>BPLQ01006883.1:0-224702 GCA_021605075.1 Caerostris darwini | reverse complement strand
GTGTGGTTAATAATAATCTGATTTTACAGCCTTTATGAACAATTTTACATTAATGTTTCTTTAAAAAATTCTATATATGTTATATATTAGATAATAAATATTATTATTTATATATAATTAATATATATTAATTAAAATTAATAATTATGTTGCATTATCTGTTTTAATGTTGTATTTTGCTCTATTAATATTGTATCTTGTTCATGATTAATAATTTCAAAATTATTTTCAATAAAATAAAGAGAAAAGAAAGAATACATGGAAGTAAAGAACGAATCTTATAAAGAAAAAAGTTATAAATCTCTTAAAGAAAAAAAATTTTCCAAGATTGTTTATCATCACTCTGTGCAGATGTGAAGTTGGAGTAAGATTCATCGAAAGTGAATCTACCCTGGGCCGTATCACAATTAAAATTGTTTGGGCCACTTTTTTTGCTGTTAAAACTTAACAGGTTACAAATATAGTTATTTCACCATGCATATGAACAGCATAAATTGTGTTTCTCAACATGATGGAACTCTACCCAATTGGATTTGCATGCTCGTAAATTAATTAATTGAAGATTTTTTGTAAAGCCCATGTAGACGTTCTGGTGACGATGGCTTATCTTTATTAATATAACATATTTCCCTTATATTATGTTTGATATCTTTTTTTTAGATTAAGGGGATTTGTAAAAATATCTTTAACAAAGATATTTTTTACAAACCACCTTTTTATTTTGATAGAAATATTCAATTTAAAAATGCATTTATGTTACAATTGATTATGTAAAACTGCAAAATGTGTGGAACGAATTTGATTAAACATTAAATGTTTGTCATGTTACGAAAGATTTGCACATCAAACATTTGCAAACTAAAAAAAATTGGAATGTTTTTATTTATTTTCGTGTGTCATTGATTATATTACGCTTTGAAAATATAAATTTTTTAAATTTATTTTATAATAGCCCTGCGTTCTTACTCACGAGCAACTTTAAAGTAGGAATTAGGATCAGTACTTTTTAAATAAAAATGTAATCTTCAATGCTTGGAAGATTCTCAATTTCCAATGGCGAGCAGCCAATTACTCATAGTTTTCAAACATGTATTGAGTAGTTTAATAGTATCCATAGTCTCTGGTCGTGCAGAGTGAAACGGAACTCTAAATAATTGTCATGATGCTGCAAATAAATAAATAAAATAAAGGGACGTCCGCTGCTTGTTTATTTACGATTAACATGCATTGTTTATTTACGGTTTTTCAATGGCACGCATTAATTGACGCAATCATTTGAAGACGAATGGACAATGTCTTCAATGAACTCTTTCAAAGCATTTAAAAATAAATATCTTACGAAACAATTTTAAGCGACTATTGTTTAGATCAAGTTTAAATTGCCCATCGGATGTTCCGTTGTGAAAGTAGTTTTTGAAATGGAAGAATACCAAAGAGTGATGAAGAAACAAAAAAGAATAACGATTAGAAAAATAAATAAACAATAATTGTACAAAAGAAGTCATAAAGGTCTTATAGGTCACGAATTTCATAAAGGTTATGAATTTCATAAAATGTTTTAATTTCCAGAAAAAAAAATTTAAATAAATTAATAGTTTAAAAAAACTAAAAAACACGCTTTTAGAGTTAATGAAACTAAAAAGTAATAAATAGTTGTTAACATAAGAATAAAATGACTGACGAGAAAATGAATGTCACTGTTCTAAAAGCGTGGGGTGCTTTGTATGACATTTTAAAACTAACTCTGCATTTCGGAATGAAACTAGTGAAAAATTATAACGATTGATATCGAGCACCCCATGCTTTTAGAACAGTGACATTCATTTTCTCGTCAGTCATTTTATTCTTATGTTAACAATTATTTTTTACTTTTTAGTTTCATTAACTCTAAAAGCGTGTTTTTTAGTTTTTTTGAATTATTAATTTATTTTTTACTTTTTAGTTTGATTAACTCCAAAAGCATGTTTTTTAGTGTTTTTAAACTATAATATTTAAATGAGGTCCCGGTACGGAGGAATGGAACTATAGTTCTTACAATAATGTAATTGTGAGTAAAACAAAGGCTAAATGTGAATATTCCGTTGTGCCACTGTCCCACGTAGGTTTGAATGTCTTTACTGAATACTTTCATTCTACATGGGTTAAATTGCTCTTCATAAGTTAAAATAAAATCGCTCATCCTGGTGATTATAATCATGATGAGATAATGAACTTATCAAACTATTTTATTGTCGTCGGTCCTTGATAAGTCTACAACGTTTAAATTAAATCTGATCGCTTAAAGTAGGGCAAAATCGAGCCCAAAGAGTCAGTTACAAGCAAACATACAGGTGAAACTAATATAAAAGCGTATTAAAAAGAATCAACTGTTTTCTTTCTGAAAGATGCCTGTAAATGTTTCTTTGCAGCTTAAATAGTGTATATGAGGAGAATCAGATCTCCAGGGGAAAAAGTCAGTTACATACATACAAACAGGTGAAGCTAATAAAAGCGTATTAATAATAATCAAACAGTTGATTTAATTTTTTGAAGCTCGTATTTTTTTAGCTGATTAACTATAGTATTTACTAAAAGTTTTATTATATAATTATATTAATGTGTAAGCGTTATTCAAGTGACAAATTTGAAATTTAACTATATTTTTTTATTTAATAAAACCAGTTATTAAATCGCTTTTAAAACTTAGATGCAGTTTTTAGTAATTTTTTTCTTTGTTTCACTGTAGAAATATTCCATATAGTATATAGAAATATTTCATTTTGTACACATTTTAACCTATAAAATCTTGAATAATAAATTAACTACAAATTCTCGATTTTAACAATAAAAGTAAAAAAAATCCTGATTTCTTCACATAAACGAATACAAGCTGCTATTATTTTTTTCATTTAGCTACTATCAAATTACAGTCACAACTAAATGGTTCTTATTCGTTACTTCTTTCTTAGAAATATTACATTATATGATATATTTCTTAGAAATAGTACATAGATGATGATTAGTGATTAATAGTACATTTGATGATAAAATACTCTTAAAATAGGCTGTTAATTCACTGGCTTGGTTATTTTTGAATTTTCGTTTTGCAATAGCTATTGTATATAATTGACTATTTTCAATTGTAAAAAATAATATTCTGATTATTTCAATTACTTTGGGAAAAAAACCTTAGTTCTCCCAACTAACTTCCTTTGCACTACATCTTTTGGTGGGCCTGCCCACTGGCAGATTCCGAAACAAGAGACGATTTCATTTTAGGGGGCAAAGATGCTATTCCTACGCTCTACAGTCATATTAGACGATCTACGATTTAAAGTGGATTTCAAACCACTATAAACATTCATGGCACTTGCGGGACTCGAACAGAGCAACAGAGCGTTAGTCACTTGACCAACTTAGTTGTTTTACATTGTCAAAATAAACCAGATTGGAATAAATCATCAAAATTTCTGTGATACAAAATGACAAAACAAGGCGAGACGGGTGTCAGAATTTTCCCTTGAAAAGAAACAATAAGAATTAATAGGAATAAAGAAAAATTACTTAGCTTATGTAATTCTTAACGGTTTAGTAAGGTAATATGAAGTATTTTTTTTTCTGAAATTATTGCTATATGATGAAAAGAGATATAAATTTTAAAATAAAGTATGTCAATGAATAAAGATAATTTTTTGTACATTAAGCGAGTTACTGAATTTTTCAGTTAAATTTTATTTATATCGTCGTATATTTTTTTGCATAATAAAAAAAATTTCGAAACTGATATTTTGTTATTATATATTTGTCGTTATCTCAATACATGTTTTTGCAAGATTATATGATTTTTTCTTTTAATATATTGTTCTTGAATAAAAGGCCCTTAAACCAGAAGTTATTCATTACTGGAATAGATGATATTTAACAGACTTAGAGTTACATAAGGTGCACCACAGAAGGCCTACTACGTCAAAAATTTACTACACCCCCGTTTTGCCATCTCAATTTCAAGCAAATATCTCGATGGATGGCATCTGGAATGTTCGCTCCGTCCTCTACTCCTTAAACCCGACATATGAATTTTCAGGCCTACAAATTTATCATGCCCAACTCCTGTCGGCTTCACGCCTTATTTGGAAACCCAACTAGCTCGCAAGCCAACTCAGAATACTTTTCTTAACAATATAATTAAGCATGTTTTTTTTAATATATGTTTTTGCCAATTTCAAAAAATTCTGATAAAATCCCCCCTCCCCTAAAAAAAACAACAAATATCCTTTTAGACATCAGCATCAGCAAATCATTTAGAAACACTTATTTCTTTTCGAACAGAACTTTCTTTTTAAATGGTTGTCGCCGATACTGTAAAGGGAGGTTCAAGAATCATTCATGATATCATTAAATGCAGGTGTGAAACGGAATTCACTATATTTGTGAAAGTTTACAGAACCAGTAAATCCGGAATTATAGAAATATCTTCGGTCATCATTTACATTAACGCTAAATCGGCATTTATATATGGATATTATTATTAGTAGTAGTAGTATTTACTTATTTCTTTCTAGTACATCATAATGCTTTTCATATATTAAAAATAAATTAAAGACATACAATAACTAAACAAAATTATAACTGAAGTCATCAAACGAATTTCAATTTATCATATATGAATCCTTTTTATTGCTTCTACATAATTAAATGATAAGATAATCGTGAATAAATTACTTATTCATAATTAAGTATTGTATAGTGTTAAGGTGATTAATGAACTTTAATAAACAAAACTAGTTCTTAGACGATATTCTGAGAAAAATAAATCATTAATAACTTTTGTTGTTTTATTGAACAGTATTATTTCTCAAATTTTGATGCTAGTATCAGTCATTTTACATCCAAAATCTCATTAATATTTAGTAATGACTTCTTTTATGATATCAAGCGATGAAATTGCCACTAAAGCCACATTATCTAACTCTCATTAGCAAATAAAGTCGACCCATACTATTTTATTTATTTGGTATTCCATTATTTCTTCAAAATGAGGAAGAATAATTTATTATTCCTCCGTTTTAAACCCTTTTCCGCCAATTCAAGCAGGTTAAAGCACAAAATTAAGGATATATCAAGGAAAAAAAGTTTCCTTCTTCAATATTAGTTTAATTCAAACTACATTTAACTTTATAGATATTTTAAGGCATGAGCTAATGATTAAAGTTTAATTTAGAAAAAATTTTAGAAATGAAAGTTTTTAGTGGTGCACGAATAATTGGTGTAATTAATAGCAATTTTAGCTATTAGTTTGTATTATAGTTAGATGGTTGTTTGTTAGTTTCACTTTATTTTAGCGACTTTCTCAGCTTCATACCATGACATCATTATATTAATTTTTTTTAACAAAACTATATTATCTTTAAAAAATATCACTTTCATACATGATGGTCAGATTACTGTGTCCAAAAAGTAAAACCAATTTTCAATTTCAAATTCCCGGGCCTTATGGAATTTCAAATTTTTTTTTCTCCTTTAGGTTACTGGCACTGACATCCTTGACATCTGTGTGAATTTGACTTGAAAATATTCATTAGTGTTTGAGTTACGCTTGGCTTTGTGAGGCGCTAAAAGTGATTTCGGCGAATTTTGAAATGTATGAACTAATTGAGCAAAGAACTTGCATTAAATTTTGCTTGCGGAAACGTATAGAATGTCGCAGGAGACATTCGGTGAGCATTCCTATATCGGAAAGAAGTGTTTAGAAGTGGTATAAACAGTTCAAAGAAGGGTGTTGAAGATTCGTTGAAGACGGTCTGGTCGACCATCAACCTCAACCGACGAAGCTCATGTCCAAAAAATTAAAGATTTGGTGCTTGCGAACTGTCGATTTACAATTAGAGAACTTTCTGATGATGTTGAAATTTCAAAAGGATTGGTCAATTCTATTTTGGGCCTCAAATGCGTCAAATCTCGATTGGTACCAAAACACTGAATGCGCCAGCTCACACTACATTGATTCTTCGTGATTTTTTCGCCAAAAATGAAACCCATATCGTTCCACAAATATCGTATTCCCACCGTGCTACTTCTGCTATTTTCTAAACTCAAAAGTCCACACCGGGGACACCGTTTTGAGTTGATTGAAGAGATTCAACGTGAATCGACGCGGGCTTTGAAGGCCATCCCTGCCGATGACTTTTTAGCGTGCGTTGAGGATTGTAAGAAGAGCTGGCATAAGTGCATTGTGTCCGGAAGGGATTTCTTTGAAGGAGATGAAATAAATTTAAAAGAATAAACAAAGAGTTTTTTTTTTAATAATTGGTCTTACTTTTTACTCACAGTAGGATAAACGAAAACCACAAATGTGGAAAGGAATTTTAAAAAATATACCCCACATTCTTGTAAGCTGTCAATAATTTTGCAAGTAATGTAAAATATGTCCTACAAATGGCAGAAGAGTTTAGATAAAAAAAAGCGTCTTCAGAGCAGCAATAAGATAACCACCCATTGAGAAATGCACCAAGAAATAAAAATCGGCATTCTGTTATAAAATTTGTAGCTGGCGAAAGTATAAAATTGATTGAAATTCAATGCCTAGTGAAAGTTTAGTGTTTTGATGCATTTTTGTCACAGCAGTAGATATACGAGTAAAGCAGAAAACTCACAATTGTTTTGGCATCTGAGAAAAATATTCTTCTATTCAAAAGCAATAAATTTTGATATAAGAGGAGATTGCTTTTGTCTAAGCGTTAAAAAAGAAAAACCGCCTAGGATTGTGGATAAAATATCCACAAATTTGGGTTTCAATTGAATGAAGAGGTACTCCGAATTGGGGGGGTCGATTTCAAAAGAGGTACTTCGAATCATATATGACAAAATGCTCAGTCACACCATTGTTGTGATATATGTTGAAAATGCGGATGTCTAGGATCATTGAGTTCTGACACTAGAAAAAATTGTTTTTGTTGAGAAAAAAAATTGCCAAGTGATTACGGATGAAATATCCACAAATGTGGGTTTCAATTTAATGAAGAAGTATGCAGAGTTATGCATGACAGGCTGTATAGCCACATGTGAGGGCTAAGAAAATTGAACTCTATCACTAGAGAATATTGCTTTTGTTGAGAAAAGAAAATCGTCGAATTATTAGGGATGAAATATCCCCAAATGCGGGTTTCGATTAAATGAAGAAGTATGTAAAGATATGCATGACAGACTTATAGTCCCACAAATGGTGTGATATGTATGAGAAATTTGATGTCTATGAATATGGAACTCTATCACTAGAGAATATTGTTTTTGTTGAGAAAAGAAAATCGCCAAGTGATTAGTGATTAAATATCCCCAAATGTGGGTTTCGATTAAATGAAGTATGCAAAGATTGCCCATAGCCAAACCATATCCCCATAGCCAAACAAATAGTGTAACATATATGGAAAATGTTGATGCCTGTGAACATTGTACTCTACCACTATTGTTGAGAAAAGAAAATCACTGAGGGATTAGGGATTTAAATATCCACAAATGGGGGGTTTGATTAAATGAAGATATATTCAAAGTTATGCATAGCAGGTGCATAGATACACAAATGGTGTGACATGTATTAAAAATATTGATAGGTATGAGCATTGAATTCTACCACTAGATAATATTGCTTTTGTTGAGAAAAAAAAACCGCTAAGTGATTAGGGAGGAAATATCCGCAAATGCGGATTTCAGTTATATGGAGAGGTACACCGCATGGTATATGACGGGTTGCATAGCTGAGAGAAATAATTTTTCAGATAAATTTAGCCATTTTATAGGTGTTGAAGAACTTGCTTTTATTATAAGAATTATTTATAAAAAGTGATACACACATTCCTCATTTACTTAACAAATATTTCTAGAAATGTTTTTAAGATCTCCATATGAATTGGTCCCATATTTTCATTAAATAAAGATTCAACGGACATTCTTTTTTAAAACAATGGATCATAACCAGATAAAAAGGGTCTCATCCATTTATCACGCAGTGATTAACATCTCATAATACCTAATAACATTATTCCACCGAAAGCTGTCCTTGTGCAGTCCTTGAACTCTTCCAGCACCATTTTCCGAGAAGATTCTCTCGTAAAAGTGTTAAATAATAAATCTTACACAATAAATCTCAGCAGCCACCCCATTGACTGAGAGTTGAATGTCGGCAATATCCCTTCTTTTTTCTGCACACACCTGTCTATGGACAGCCCATAACTCATTAGAACAGAAAAGTTTGGGACCATTATGATGATGGAGAAGCTTCGCTCTGTGGCGTACAAGTCCTCGTCGCTTATTTTTGGAACGCCCCGACCAAAATAATTGCAAATTAAATCACTGAGGACAGCTATTAAGAGACATTTTCGAAAATAAAAAAGTGGAGACAGTGTACCGTGGCTGACCCACATTTGGATGTGTTCAGCACACTGGAACGAAGTTTCCCATGTTATTCCGTAGACGACGACGGGGGCAATTTTCGACAGCAACCATTTGCTTCCATAAAGGTCAGTTCACCAGGCGGAAATCATTCGGCAGTGGTTCGACCTCCCCCTTCCTTCCACAAGTTTTATTATTATTATATATTTACTTTTTTTTACCTTTTTTTTTTTACCTCTGCTTCAGCAGACAATGGGTAATGGGTGGGGAAAAGGAAAAAAAAGTCGACTTTCGATTTCGAGTTAGTTCGTGTGAGTGGAGAAAATGTCTGCATTTCTTTCATGGAGTCGTTTTTCTTATTTTTTTTGTGAGGTTTGTTGTGTAATGTAGTTGTACCTGAATTGCAGTTTTTATCTTCGTTTCCATAGAATTGTTGGATAATGTGATCTACCCTATCCTTGAGCTTGTTCATGTATTCAGATGCATTAATAATCATATTCCAACAAGGTGGATATGAGTTTGATGAAACACCTTTCGTTGACATCTTTGTTATAACATGAATAAAGAATAAATGGGTATTGAAGATAATGAACTTAATAAGATAATAATTGAATTATTTAGCAATAATTTATTAATTACAGATGATTATTGCCATTTATAGCTTCCTGAACATGCAAATTATTGAACATCTGTTATTTATAAGATCTCTGAAAATATATAGATTAAATAGTTTGATTGAATGAAAAATAATATTATATAAATAAATAGTTTGATTGAATATAAAATCTTTAAATGTTTTTTCACGGGAAAATTACTAATTAATATGTTAGTGGTTGAATAGTATTTAATACGCAATTCAGAATAATTCAAAAAGTATTATTTTAAAAATTATTAACTCACAAATATTTGAGAAAAAATTTATTTGGATTCTATTTCTTAATAGTAAAACCATTTAATAGTTAAATAGCTGAATCATAATTGTCAAAAATGGTTTTAAATTTATCTAGTGAAAGTGGTTATAAAGCTTTTTTCATGTAAAATTGTTGATAAATTCTAGTTTTTAAGGATGTATTGTTATTTTAATGAACATATTTATTTTTTACTTTGACTGAGATTAAATATTCGTTTTGGTAATATTTTAAAAATAATTTTTTTTAATTTCTTTTTCTCTATTTCATTAACTAACACATGAACTAACATTTGTGATTGTTATACAAAACATGCATAAAATCATAGTTTATTTTCGTATAATTACAAAGCAGTCTAACATAATAAATACAGACAATAAAATTAAAATAAATGTATAAATTATTGAAACCTGATACTATATGGTATAGAGGAAAAATAATTTATTTCAATTAAATTTTCCTTAAATTTTAAATCCTGTATAAAAACTTCCTACACATAAAACATTTTTATATGTAGGAAACAATGGCAGTGATGATAAAGATTAACAAAATAAAGATTAAAGATAAAAGTACTTAATCCAAACAATTATGTGTTGATTTAGACCTGAATAGAATTAGGGAAAAAATATTTTTTAACTTAAATGATTAATAATAAAATAAGATAATAAAGTTATCTTAAATTCTTATGAAAAATTTTTTTTAAGATGGATTTAATATCATTCACTGAAATTTTTACCGTACAAGCAATACATGAATAATTCACTTGACTTTGTTTTCTGCAGTGAACACTAATTCTTTTAGTCAATGTTCTTCAGTCAATTTTTAAGTCAATGTTCGAGTTAATGTATCTTCAATGAACTCTAATATTTTGAAATACTGTGTTTTTTAAATTTTATTTGTACTATAAACAATCGAACCTTCCAAAGAAATTTCAAATTCATCAAAGAATTTGTCTATTGCTTTTAACTTTTCAAATTCCTATGTTTGAAAATTTTAAATATTTCTATGTTTGAAAATTTTATTTTATTTTATTTTATTTCTATGTTTGATATAATATTTCTATGTTGATTATAATTCATATATAAATTACAACTCTTGTACAAATAACTTTTTGTAAAAGATACTTATAGAAAAATAGTTATATTTAATGAGAGGAAATTTTTTTTACATAATGCAAACTAATATGTAATGGCAAAATTATAGAATTAAAACATAGACTCATAAAATTATACATTCAATTATGCAAAAAATTTTCTCCCAAAAATATATATCCAGCTTATGAGAAAAAATATCATTATTAATTATACATTACATTTTTTTCTTAAATATGTGTAGCATTAATTTTTTTTAATTGATACTTTGTGAATTATTCTGCATTTCATATTAAATGCTATCAATCAGTGATAT
Source organism: Caerostris darwini (assembly GCA_021605075.1). NCBI lineage: Eukaryota > Metazoa > Arthropoda > Arachnida > Araneae > Araneidae > Caerostris > Caerostris darwini. The sequence goes on along the minus strand of BPLQ01006883.1, from coordinate 214,023 downwards.
CAATCATTAATTACATATTAGCTCTATGCCTTGTAAATTAATAATTTTTCTGTGAAGTAAACTTTTATCAGTTTTAGTTTCAATCAAACTAAATAACTTAGATATTACCAGTAATCTTGTAAATAATTATGTTCAATAAACAATTTCACATTCAGGAAGTTTCAAAAGCGAATAATCATGCTTAAATTATAAATTATTACTAATTAATTCCATTAATATTTTATTAAATGCATTATTTTCAATGCTTATTTATATTTCATCCATGCTGTAATAAAAATGTCAACGGAAGTCCCTTAAGTCCTATTTAAGAGGAAGATTATAAAAATTCTTGTGTCAATTTGTTATTTATAAAGAACTTTTGTTGTCTAAATTTTTTACACATCTCCTTGAAGCAGAACATTAGAATAATAAAAATAATTGTAATTATTTGAAAGATGTTTATTTTTAAAACTATTATACCAATTTTGAATATATAATTTTTAAAAATAATTATCTTCCGTTTGAATTCCAATATAATAAAACATAGAGAATCATTGAGTAATAATAAAGTTTTTTCTAATTTCAATTGAATCTCAAATGATTTTTAAATTTGAATTTATATATTTTTATAATAAGAAAAATGTTTATTATTTTCGTTGTTTAATATCTTTGATGTTATGTTAAACTAATATGGAAAAGAAAAACAATTTTAACTTTAAAAACATCTTTATTATGTAAGAACAATGTTTATTTCAATCATCCTAATGTGCATACATACATATAATAATAATAATATGTCAATATATTTTATTATATTAAATTATAATTGATTGAATTCAAGATTATATTTTCTCTACAATTCACTCTTCAGGATTACATTTTTCTACAATTCACACAAATGCAAAATAAATACAGGAAAAGATTAATGCCTTATCTAATAATTTTTAAACAATTCTTTAAAATTATTATTATTTTTTAAAAATTATGATTTATCTGAATTATACTTATAATTAAAAAATATTGCTCAAATAAATATAAAAATTTACACATTTAATCACTGGTTAAAGCATATTTATATTTTATTATTAAGTATAAATGTATTCTGTATTTATATTTAATACAAAATTATAATAACTCTTTACAACAAAGAATAGATTACGTAATATGATTTTTATAACATAGAAAATATGATAAAAATTTTAATAAAACTAAGAATTATTGTTTAATTATGTATTAATATCTAATTTATTTATAAGTAAACCATTGAACACAATTTTTATTATTTTACGATTTAAAATTTTAATTAAAGTATAAGGTTAACAATATTAATTAAGATTCAAATTGATCTTAATCATAAATCTCAAGTATTATTGTTAAACTTAAATCTTAAATATCGATTAATCTATAAGATTTTAGTATTTTTAGATAGTTGAAATTTTGCAACAAATTTTCTTAATTATTCACTGTATTACATTTTCTTCAAATTATATTCACATTTCAGTTGCTTACATTTTTTGATTCATTGTGGTCTGGTTGAAAAACATTTAAAGTAATAATATATATTAAATAATACTAAGATTGAACTACTTGATTGATACTATAGAATTTTCATAAAAGCAATGATTTTTAGCTATTGGTTTGATTTCTTGCTGTACTTTCAAAAGAATCAATTTATTATTTTATGGAATTACAAAATTAATGTAATGACCAATCCTATGCTACATTGAGAAGTTTTCTTACTTTCATGTTGTAGTTTTTATTTGACCTTCAGGGAAATAAGAAATTTAAATTTATTTCTAATTTGAAGAATGTATATCATATTTATGTAAATGCCTAACAGAGCACAGACTTTAGTTTTCGTTTGAATAATGTACCAGACATTAATACTTGAGTTTTAAGTTTATAAGTATCAAACTTCATACAAAAATCATTGCTTTCTTCAAAAATCACAAGCCTTTTGTTAAAGTATTTTATTTTATTCACTACTGTAGCTGTGAGGAACTTAATTTATTCACAAGTTTGTTTCTGTTGCTTGTTCTACGGATTTTTGTTACAGACTATTCTATTACTTTCAATCATTATGATTATAAAAAGAACGAGAAAGTAGGTGTAAATTTACAATGCAGATTTCCTAAATAGTGATTTTAAGATATCTTAGCTGATTATAAAGTATATTCTTTCTATGTTTATAGAAAGTCCAACCTTGTACTTTAATAATATTTACTTTACTATTTCCTTAAGTAAATTTACTTAACTATTTCCTTATCAATAAAGAAAAGAATTTTAGATAAAAACACAAACACATATAACACAAAAGAAACTCATAGTAAAGTAGGTTTTAAATAATAATCTTATCAATGTAGAGAGTTTCAGGTTGTAATTAAAGTTTTGCCTAATTTTTCATGGATAATCATAAGACACAATAACACTGATTCAACTTCTAAATATCTATGATAAATCAGGGTATCCTCTATTACAATACTAAGTGTAAAATAAAGTAGCTTAGTCTTCATTCAAATCCTATGTAGCAACCTCGAAGTGATCTGCCTCTAAATAAAATTATCTTAAAGAATAAGAAAACAATTGGTCAATATGAACTGTTAAGGCTCGTTCCCACCGAGGCGAGAGACGTGAAGATGCAAGAGGCAAGCGACCAAATTTTTTCGACCCCTTCACAGCGAAACGTCAGAAATAGCATTACTCATAGTGAAAAACCGCTTGAAGTTGAAAGTTGGGCTACTCCACGCGGCGAACTGCAAACCGGTTTCAGGCGACCGCGGTGAGGTCAAATTTTGGTCGCTTGCATCTTGTCGCCTTGGTGAGCACGAGCCTTTAGGTGACAATCAAACAATAGCTAAGAGGCTTAAAAGCATTTTTACAGTAAAAAAGTAGTTATCCTGTACCATGACAATGCCAAATCCCAAATTGCTAAAGGGATCAAGAATCTCTTGGAAATATTTGGCCGAGAAATGAAGCTTCACCCACTTTGTTCTATTCATCTTATTCCAGTAGATTACCATATTTTTAGAAGCTTGCAGAATCATTTTGCTGAACTTATGCTGAATTCAAGGCAAGATCAAATGAACTTTATAAAGAAAATCCTCTGAAAGCTGATGAGAAGATATCATTAAAAATATTATAGGGTAAATGTGACCATATTCATGATTAAATGAATATTTTTTGTTAAATTTTCAGCTTTCTTTTGGAAAAATGAACAGAACTTTCATTACATCCTGATACCTTAAAGGTGAAATAAAAACACACATAGACTAAAGGAGAAAAAAAATTAAAACAAATTATTCCGTTTTTGAACTAGATTCAATTTCTCTTGTCGAGTCTTTAGATTCAGTTGATCCATGAGCCACGAGATCTGGTTTATCTGATGCCTTTTTAGTAGATTCATCATATTTGAAAGATCTTGCTAGCTCATTATCTGATCTTGCTGCATTATTATCTGATCTTGCAGCATCATTATCTGACCTTGCTGCATATTCGTTAAATGGATCAGTATAGTACTCATATGATGGTGCCACTGCAGAAAAGTCTCCTACAGGTGGAATCAAACTATACCCTGCATTCCCAAGTACGGGTGAACTTGGGAAGTTATTCCATGGAGGATCCCGATTGGTTTGAACTAACTGCCTACTTCTATAATCATCAAATCTTACACCATAATTGGGGTTGAATTGAAATGGATCCTTGACGATAGAAACACCACCAACAGGAAACCCTTTATATGGTGGAATAATTTTACTTCCGATTGCTGGTAACTTGGGTGGAAATTTATTATACCTTGTACCGTAAATAGAGTCGTAACCGGTAAAAGTATTTAAAGGTGTACCTTTGTAAACTGGTGGACCTTTGATGAAATATGAATATTGATAACCAGGTGTGTATGGGCTGAATCCAGGTCCTAAAACTATTGGAGTCACTTTAGATATTGGTACAGGTGGAGTCACGAAATTTGGAGCTGGTAAAACAACTTTCGGGTATTGCAAGTAGGGTCCAGCATCAAAAATATTTTTGCTGTAAGCATAACCTTTACCAAATGCATAGCTCTGCGAATAGGGGCCACCAATGCTCTTAGGGACGTAGGAATTGCTTGTTGGAAATACAGGTGGAGGGATGTTGGGTTGAATATACTGCTTTTGATATCCTTGCCCAACTGATGGTAATAACGGTTGTGTATTATATCCGAGAAACGGAGGTTGTAGAAGGGTTCCATACCTAAAGCCATAAAAACCATTTCCTAGTCCATATATACCAGCATTCAATCTTGCAAGATCGTAAGATTTCTTGGCATAGTATTTTGCTGTGTTATAGTTCCTAAGAGCATCATAAGAAGGTGAATAGCTAAATCCACCATAAAAGGACTTGGGGTAATACGCAGTATTTAACAATCCAGCATCTATGATAGATATGGCAGTTAAAAGAAGAATTACCTGAAAAAAATGTAAAGAAAATATATAACTTTAGCATTTAAAATTGAATAAAACAATAAGAAAGTCAACAATTTTTAACTTTAAATAAAATTTAACGCTGAACTTTCTATTTAATTAAAAGTTTATAATGTTGGTTTAATAATATCTGAAATTGCTAAAGATTTTACAATGAATAACTAAATTTAGTTTTCTGCAATATGCTTTATAATTATTTTTATTTTTAATACATTTTTGGAAGATAAACGATTAAAGATATAATAAACAATGACTTATTCATGAATTATTTTATAACACAATATTAACTTAGATGTTAAAAAAACTGTTACGACCCCTCAATGTAAATTTGAACAGAAATTGGTCACCTATTCGTTTGTATGGTTATTTTTTAATGCGTAATAATCCAGCATTATTTACATTCAACATTGTTTTCATAATTCAGCATTCTTTTCATCGTTTATCCTTTTTTTCAAAATTCTGCTCTTATTTCATAATACAGAAATTCTTTTCATAACTCAGCATTATTTTTCCAGTTCCGATTTTCTGAGAAAATGATAACTGCTAAAGGATTTACTTTTTTATTCCATTTTCAAATTATTTTTCCATCCATTTATTCCATCCGTTCATTTTTATTATTCCATTTGGAAATTTATCATATTGTTTAAAATTTAACTTCTATTAAAAAAATTTAAAAATTATTGTTTGGACAAGGAACCTTCAACTTCTCAGTGTTTTTAAGAGAATTTTAACATTGAATTTTAGAATTTTAAGAGATTTTTAGAAAATTTGATTGAAAATTTTAATTCATGCAGTAAAAAATTGATAAATATATTGATTTTAAAAACGTTGGTAGTAGGAAGCATAAACAGTTCACATATAATTTCATATAAAAATTTCACTTTAAAAATCCTTTTTACCGGTAAAATGATTTCAGAAGGGCTCGAATGCATTAAATGCTATTAATCTATTATTTATATTTTCTTTTAGACTTGATTGTCTCAGAACTGCATGCTTCCATTATTAATGCTAATGTATAATTTAACAACATTAGATTGCATTTTGAAAAACCTTCTTACATTTAAAATTGATATTATGATCCTCAATTAAAACGAAATTATGTTCTAAGATTATTTTGCTAATAAAAAAGAAATCAAATTTTCTGCAATTCACTACAAAGCTATAAAAAAAAGTTATAAATTCATAAATTTTTATCTTTGGAGAAATGTTTTCTTATTTATTTATTCAATTTTACGTGCATAAAAGTATATTCGCTCAATACTGTGGTGGTGGTATCTGGCAACTTCCTTCCTTTCTACCTACCTTTCCTAGTGTTTAAATTTATTTAAAAAAACCTGTTTAACAATAAAAATATCAATATTTCAATCGTATTTTTTCAACTGTGCTGTTCTCATTTTGTTTACTTTGCACAAATACGAAAATATTTACAACATACCTCAATTTAAACAATAAATATGCTTACTTGACGACAATTCACTATCTAGTTTTACCACAAAACAAATACTGCCCCCCTCTAACTATCCTATAAATATATTCCCTTTTATTAATACAATTCAATGAATGTGTGACAAATCCCTTCTCAACCACACACCACAAAAAAATAGTCACTGCTTTGTGTATTAAAGTTGTTTCACCGACTGCGAACAATGCATCAATCTCAACCGTCAGAGGCACGTGTCACTGTGTCTTTATCATGCTAATAAGGCTTCAGATCTTCTCTGAGGCGTATGTGACCCATTTCGAGATGAAATGTTTATACGCCTCTTCCTTTGTTGAGAGTATTATTCTGCGAATGGCACTAGACAGATCTCTGACACAAATCACGAAGGTGGATGTTCTCGAAAAGTGAAGCTGAATTCTGTTAGGTTTGATGAAATAAAATGAAAAGAATGGAAAAAATGTTTCTGAAAATGGAAACTAAAAAAAGAACGTTATTGAATACATATTGTAATTTTTTTTATGAAACAGGAAGAATAAATTGTTTGATGTTATGTATAAATATTAAAACTTTTGGCATTATGTTTTTTCAAATCTGCAATAAAAGATACAAGGCTAAAAAATATGTTACTATAAAACTTAATCAAAACATCAATTAATCTTTTCTTACACATAAATGTCGTTTCTAGACATTTAAAGATATAAGAATAAATGTAAAAAATAGTGATTTATAAACCGTGAAAAAAGCAGAAATTTGTAATTTGAAATGTTAATACAAAGCTTAATTAAAACATCAATTAATCTTCTCTTGCTCATAAATGTGACAATATAAGAGAATAAAAGAGAATAAATTACAAATTTCTGCTTTTTATCACTGTTTATAAATCACTATTTTTTACATTTATTAAAGATATAAGAATAAATGTGAACAATAATCATTTATAAACTGTGAAAAAAGCAGAAATTTGTAATTGAAGTTAAATCCCTCAAATTGAAAAACAAAACTGAATTAAATAAATTAAAATTCAAATGATGTACAAATTTCTGCATATGAATTCAATTTACGTGAAATAAAAATGGAAATTTTAATTAAAATATTCCAAGTTTAATATAATTTTGAAATTAAATATCATTATCATATAGTTTGGCAGTATTGCTGCCAGTAATGCTAGAAATGTCCAGTAAGTCGCAGAAGACAAGGGAGAGAAAAAAGCGTTGTCGTAAATACAAGTTAAAAATAGTTGTCCCGTTGGAGTCATGCATAATAAAAAAGCAACGTTTGGATGCAATATTTTTTTTTAAATAAAAAGATCAAACTTATTGAAATTTAACATAGAATTAAAGCACAGTATATTCCTAAATTTTTATCCCATCAACAAGTATGAGAGAGACATAGAAAATTTTAACAAAATGTGATATCTATGGTACGCCTCTTCCTAATCAAAGAGTGGGAAAGGTTATGTCTATTCTCTTCTGGAATTAAAAACGTGTCATCTTATAGAACTACACGCCTTCGAACAATACAGCAACTATTACTTTTTATTCAGAATTAATGAAAAAACATCTTCACTAAAGTAAAGTGATATTTTAATTATAGATTTCGTTTTGTAAATGGTAACTCAACCTCATTTGCGCATCCAATATATGAGACAACTTACATTTTTAGTATCTTCAATATCCTCTTTACTCACCAGATCTGCCCCTCTATGTTTATTATATATTTATGACTCTGTGTTATTAAATGTTCATGATTTAATTAGATACCCTTGAAGGAAAAGTAGTCTGCTCGGAAGAAGTGATATATTGAGCACTGCATAACTGTCAACCAAAAGAAATTTTAGTGTCACTTGGCAATTGTTGGAAAATTTCGAGCTTTAATGACTTCACCTAATGTATTGTTAGGCGGCAGAAAACGGTAAAAGAATTTATTTTTCTAGCATTTGTCCTTTTCACTAAGTAACTTTTGTTGATTAATCAAAGTTTTAGCATTCCTTCTGACATGCAAACTCATGTTCCCATCCTTATAAATGACAAAAAAACTTTAGGATTAATTTCACTTGTTTGGTTTGGAACCTGGATTCCCCTTCAGAAACCAATACATTATCCAACATCGTGCTCCGATATCCTTTTGCAATTTAAAATTCGTTAATAATACATTTGAGACAACGTTTTATTGTTGTTCTTAGTATTATTCCTTTAAAATTTTTCATGTTGTTGTTGTTGTTGTTCTAATGCAGTTGGCAATACAGAGACAGTTAATCCATATGCCATAACAAGGGTTGCACCGATGTTACTCATTTAGCACTACCCAGGGGGCGCATGTAACTTGAAGATATGAAAAAAGATAAAATTGCTTAATTTTTTTAATTTAAGAGCAATTTAAATCCCAAAACATCATAGAAAATAATAGTTTCAATGTAGATTGCAGTGATTTATCTTTTTATTCAGTTCTAAGACATTTGGATGTAATTGGTTTTTATGGTATTGTATAATTTTTTTGTATAGGTTTTTAAATATATATATTTAAAATATAGAGTTTTTAAATGTATAGATTTAAACTATTAATTGTACACACTTAAGAATTTAGTTATAAAGGGTATACAATAAATGTTAAACCTTATTACTAGAATGCAACTAGAAAGTTTTTGAATACCGTTTATGCTGACAATGTTACATACTGATATTAAAATGTAGACTTAGAGAACATATTTAGAAATAGCTATTTTAATAAGTATGTATATATAAACATATTTTAAATTTAACATTAATATCCCTGTAACAATATGAAAAAAAAATTTTTATTCTTTAAAAATAATCTTCTGATTCCAGTTAAATTTTAAGTCTGCTGATTTAGCATGCTGGCAAAAATAAACACATTTAAATTATTCGCACATATTTAAAATAGATTAGCTATCCTCTTCTTCTGCACTATAGCCTGTTACAAGCCAAAGCAGTCTCCAGGAGCTTCCTCTATCTGACTCTGTCCGGTGCAATGCATCGCCATTTGTTGTCTCTCAGATCCTTTAGATCTCTTTCGATTGAATCAACCCATCGGGTGCTTTCAATTGTTGAAAAAGTAACTCTTTTAGTTGAATTTGAGTCGTTACATGTCAAAATGTGTTCCAATTATCTAATATGGCTTTATTTAAATCTCTTACAATATCAGATTCTATTAATTTATTGTAAATTTCATGGTTATAATGTATATTGACATCGTTTTGCCTAACAGCATCTAAAAGTTTTTCGAAGTATATTTCTTTCAAAAATTAGCAGCCTATCTTTTCCAGATTTTTTTAGTGGCCCGCACTCGCTGCCATAGAAAACGATGGATCTGATTAATGTCTTATATAAGTTAATTTTTGTTTTAACATTAATAAGTTTTGATTGGAATTGGTTTCTAATATTTATTTGCCATAGTAATTTAGTTCAAAGAGTAGCTAATATAAAAGCATATAATATCATTATAACAATAAAGAGAGTATAGAGAAAAATTAAGTATAGAATTCAATTAATTTTATGTATAGAGAAAAATTAAGTATAAAATTAAATTAATTTTATATAGAGAGAAAAATTTTTACTCAAATCTATAATAAAACTTCACTTACTTTAATTTCCATCTTTACTCCCAAAGCAGTGAATGTTACCATCAAATCCTCATACTTTTGAGTAAGAAAAAATTATGAGTTCCAGTAACTTAAATAGAGGACGAAAGCATTTGCACAACACCTCCCCCACTCAATTTAATTAACATCCCCCCCGATTATCAGAGCTTGTTGTGTAGGTTAAGTGCTCATTGTTAATAACCCCGTATATCTATCCAGGGACATTTATTATGGAGCATTGCTCCATCAATGCATGATCTTTTACGACATCTCTTTCTTAAATTCACTTTGCAAATGGCAATCGTTGTTTAGGGTCTATTGCTTTTTGTGTCGTGATTTTAAAAGAGGGGAGGCAATAAATTTTGCATGAAATAAAACTAGCCAATCAAAATAAGAACGTAGAAAAACGAAAGCATGATGTTTATGAATAAATTCTTTGCTGGTCAATCTGAAAGGTTGTAGGCAACTGGGAGAGTTTTTATTTAGGAAAATGTGCTTAAATTGAAAAAGTTTAATGGTTAAATGATCCATAAAGTATATAAAGATTGAAATAAAGAACCTAAACTAAGCAGATTATATAAATGGATAGTAAAATATTTAAATAAAGAAAGCTGTAATTTTAACAGAAATTCAGGTCTATATTTTTATACTTGGTGCAATAAAACCTTTTCCGATTCAATTTATTTTGAAAATGTTTTATAAAAGTTCAGCAAAAAGAAAATATTTAAACTAATTTTAATCCGTCATGTTTATCTAGAATTCTAAAATTGGTAATACAGTATATCGTCCAACAAATTTATAAACGTTTCCTTTAATTTCAAATTCAATTATAAAGCAACTGAGATTAAGCTTTGAAAATTATTTATAATCATCTAGAAAGTTTTGGTTTATTAATTTCGCTACTAAGTTATAGAATTTTAGAAAATGAAACTTATAGAATTCTTGTTTCTAAATAAATGGCTACTGTCATTAATATTTTAATTAGCTGGAAAAAAAATTATTCATAAAAACATAAATAAGTTCTATTAGTATTAATAAAAGCTCTCAAATGATTATTTATAATTCAAGGTATCTTATAATTTTGAGAAAATTTAATGCGGTTATTTTGAAATACTACATTTAACAAAAACTTATATTAGTATTTACAAAAGTAATATGATTACAAACTATTCCTTATTTGTTGTAGAATAAGACAAATTCACACAGAATTTATTAAAAACAGTTAAAATATAATATTAAATATATTTTTTTCTTGAAAATCTAAAATATATATTAACATGTTCCTAAAAAATAAAAAATACTTATCTAATATTTTTAATTTAATAGTATAATTAGTTCTATTCTAAAACAATTACAACTAATAATCAACCCTTAAAAAAATTATAGTCATTTTGTTCTACAAATATATTCTAGAAATCACACAGTTGTATTTTAGAAATACAACTCCAAAAAATGTTATGAAGAAAATGCTCTTATTTGTTTTGAGAGAGCTAAGTTTGAGTATTTTTTGTCATATTCGAAGTACAAAAAAAAAAAAAAAAAAAAAAAAAAAGATGACACTTTTAAACGTAACCTATTTATATTTTTGACATTCAAAACTCTTGAGACTGATTTTGAAAATATTATTTATTATTTCATTACTTTTTTCTTCATTCAAAAAACTATTTTTGAAAACTAATTTTTGGTTGTTTGCTAATTTGGTACCATCTGATCAATACAGAAGATACAAGAAAGCAAAATGCAAGAATAAAAATTTTATTTTTGCTGATTCATTACCATCTTAAAAACAATAAATTTATTTCTAATTTTTTTTTCAATTTGATAATATAATCTAGTTCTGTTCTTAAACAATTATTTTACACTTAAACTGTCGTCTTTCATAATTTTTTTGCTGATTTAATTAAATCAAAGGACAAAATCAATATAAAAACAAACAATTTGATTTACATTTGTTATTTGTAGAAATTTTGTAAAAAAAAAAAACATTTTGATTTCTACCATGTACAAGGAAAGACTTAAGTTAAAAAAAAAGAAAATTCCATTTTTATTCAATATACACAAGAACACGAAATTTATTCAATATACATAAAAATACGAATACATAAAATAAATACATATTTTATATACATAAAAACAATTATTGAATTTAAAAAAAAAATTTACACATGAAAGAGATTGCATAAAATTAAAGTCATTCAATTTCCAGATTCCCTATGTTCGAAGAATAACAATTTTTTATTTTTAAATTATCATTATTTATTTTTTATTTTTATTTATTTATTTATTTATTTTTGTACCATTAAATTATAAATTTACAACCGGTCTGAATTTTATGTTATTCAAAATTGTTTAGCTAATAATGAAAACTCGCATTCACCAATTTTTTATATCCTTAAAATTAAATACTTTAAATTAAATGTTACATTTCAATTTCCTGAATTAAAATCTCTCCGTAAACCGAAAACTTCTAAGCACATTTCTTTCCAGTGACTCATTTTGAAATCATTTTGTTTTAAGATTATTCCAGTTCCTTCTTCCTTCTTTATACTTCTGCATTCCTCACAAAATAAAGCAGTTTTAGAAAGCTTACTGAATACAGTCACTTCCTTTGTAAAACAATGCTTCCTACAATAAAGTACTTTCTCTGGAGGCAGTGTTACTCTATTACAGCTAAATTGATTGTCGCACATGAGCGACAGCGCGAGACACTAATTCGCCAACTGTTTATTCGTGTTTTCGAGCACATTCCAACTTATTATACATGCAAGGTTATGAAATTACCAACCCGAACTACGCAACAATAGCTCCAGAACTTTCATTGAACAACTAAAGCACAAAGATAGTGCGCTTTAATATATATTTGTCAACCTCGGAGTAGCGTTTTAACAAAAAATCAACAAGCTTGAATACAAGAGAGTAGAATAATCGTACGCGAATCGCATATTTGTTCTAAATCAAAGTTTAAAAAAAAATATGATAAAATGAGCTTTCATCGAACAATTAAAGCTCAAAGATAGCGTGCTTTGATATATATTCCAGATCGACAAACTTGAATATGAGATATTAGAGTAATTGCACGCGAAACGTAAGTTTGTCCTGAATCAAGTTTAAAAAAAGTATGATAATATGAGCTGTAATGCTAATGATTAAAGGAAATAATTAAAAGGGGAGAAAAAAAACATAAAAATCGGAATATATAAATATTACAAGAGATTATATCAACAAGGCTGAAGAGCAAAATGCTGAATGTAGTGAAACTAGAATGAAAGTAGGAAACTTATAATTCCATAAAATTAAGGGGTCGGTTCTTCTTTCTTTTATTTCTTTTATTGTTGGAGGAGAGGGGGGGATTCGTTTGCATTTGAGCTTGAGTTTTCATGTTATCTGAGAAATTGTAGAGTATTAATTGGATGGGATTTGAGTTGAATGTTTTTTGTTTTGTTGAACAAAACGAACTGACAGCATCATGTTTCGTTTATGTATAGTACACTATGAGCAGTCTGCCCACAGACGATGAGGGGAGGATGCTGAGTTAAGAAAGACTTGTATGGGTAACTGTCTCGCATTTACTTGTAAAGACCCATCTAAACTGGAGCACAATTCGAGTCTAGTCACCCTGAGGCGATTTCGCTTCGATCTTCTCCATTTGACAGCCAGAAACAAGCTACCTTACCTCTGGCTGTGAGTGACAGCTGATCGTTAATGGGGCCCCATTGATGTGCGGAAGAAATCGAATCTTGCCAGAACTAGCTCGAAAGATATGATTTTCTGTCAAAATTGCTTTTAATGAGTTGACGAAAGCCATTCATCCCTTATACGCTGTCGTTTGGACGGGGCTTAATACGGGAGAAAATCCCAAATACTCCCAGCAAGCATCCTGACCATAGATGCGAGAAACTTAAATATGATGTCATAATCATCATCGGCTGTTCTCGTTTCTGAAAAAAGCGACAGCAACAGACGTCACCAGCGCATTTGAGCATTTTTCTTACACGCCAGCCCGTTACTACTGGGCCAATCAAGTCCTTTGAATATTTACGCCCATTATCCAAATCTTTACCCTTAAGGATCCTGGATTCCTTTTAGGAGTTTTTAATACTTATTAAAATATGTTTTAGAAAATCAAATTTTATATTGCACTAAAATTGATGCAAAAATAATTCTAGTAACCACAGAACGAATCTGTAATAATGAAATCGAAAAGTGGTATTTCTTTGAACAAAATGTTGTTTAGACAGCAAACATAATTCTTATTCATTAAATATTATCTTCCTTATTTAATACTAAACAAACACAAATTTGTTCTCTCTCTCACAGTAATTACAGCAACAATACAAATTGTTATAATAATACAAATATTTTTTGATGTCTTAAAATGTAGTGCAATATTAGCAAATATTTAATGATTTATTTAAAAACAAATCAATTTTATAAAAAAAGAAAAAAAAGCGTATTTCTTACATAAACAACCATAAATAGTATTAAGCTTTTTAACAATGACTTTTTAATGAAACTGATATGATTAGTATCAAAATATAATTGATGTGTAAATACGTAATTAAGTGTTTTCACAATTCTGATTTCATCAATTTTGCGATGGAATTTATGATGAATTAATTTAATACAATATAATGAACACATTTAATACAATACAATTAAAATGAAAATTTTTTATATACATCGATAATTTCAAGCAAAATATATAAACAAACACATATTGTTAACAATGAAGGGTTTTTTTTTCCCTCTATTCCATCTTGGTTTTTTAGTTGATAAAAGAGCAATTTAAGACATTATAAATAAAATTCAGAAATGCACATTTTAAATCTGTGTATGTAATATTTTAAATGAAAAACACGGTAAACCACATGCCATCATGTGTAATCACGTGCCATCATGTGTAATCACCGTAATCTTGTGATATCATCACGTGTTTGAATTTTATTTTGCGTCATTCTCTCGAGTAAACTATATTTTCTAAATTAAACTTTGTAGTTTTTTAAGAGGTAAGTATTTATCTTTTAATTTACTTCCTGTGTAAACCTCATTGTGGAAAAAAAATCTTATTGTTATTATTTGTTTTCATCTCAATCTTTTAATTTATTTATTTATTTATTTATTTTTTTTATTTATTTATTTTTTTTATTTATTTATTTTTTTTTTATTTATTTATTTATTTATTTTTTTTTTGAATAATTCCAAACAGTATTTTTTTAATGTTTTTTTATTTTACAACTGAATACAGTAAAAAAAAAAAAATCTTTGATTTAACGTTATGCTGTGAGTTTTCAGGCCACCATAACTATTTATTATCACTGTTTTTTCATGTTAAGGTCGTCCCGATTTAAATATGTGAAATATTTCTGTTTACATTTGAATATAATTTTTTAAGGAAATAAATAATCATGTCAATCATAAATAACTTTATACATTTTTAAATAATTTTATCCATCAAATTCTACTGTAGATTTTTTCACTAATCTAATGAATTCATGATAATTAAAGTAAATATCTAAATGTATTATGCCGAATAAAAAAATTAAATTTATAAAGTAAATTGATGCAATTGAATATTGAAAATAAATATAATTTTATGTTAAAAATTGAGATATTTTATATAAATGTTTGCGAAATTTTGAGCAGTTAAAAATAAAAATATGATTATGAGAAACATGTATCTATTATTCTAAAGTCAATTTGATACAAAACTTGTATCATTTCTTTAAATGGCAATTAACTTGTTGCAATTAAATGGCTATCAATTTTTTCTTTTTATATCCTCAATATCCACAATAAAAAATGATCATGTGTAGGTTAGTATCCATTTTAAGAGTTAAAAAACGAACGAAAAAATTTATTGATGACTCTAAAATTTTGCCTATATTTTGTAAACTTTTTTCCAACTTTTCCAAGTTACCGATAAAGAAGAAACGAAAATTTAAAATCACTTAAAAGTGAAAATTTACATTATTTTTAAGTAATTTTTTATATTTAGGCACCAGAGTGCCGGAAGATATGTATTGATTACTCTAGAATGTTAAGCTTATGTTTCTTATATGTTCTTTCATTTTTTTGCCTAGCCAGAATGTGAAAATCTGAAATGAAAAAAAAAAGCTGAAAATTGAAAATTTACAAAATTTTCAGCTAATTTTGAATATTTAAGACCCAAAGTTAGAATCGGAAGATATTTATTGATTAATCTGAATTTTTTTTGCATATGTTTCTTAAACTATTAGACAACTTTTCAGCAATAGCGAGACAAAAATATTTCGAAAAAAAAAAATTTTTTTTTACTCTCCATCATAATATGTAGTTATGGAAATTTATGTTTGGTTCGCTTGTCTGCTTTCGTACACTACTCTCTCCAAGAGGAAGTATTCCAAGACCAAGCAAGAAAAAATTCTGAAACATATTTATTTTTTAGGTCCTGGATTATTATATTAAAACTTTATCATTAATCAAGTATTTTCTAACTGAGGTTGACTATTAATATTTTAAATAGAGATAAGATTAAATTAACAATGTTTAAATAAAATAAATAAATTATTAGGTTTGCTCAAGAATGGCAGAAAATATTTTTAAATCTTAATCTAAATATTATCCAAAATAAAGTGAAATATAAAACAATCCAATAATAATTGTATTTTTTATTATTCATCATTAAAATATTAGTAAAGATACAGTAGCAAAAGGAAGATAAAATACAGATAAAAAAATCACTTCAATAAATGTTGCATTTTTTTAACCAAATCTTCCTTTGAGCTTCAATAAACAGTCTGCAAAAGAAGAAAAATATACATTCAATGTTTATATCTTTTAAAATATATTTTTGCGATAATAAAAAATAAAAATAGAAAATCAAACACCATAAATTATCTTTTTTTGATCAATTGTTTAGGTGTTTTATTTATTTACTTATTTATTTTTTATGGAAATTGCTTAACTTTTAACGTCACCCTTATTCGTTAATAAGAATAAGATAATTTTTATTGTGTTTCTAATTTGGTGAGCTTCATCTTAAGCATTTTGTGAACAATTAATTTTACTTGTTAAATTAAATTCTTCTTACGTCTATTATTTAATTGCTAAAAGCTGCAAATCCTTTTAATTAAGAAGTATTTTTAAATGATAAAATAAAGTATTTTGTTGTAAAAAAAAAAATTTAATTCTACTTTATATTCTAAATAATTTTTTTTAAATTTACTTTACGTATGATTTATAATAAATAAATAACAATTTCCATATTATTACAAATATTATAACGGAAATTCAAATGTTTTAGAAGTATACATATATATACTTGTGTGTGTGTGTGTGTGTGTGTGTGTGTGTGTGTTTATTGCTTGATTTAACTCTTTATAACTACTTTACATTCTATATTCTTACTTTACATATTTAAATTTATCTTTATTTATTATTTGAAGGCATTTAAATTTATCAAAAAATAAATCAAGTTAGTGGAAAAGTACTTAATGATTATTTTTATTTTCACTTTTTAATGTTCTAAATTCAAGTTAAAAAAATTAAATCTACAAGGGATATTCTAGATATTCATTTATTTTATTTGTATTTCGATTTTTAAAAATTTGTATTTCAAGTACATGCTGATCAAAACGATTTGGCTCGTATTTAAAAAGTTACATTTTCACTTTATAAAAAGCACACCTGGATAGACACATGTTTTTTTATAATATTTGAAAGAAAAAACTGCGCTGTAAGATAAGATAAGATAAGATACACTTTAAAAACGGATTTAAAATGCCTTATCTCTTGTTGACACAACTTGAAATTCATAAAATTGAAATTCATTCATAAAACTATTCATAATTGTATTATGTGATATTTTATACTCTAATGCCCTTAATCGAATTAAGAAATTTTGTCGTATTAGAAAGAGTGAAAAATAATTTTAAAAAATAGGACACTTAAAAAAGTTGGAAATTATCTGTTTCAAATTCTACAAACCGTATGTGTTCGTCTTTTATACTTTTTAAATATTTTGTTTGACTTTCCTCAAATAAGTCATGGATTTTGATCTATTTTGTAATACTTTATTTACGCTAAAATTATAAATGTTATAAAAATGGAATGTGAAATAATCTTACCATGCATTCTTAATAAAACTTCTTTCCATACTCCAATCCTTTTTCCATGTCCAGCTCTTTGCTAAAATCAATGTCATGCTTTTTTTCCATTCCTAGAACTGGGTAGTATAAGTATGGAAAACCAATGCCTTTTTCAGTTCCTAAGAGTTTCTTCATTGCCAAGCCGTATGGTCCGTACATGCCATACAACTTCCCAAGACCTTCTCCATATTCCATGCCAAGCATGGCGTAAGCCGAAGTACAGATAAGCAAGACGGAAAGGAAAACAATCTGCAAGTTAAACAAATTTTATATAAAATTCAAACTAAATATTAGGTACTATTTTTGGCAAATCGCGAAATAGGGGCCGTTGGAATTTGTTGACTTTTTAAGAGGCCAACTGAGTGATAAGTCAGCAAATGGGGTAACCCGGGTTTCTTTTATTGTTTGTAATTCACTTCACTTCTAGTTTCAACCTGCTACATGAGCGAAAATAATTTTTGATGTCAAATACCAACTGCCCTTGTTCTGCGATTTTACTCTATTTTTTAAAAACAATCATGAAAATAACTCTAAAGTACTTTTCCGTTAGACAGATCCATGTTTTGCCAAATATAAATGTCGAAAGATGTAACATAATTTTTTTGCCAAAAAATGCTTCTGTAAATGCTGCCAAATTTCACTTTCTAACTGGAAATAGAGACGTGAGTAATTTGGCTTTCAATGCAAACGTGCAAATTAATGTTCAGATACCTAAAAAATTACGCAATAACAAAAATAAAATTAAAAATAGTTTAATTAGGTTTAAACCCATTCAAAGATGGCATTGACCGTACTTTTTAAGCAGCTTAAATAGAAAAAATTGACAATGTTTTTGCAATTGCTAATGACCACCTTTCATAGCAAATGGAAATGATGCTATTTTAGATTGATTGAAAGCACATGAGCACAATAAATTGAAGAAATTCCTGACATTATTTCATTATTTTACTGCTAATTCAATTTTAGAGGCTCAGAAATCAAATGTCATACACAAAAGAATAAGTGCTTGAGAGGTTTAATCCAGTTTATGAATAATCATTTATATAAAATTCAGAAATATTTTCAGCAATTTCTTTCAGAAGTTTAATTTTTAAAATTTCGTTGCAGTTTATATTCTTTTTTGTGATATTACTCATGCATTATTGCAATTTAATTTCTATTTGATATTTCTGTTTTGTGTTATTAGTGGTATTCATTATTATTAATTATTATAGTGATTATTTATTATTATGGTGATTAACCGGCGAGACATATTTGGCAAGAATAATGGATGCGAGTTGATGCGAAAGAATGGAAGCGAGTTGATGCGAAAGAATGGAAGCGAGTTGATGCGATGAATTATTACTAATTCAAAGTGGTATAGGCAAAATCAATATATTATTTCAACCATTACAGTGTAAACGATCCTCAAATTTAATAAATCATGAAACAATTAAAGAAATCTTTTTTTTATTTTTGCAAATTAAACTTCAACAATTTTTTTACAAATTATTGGAAACCTTTTGGAGGGAAAATTACTATGGGTTTATTTGATAAATATGTTCCCTCAGCATAAAAGCAAGTTAAATTTGCAAATTAATATTGGAATAGGGTCTTTTTTTTCATATTAAGTTATGTCTAAATTAATTTTTATGACATAAATATATGAAATGCTTTTTAAAATCAAGTGTTAAATTTTGTTTATTATCAGACTTCATAAAATTAGACAACATCCTGGTAGAATTAAAACTAAAAATTTTAAAATCACCTGCATTATATAATCCTTTCTGATTTCCTTTATATTGATTATTTTAACATTTTTTGGGTGTCTTAAATGCTAATTGATATAAGAAGATAATTTAAATAGTTATTAATAATAAATATATTAAATATAAATTCTCTAAGCATATTTTTATGTCATAAGATTTAAATTTAAAGTAAACGTATGGTATTCGAAAAAAAAAGGTTTTACTTACCAAAGACTTCATGATTTTACAGAAATAAAGAGTTCAGGGAACAATTGTACAATTGGCTTCTGTCTACAGAATGCTTTGTAATGCTTTGAAAACATTTGCTTAGTCCTTTTATACTCCTTAAATTTAAAAATATAAAAAAAAAATTCAAATAAACCCTTAATTTCCTATTCTTAGTATAATATGCACCATTATATTAAGTCCTGTTACAAATCAATTTTTTTTCATGACAATAATGTAATAAAAATTGAGGGAAAGTTCCTTTGTTTGAATCTACTGACCACAAAATTAAAACATTGTTAACATGTGTTATAGTGGACTAGACATTAGCGGATTTCTGATAATTAAATTCAAATCACTAAGCCCAAACTCTGTTTACCAAACCGTAACTCTTTAAATCCGTTTTAGGGTGCATAAGTTTATTTCTTGTTGAATTGCCGTTAACCCAATAATTTACTTGAATTAAAGGCTTTAAAATTACATGTTCGTTGTGTAATAAAAAATATTTAAGTTTGTAATTTCACTTGAAACAAATATCACTATTTTTTTAAGTGTATTTGTTACATAATCTGGTTTCCACTATATTGTGCAATCTAATGATTATATAGCTTACCTGTAAATATACTAACAACCATGGCTTAACTTATGTCCAAAATTACACTAAATTCAAAGTTTACTGACTTCCTACTTTACTCCATTTTTAGAATAAGTCTTTTTAAACAGCATATGAATGATAAAAAAAATTATAAATTTTCTTTCTTTTCAATTTCTTTTTTCTCCAAATAGGGACACTGCAAGGGAAGATAAATTTCGAGGAATGCAAAATCATAAATTATTTACAAAAATAATAAAACGGTAGTAAAGATTGAAGTTTGAACAAAGAATCAATTGTCGTAAGTCATTTGTCCTCTATTTTAGTTCAGAAACACAATTATCAATCTATTAGGCCGTCACAGGCCTCTTTTGAATTGGACGTGGAAGTTGAATACATATAGGGAATGGAAATGCATATAGAAATGGAATACATATAGAAAAGGAATACATATAGGAATGTCATAGGGAATACATATAGATATATACAATCTTATAATGGGAACTTTAAATAAGTGCTTATTTAATGCATAATATAAGGGCTTATAGGGGCTTAAGTCCCTTTTAAATAAGCCCTCAAATTGATAAATAAGCGCCGGGTATTTAATTATCAGTTCTACATTCTATGTACGCAACATTTTAGCACAATATGCTATACTCTAGATTGAATCAGGGGATTTTGTGATGTCACACCCTAGAAAATAGAATTTATATATATTTTATTAGAGAAAACTATAGCCAAGCCGTTTTAGAGCCTTTAATTATAATAAATAATATAAGGAAGTAGGGTCTTCCACAAAGTCTTGGTTGTTTTTTCGTATCTAATTTGTAAACCAGAACCAAAGAATCTAATTTTTGATATCGAGATCCTATGTTATAGTTTCAAGCCAACTTTACTTATTTTTCAAAACAGTGATTGTTTACCGTATCCCCAGCGGTATCAAATCTTTGTTCTTTTATAATACATTGAAGTGTGAAATACCATTAGGGCAAGAGTGGGCCATATATTAGGCTTAAAAATTTGTATATAAATATTTAGTTTTTGTTCTATGCTTTTTTTCTTGGAGTACATAAAAATTAAATGCTACGGACGCGGAGTAACAATGCCCCCGCAACGCTCTAATCCTATTAGGACCGGCACCTTTTAAAGTGGATGGAACATACTTACATTAGTATACCACAACAATGCCATTCAGGCCCCTTTGCTAGTTTAATATTTAAAAATTAAATGTCTGATTTCATAACAATGTTAATTTTAGATTTCAACAGTTAATTTCATATTTTAAAATTACAATGATCATCTTAATCAATCGATTGCATTTAAAATTCATATCTGACAATTACGAAATAAAGTATCTTAAATTTAAATGGATTTTTATATTTGTATAAAATATTTAATATTTAGTCTTTATTTATGTTAAAGTATTCTAAATTATATCTTATACATTGTTAATGTATACCTTTGGGACCAAGATATTTTTGTTCATTTATACTGAAGATAATGTTTGTGCTAACGGCCGTACCATGCTAATTCTTCTCGTTAATTATATCTTACTTGGGTGGGTGACCACCTAACATTTTTTGGGATGTATAGCGCTCTGGCGCTCGGTGCCAAGATAAGTGGTTCGAATCCACTTTGTTCCCGGTTTGTAAGAGCGTCACGGAGCAAAAGTGAACTGCTCCATCACAACAGAAGCTGTTTTCCCCTTCAATCATGAGTCCATTTTGTGGGCTTGGCCAGCCAAGTGGGATAAGAAACAACAACAACAAGATAATGTTTTTGCTCTAATTTTGTAAAGGTTGTTAGTTATATGTGATATAATTATTTTGTATCATTTGGAAAATAATCTGCTTATTTTAAAAGAATTGTATATTTTTTCCCTGAAATAGTACTTAAACATATTTTTGAATTAGTACAATTAATTAACATCAAAAACAAGTTTTAAATAGAAATCTTTATTACAATTAGTGTTCCTAACTTTTCTATAAATAATAATTTTTCAATAGATAGATTGTTAACGAGTTATTATGTATTTATTTCAAAATTTTACATTGCATCATTGAATATTAATATTTTCTACAAAAAAATTGTTTATTTTATAATCTCTAAAATTGGAACCAATCTCAAATGAGAATTTTTTCCAACACCGTAAACATGCAACTTTCAAGTAATTTGCTACTTAAAAGGCAAATTTTTATCAAATTCAACGTTAATCAGGATAACATTATGGACCTACTATGTAAAGAAGTAAAAAGGAAAAGGATGAGTTCTTAGATATCTTTCTATGATTGATGTATCAAATTTGTATTACATTTGTAAAAACCCTTTATGAAGTTTAACTATTCTGAATACAAAATTTTGGGTAATATATTTATATAAGAAGAAATTTCAGCATTCTATAATAAAAGACAAAATATATGACTTAAATAATATTTATTATCACAATAAAAATAAAGATAAATAGGTTTTTGTACAGAGTTTCCTCTTTCAAGTCATTCTCTGCTTTTTCTTCAAAAATCGCATGAATCTTCAACACTTCCAAACTGTAAAGAAACATAAATAATTAACAAATATTCAAATGTCTTATTGATTTTTAATAAAAATTATAATGAAATGAATTTTTTTGTTTGCATATTTATATTTATAAAAATATGTGTTGCCCGTGGGAAACTATTCTTATGTAAAAAATGTAATAATTTCATTACAGTCTAGATCAATGAAACATTCATATAAACAAAATACTTTTATAATTTTATACATTATTTATTTTATGTAATTTATATATTTTTATTTAATTTTTTAAGAATTAATGCAATGTAAATGGAGAAATTTTATTTTATGACGATAGATTTTATAGTGCAATAAAAAAAATGATTAAATTATTTACTTTTTATTTATTTTTAAACACCATTTATATTTAATTCATACAGTTAAAGCTAGTTTTTAATAATAATAAGTTACTATTAAATTTGTGCTTAATTATAAAATAATATTTAGAATTTTATTATCTCTATTTGATTTTTAAAAACTTAAATCATCCAAAAATCTTTCCGTTAATAAGACATGTTATGAACAAATATTATTGTTTAAATTTTCTGTGAAATTCGCATAATTATTATTGAAAAAAGTTTTTAACTTTATCAAAATAGTTTTATTCAAGTATTACATTTTAATTTTTGGTTATGATATTTTAATTTTAGAAAGTACCCTTTATTTTTCTGATGAATGACGATTCCTTTTACGAAATGTTTATTTAATTTTACTAATTTCGCTCTTACTAAAAATTCGCTGTCTTTATATTGCCTAATTATTTTGTTATAACAGGCAAATAAGTACAAAAACTATAGACACTTTTATTATATTCTATAAAAATACAATAAAGGTGCCTATAGTTTTTGTATCACTCGGCCATCAGATCTTTCTAACCTTTATTATATTCTTATAGAATATAATAAAGGTTAGAAAAATTAATAAAATTAGGAAGAAATTAGTTAAAATAACATTAAAAGTTAGGGGCCTTAGGGGCCTTAGGGGCGTGAATAGTGCTCAGGCGCTCAATGCTACAGGGTTCGAGTCCACGAAGTGCAATGGATGTTTGTAGTGATTCCAAATCTATTTTAAACCGTAGGTCCCGATCTAATATGGCTGTAGAGCGTTGGACATAGGGCTGTCAACCCTACCCCATAAAAAGAAAACATCTCTTGTCTCGAAATCTGCCAATAGGCCTTGGGCCATCATGGTGCTGCTGAGCCACTGATGATGATGATGAATATTAAAAGTTAAGTTAAATAAAAATAAAGTTAGTTAAAATTAAAAGTTAAGAAATTAGTTAAAATAATATTATGAACTATTTTAACTGATTATATAATTTACTAAGGCAGCTCTTTATTTGTACAAACTAGGCACATACCTTTTCATTTCAATTGTTTACAGCACATTTTCCAGGTCAGCACATATTTTAGAACTTCTTAAATAATGCAAATGCATTCTCGAATTCGATAGAAGTCGTCTTCTTCTTCTCTACTCCTATCGCCTCGTTCACAGCTTCAAAATTTTCTCCAGACCAATTCCTTTAAACAGTCCAAGAGAGATGGCTTCTTGGAAAGCAACTTCTTTACCAATGAGACCCAGCTTTTGGGCGATCAGGAATCTTCTATGCAACTCCCGGGCGACCCACAGTCCATAGAACCCATACCTCTTGTAAAGCTCTATGTACAAAGCTTGTTCGAAAGTCAGCTTCTTCTTCTCTGTTCCAAAGTACTTTTCGTACATCCACCATGGGAAGGTCTTCTCGATGGAGATGGACTTCTCCAGGCCAATAAACTTGCTGAGATCGAATTCTTTCTCTTTTTCGAAGCCAGCGATCTTGCTGAGATCGAATTCTTTCTCGAATTCGAGTTCTTTTCCAAGTCCGATGCCGAGATCGACTCCTTTGTCGAAGATGATGTCCTTTTCGACGAAGGGCCAGCTCTTGTCCATGGAGAGCTTCTTGGCGATTTCCTCGATCTCGATTTCCTTCTCAGCTTCTGGAGTTGCAGATGGAATACCGAATGGAGGGTAATATTTACCGATAGAGAAAGGATCACTCGAGAAACCACTGGCCAAACATGCCATCAAGACTACAAGGTAAATCTACAATAAAAAAAATTCTGACGTTTAATAACGCTCGGAGGTAAATATAAATTTGAATTAAAACTGAATTTGGGTTTTTAAAATTAACTTCAATATTTGCTATGGTGTAGAGTTAATCTATAAGTTCAATAACACAAATTAGAAGGCTTCTTTTTTTGTTTTATAAAGATACTTTGTTTTTAGAATAATTATCAAATTATCTTAACAAACATCAGCTTATGGTGTTATGTATTATGGTGGTTGTTTTTCTTTCATATATATATATGGTACTTGGGGGAAAAACGAGATTGTTATTTTTTTTACAAATCTTTAATTACTTCTGAAAATTACAAATTTTTCTTAAGGATTTTTAAGCTATTCTTTGTATATTCGTAATCACAATATATAAAATTCTCTAACGAAACTAAAATAGATATCTTCTGATTCATTTGATGTATTTTTGCTTTGCCAGAGGGGTTTTTATTTATTTATTTATTTTTTTGGTTGCCACTAAATTTAGATGATCTACTTGCATCTAGATGAAGGTTTCAAAGTGCAAATTCTTATTTTAATATTTAACTTCAATACTGGCAATTAGATTATAAAGATTTGTTAGTTAAATAAAAAAAGTTCACTCCTTCAATTCCCTTTCTGGGCCTTCTTTGTGATCCGATACGTTGTCTTGCCTTAATCCATTGTATCACATCTCCTTTTATGCAACTTACTTACGAATTAGTCTCACAATAACCATATTAGTTATTTGAAGCATGATGAAGGCAGCTTCAGAGGGTACTCCTTCATGCAATTTGAGAACTAACAACAACCTTTCTTGGACCAAACGGAAGTTGTTGTTGTTTTTGCTCAAGATATGATATAGAACCCTAGAACTGGAAAAAAATGGATCCATCTCCTTTTTGAAGTTAATTCTTTCAGTCTTTATTCATATCTGTTATGTAAAAGTAAGTAATTTTTCCTTAATTATCAATTTGTGAATACATACTAAAATTACTGAGATACTAGTATTAATTTTTTAATCAGAAAACACATGCACTAGGAAAAAATAGTGTAGCTGATTTAATCCATATTTCTTCGTTGATTAAAATTCTGAATAAAATATTGATGACAGTTTTAATATGGAATATTAGCAGATTGTGTTATAGGATTATAAATAAATGTAAAATTTGTTTAAAAAAAAAGGCCATTTCCTTTCTTTTAAAACACTGTGATTTCCATATGCTGTTTATTACATTTGCTGCAAGTTAATTTAACATTAATATCCCCCCTGCCCCCGGAAAATGAGCATTTTGTACAAAAGCTGATAATATTTTAACTTTAAAACCAATTATCATTTATCACACACATCACTAATTGTTAGAAAATTAGTTATTAAAATTTTCATTAATATTCATCAAATATAATTTATTTATTAGATTTATTAACATTTATTAATAGTTTCATTTATTTAATAACATTATTATAATTTATTTATTAGCATTTATTTATATTAATTTCTAATTTTTAACATAACTTTTTTTAAAACTTACATCGAAAGTATTGTTATAAAAAAACTTACCATGTTTGTCTTTGTATTCTATATGGACAAGTATCGCACAAGATACAAGTGACATTCTTCCATTCGGTCTCCGGTATATATACCCAGATCATAAAATTCGTAACGGTCAGTTACCTTATCAGAACTCCAAAATCAATTTTTTCCAAAAAAATTGGAAACTTTCTTACGAAATGCCGAATTTAGTCGGAAATATATTATGTTGTTTACTTACACCTCGCATGCTTGATTGGGTTAAACACCATCAAACTTGAGGAAAGGTCCTTTTTTAAGGTCAAAACATACTTTCCGCAAGTCTCTTAACATAAAAAGAATTCGTGAACTCGTATTCTAATTCTCGAATAAAATTGGATTGAACCCCAAATAGCCTCTTAATGGAGAGGAAAATTGTAACTGGTCAGTAATTGTCGAATGTTTGTCACTGACCTATTTAATTGTTAATTAGTTTTGTTTTCTAAAATTGTGAATGATCGTAACAAAATATAAAAAAAATGTGTTAAGTTCGTTTTAGTTACTTATGTCATTCGTGTTAGTAGGATAGTTGTTAGATAATCCTGACTCAACCAAAATAAATATAGGTAATATTTATATTGTATTTATTGTCAAGGTTACACAAATAATGTTTCAGAGAAATTTTATGAATGGAATTCAAAGATATCTCTTTGAAAATAAACAACATTTGAATGTGAAACGTTATTTTTGTCTACGAAGAAATCTTTCTGGATAATGAATTATTTAAATTTTATTTTCTTTTATTTAAGTTAAATAATTAATTATCAAGAAAGATTTCTTCGTAGACAAAAATAACATCTACAATTACGTATACAAATGAAATTATACAAAATTTAGAAAATCTAATTCATTTTGTATAATTTCATTTGTATATGTTTTATTCTTTTGTGTTTTTTTTTTAATATGTTTCATTCATGTTGTGTTTCATTTATATATGTTTCATTCCTTTTGTGTTTCATTTGTAAATGTTTCACTCATTTTGTGTTTTATTTGTATATTCAATTTGATATACTTAAATACATAAACATACTAAACTAATCAAAAAACATTTAATAGTTCAGTATCTCACATTGACTCAGTGGCAACGGGGGCCGCTGGGAGCATTAGGGCTGTGGTTCAATCCAATTCGTCTACAAGGTTTTCTTGTAGGCACTGTCTAAGAAAGAAGAGACTCGAGGACTTTTGTGATGTTCAGCATCTTGTCTCGTTAATTGGACTACCTCGTAAGAGTTTTCCTGGTTTTTAAGCAATTATATTATACGCAAATGTGGGTTGATTCCCTGTAAAAGTACTCCCAGAAGGTATTACCCTTCTTCTCCAACGACACGGAGTCAAGTCAGACTTCTATATACGGATACACCACCATAACAGAAGCTGCCTCTTTCCCTTCATCCATGAGTAGACTACTCATGAGATGTCCCCCCGCACTGCAGGACGCTGAGGATTAGACACAATAAAACATTGAATAATTTAAACTTCATACTTCGGAAAGCAAAACCATATATATTTTTCCTTCTAACAATACTTTGTACCTTTTATAAATTTACTTCTTTCTTTTCTTTTCTTCTTCTTTTTTTTTTTTTTTTTTTTTTTTTTATTTTTTTTTCTTTTTTATTTTTTTTTATCTTCGCTTTTTTTTTTTCTTTCACTTTGTTTTGCTGATGAATTTATATATTTTTAATTCATCTATCAATATTCTACATATTTCGTTATGATAGCTGGTAATTGCATTTTATTGAATAATACCATAATGAAATATTTCGTAAATCAAAACTTAAAATATTATACAACTCATGAATATTACGAAAGAAAATTTCTATTTCTAAATGTTGTTAAAATTTTATAAAATAGTGGTTGATTACATATACTTTACCTCCTCTATTTTAAATCATCCAATAACTAATAATTTTGACTGAAGTTCTGTTCAAATTTATAATATTAACATATTTATAACTTATTAAATCTTTTTTATTTGATTTTAACTTTGAGCTCCTTGACATTGTAAATTAGAGTCTTGTTTCCAGTGTGGATAATACTTAACATTTGCTATTTGGAAAAAAATGAAGATATGAATTTTATTTTATTATTTTTATTTCATGTAAGAAATTCTCAAACAGATGATATATGCTTACTTATATTTAGATAGCTTTAAAAAATTATGTTACGTATATTGAAAATATATTTTTTCTTTTATTTCAGATCTTTAGAAATTTCTAAAATTTTAAAAGTTAAAGTAACTCAATTTTATACCAAAGTAAAAGTAATAATTTAATACGGTTTTGTTTCCAGAAATTTAAAATAGGGAAATTTTGATTATTAAATTAATAAATAAAATTTAATTTTAAATGATCACCAATATTTTTGTTTGGTCCTTTTTACATTAAATATGGAACATCTTTTTTATCTAATTGATATTGACGAAAATTTAATTACCAAAAATAAATCTTAACATCATATTAACTAGAACAAATTTCAAAGTACTTCTTTTGAGTGAGTAATTTAATCTTGGACTATTAAATCAAAACAACATTAATATTTTTTTTTCAAATGCTTTTTTCATTACTATTTATGATAGATTAATGTATAGATCTCAAAAATGTTTTCCTAAAATGTAATGAATTTCTTGGTTAAAAAATTCATTAATATATAAAAAAAGTTACTGTGCAATTTATTATTTTGAATCTTTTATCAGGTTGTTCTGGCAATTTATTCATGGCGGAACAATCTGAAATGTATTTTGATGAAAAACATTTTTATAAATTTGTATATTTCGTTTATTAATTTTTTATAGATTTTTGATTCTACAAAACCTCTAACAATAATTTCAAAAATCTGAATTTCAAAAACTCATTTGTAATCTGTGTTTGTTACTCTATATTGATAACTTCTTATAACATTTCTGTGTGTTATTTTCAATAGTAAATGTATTGCTTACTCAATTTTATATTATAAGCAGGATGTTTTGTAATATAATTTAGAATTTATTAATTTTTCTTCAAATATATTTACCTTGTATTAATCAAATATTTTTTATCGAATAGTCATAAATAAAAAAAAATTGAAGCAATTATTTTAAAATTTTGTTAAAAAAATAACATAAAATAAAAAAATTTTGAAGCAATTATTTTCAAATTTTGTTATTAAATGTGCTATCTAGACAAAATCATGATTCTAAAATCTAGAACTTTTGCAATCCTTATAACCAATTCTACATCTCGAAAATAGATTTTTCGTTTCAAATACTTTTGCATTATACAAACATTATTTTGTAAAATCGAAAACATTTCACAACTGCATGAAGAAAAAATGCTACAATATATCTCATTATAGAAAAATAGGCCCAAATATACACAAAATTAAAACTTCTGAAATAAAATAGACTTCCTGTGTTCACTGAACCATTTGAACTTGAGCAAAATAAAACTTTGCCCTCCTTTCCATTACTAGAACTTTATTCATGGTCACTGTGTCAGTAACTTACTCACTTTCATGAAATAGTGTTTGTGGAAGATAACTTAATGAAATCAGAAAATTGTGCATTGCATGATGTTATGTAATAACAAATTTGATTTGAAACTAGTTCCTTAATAATTTATTGTCTGAAACTGTTTTCAATGTATTGATAATTTGTTCATTTTAAATTGTTTTCTTATATAAATTATTCTAAATTTTTAATAATTGGTTTGTGCATCCATTATTTAACATTATAAATGATTATTATTTTTATCATGATTTTAAATTTGATAAAAAATTGAAAGGAATTTTTTTATACTTTATTGTAAATCAATCATAATTTTATTTTAAAACTATAAGCATATCTTTTTCTCAAATTATTAAAAAATTATTTGATCTCTTTTCCTTTAAAATTTTCTATTGGAAAAATAAAATCATGCAATTTTGAATAACTATTTAGATTTTGTTTTAAAATTATGTTTATTTTCTCTGTAATAAAAATAAAGGCAAATTTTTAATTATTTTCAAATATTTAAAAATATAAATAAACTTTATTCTATATTCATTGTTAACAACAAATCATGCTATTTAATATTTTTGAATAGGAATTTACATTTTAGTGTTATTATATTTACACATTTCTTAATAATGTGCACAAGTTAAAATTTCAAAATGTTTGTATGGGCAATAAAAAACTACATTAAGAGTACACTTTATTGAATTTGATTCCATATTTAATTTGTAATTAATAATTTTTATAAGAAAATACGTTATATTCATTACATAATTACGATTTGTTTAAAAATATTTTAAAACCTAGAAAATTTTGTAATAAGACAGTGTATTATTTTAATATATTTTTACAATGAACTCATTTTTATTGTACTTAAAATATTTATCTAGTAATAAATGACTTATTAATTATTCTAATACTATTCTATTTTGTTTCTAATTTGCCATATTGTCTCATATAAAATATCTTACAAATATATTTTATGAAATTGTAAAATATTTTCTTAGTTCTAAAAATTTATATTTTAATTCTAAAAATTTATATCATATTCAGCATCTCCATATATTTTTAAGACATTTTCTCATTTTGATAAACATTATTTGAGACCTAAAAGAAAAGCATCAATAAGTAAATTCCCAATAAAATTTGTTTTCATTTGGTTTACATAAAATATCTACCTTTCATGAGCAACATAGTCGTATCCTTTTAGTATACAGCTATACTTTATTTTTAAATCTGAACTCTACACATAAAGCATTATTTTTTTTTTTAGAAAATTCAAATTATTTCTATTTCAAAGAATTGCAAATAGTTTAAAGAAACTTCAAAACAATTATGAAACGCGTCTACTTTATTTTAGTTTACTATGTAAATTATTTGATTCTGAAAAAACACCAAATATTTTCTAGATATGTTTCTTGCAAACAATGAATTATCTCAATAAAATTTATTTTAGTTCATTCTTACCAAAAAAACAAGGTTCTCAGAATAAAAGTACAAAGTGTTAGATTCTTTATTTTTGCCTTCCTTATTCATCATTTTAAATGATATCTTAACATCCTTTGATAGCACTAAGTTTACCATTGAGATCCGCACTAACTCCTACGTCGATACAGTCATCATTTGCTTGAACTGTTTGAATCGCTCCTCTGCAGCCATAATGCTCGTAAAGATGCACGCAATGGTTGTAGCAGACAGTAACAGCAGCTGGTTTGTCATTAAACTGCTCTGGTATATCGGAACACATACCACCATCCACTAATCCTGAATACAGAAATCCGTCAGTTTCCTCATTCACGAACTCTTCCCAAAGAATGAACTTGTTGTGACCTTTGAAAAGGGCTCTTATCTTGCTGCCACCATTGTTTTTAGCTTCATCAACGTATACTCCGTCGTGGTTCACAGTGTACTGGTGGACTTCTTGTATGGAGCGTGGACACATGTAAGCCAAGGCCTCGTTGTAGACATCGAAGCGGGCAAACTGCATCTTGTAGTCAACTTCGCACCAAAACTTGGTGTTACCATTCTTCTGTGGCCTGAAGGTGAAAAGAAATGCATGGTCTGGTTTGATGGTAATAACTTTGGGGGCATCGTGGTAAGATTGGCAAGTCAGGCGGAATGCATCTTGGGCCTTGTTTCTGATCACCACCATCCTTTCACAGCCGTAGTTGGTGAAGTCTTCAATTTCGTCAGAAACTCTTTGTTCGTTGACATTGGATATCATCAGACGGAAACGATCTCTAGGTTCCCGTGGAGCCTCCATAATAGACTCGGAAATGTTTGAGTAGGAATCGCATGCTACAACTCCAACAGCAATTAACAAAACTAAGAATTGACAAAACGCCATTTTTAATCCTTGCCCTGAAATGTCTGTGAAAGGATATGTTTTTTCGTTGTTTCTTCTTATATCACTTTTTTTATCTCGAACGCGAGTGAAAATTACAGGTGTCACTTTGGAGACTCCTGATAGAAAGAACCTGACTTATCATTTCTTACATTCGAACTGAAAGATAGGCTACTTGCGTAAAATACTGTTGTGTTGTTATTATATTTGATGTTTATTATCATTCCAAGATCCTTTTTAAGAAATTGATTTCTTGAATTTTTAAATTTTGAAAGGATAGCTATAAAAGGTTTCACATTTTTGTTTTCTTCGAGATATCGTTTCAAAAAAGAGATGTTCGTTTTTAGATACATTTTTAATAAATTAAATTTAAAAATATTTTTAAATTTATTTTAAACATTTTAATATTAAACCACTTTAATTATTAACGCCTTGGTAAGATTAGACTAATTATTCATTGTTCTATAAATATTTGCATTATTTAAAATAATTTTAATCTTTAGAAGAAATATACAAATCATTACCAGTATATTAGTAGATGATGATTTCGTAAAGTCTAACTTAGTGACTTACTAATTGATACCTGTATGAATATTTTGTTCCAAATACACATTTCAAGTTAAATATATATAGCTATATATTGCTTATAGGAAAAAGATTATAATTGAGTATATATTTTATAAAATTCAATTAACTTTTAATAAAAGAATAGAAAACTATATCTTGATTAATTAAATATTAATATAACTGAATTAAATGTCAGATTTCAAATTTATCTTCTAAGAACAAAATTAATCGTAAATGCGTGATATGAAAATTAACAGTAGATCAAATAACTACTTTTAAATTGTAACTTAAAACAGGGGCATACAAGTTTTTAGGTTTTTGGACAGCATCAGATATTAAGAAAAATATTTTGGAAAACACAAAAAATATTACTAATTTTGCTATAATTACTAAGCAAAAATATTATTAAAATAAAAATTTAAGATATTTACAATAACTAAAAAATTTTATAACATAATTGTGTCCTATTTCTTTTCGATGACTATGAGTCATACTAACTTAAAGTCACTTACTAGTTAAAGTCGATTAGTTTACTAGTATGACTATGACTATCACTAATATGACTATGAGTTTTTTAAATGTCTACTTAAATCTAGAAGTCCACTTTTCTTTGAAATATGCAGTACCTTAATATAATATCAGTATGTATAGCAGTATCAGTATATAATAAAATAAAAACCGCAATAAGCTTTTGTACATATTTTTATATAATTAGTGTTACAAGAAATAAATATAATGAGTATATAAACCTTAATGTTTTAAATAAATTTATGATTTCTTGTTGGTTTACCGATATGTGTTGAAGAAATTTAAAATTTTACTTTGACGTTATTAAGTCTTATTAATCATTTATCTCTAATAATCTTAATTAAATATTCAAAAAACTGGTTTGCCAATAAAATTCTTTATTTGAACGCATCAGTATAAAATAATCGAGAAATACAAAAAAAAATTTTTTTTACAAGCATTTTAAGTATAGCAAGCAATAAAAAAAAGATTCATAAGATAAAAGAAAGTTATATATGCATATATATATTTACACACACATATATAAATGATTTACAGTGAAAAAAAGTAAAAAAGTAAAACATTGACATCGAAAAATATGAACACTTCCTGAGGATCAAGCAGAAAACAAGCATGAAAAATGGAGGTTAAAAACCTAAGTCTACATTGAATTCAATCCTTTATATTTATCACACAATCTCTCTCAATTTTAAGCGTTGTTGTTTGAGTATGACTTTCAAACTGTGCACAATAATATCGTTTTGCAGAATTCATTCTTTCACTGTAACTGTCGTGTTCTTGAAGTTTGAATAACTGAAAGTAAAAGAAATTAAAGCATGTTTAATAAGTTGAGTTGTTTTAAAAATGAAAACTTTTGAAATAATACTTCAGGCTTTAGAGGACAGGGAAAAAAACATGGTAAAAGGATTCTATTAAATGCATAATTAATTAATTGTTTTTTATTTTTTTTTTTTTATTTAATGCATAAGGCAAAAATATTCATTTTGAAAAGATATTAATTTAACACGAAACTTAAAAAATAATTTCATTTATTAGGAAGTATAAATCGTCTGTCAATAAATCCTCATTCAAATAATTATTCAAAAATAACTCAAATATTGTTATCAAAATTAGAATACTTTTTCTCGCTGATTTGTGAAAAATAATCGGAAATTTGAGGTAAAAAAAAGTTTTTACGTTAAAATTTATTTTAATTAATAAAGATATGCATTTTATAACTTTAATGTTTAGATTAATAAATAGCTAAACAAAAAAAGCACTTTTAAATCGTTAAGCTTTGGATCGCAATTCTAAACTATTTAGAACTTTTAGTATAGTTCATTAATTTAAAAAGATTAATAAAAAATAAAATGTATTTCTTTTAAAAGAAAAATTATAATTTAAGAAAAAAATATTTTTAATTGATTAATCAGACCCAAATTTCAATCTTGCGGTGGTAATTAATTTTGTCTTTCTATTTAATGACATTTCAATTAATGAATGTGGAAAATTTAATTTGTTACTGAAAAGTAAGATTTCCAAAATTAATTATTCGTTGAATACATTTGATTTATACTCCATAAATTTTAATCTCCAATAATTACCTTAATCATATTATAAAATTTGCTCTTAATATTGAGTTCTAGATTCTAAGAACTTTTTAATAATATTAGTTTAAAAATGAAAACTATTTTATAAATAAAAAATTTTCTTCCAACTTAAATATCATCACCTAGAAATTTTTGGAAGTCTTTAGAACATATTAGTTTCCACTAATTGGTTCATTGAAAAACTAATTGAAAAAATTATTATTAAATAATTAATAGTGACTTCAAAATGACCTTCCGTAGTTTTTTAGCAACATTAAACAAAAATTTTAAATAAAAATTTCATAAGAAATTCCTTAAATTATCAAATTATTATTAAAAAATGTATTATAAAAATTCGTGGAAAATTACATTATAATTTTTTTTCGTAATCTAAATTATATATCTAATGTAATTATACTGCTGATTTTTGTG
Organism: Caerostris darwini; assembly: GCA_021605075.1. Classification (NCBI taxonomy): domain Eukaryota; kingdom Metazoa; phylum Arthropoda; class Arachnida; order Araneae; family Araneidae; genus Caerostris; species Caerostris darwini. The sequence continues at coordinate 178,780 of BPLQ01006883.1, read as the reverse complement.
AGACAAAATATTATTTGGATTTAATTTAATTTTTTTAAATGCTGCAAATGTATAAATAGAAATAATTAATTTTTTTTGTTTGAATTCTAAGAATCATTTGAGTTAATTTATTACTTCATATCTGTATCAAATTGTCTATAGCTACAACGGTAGTCGTCAATATTGTATTGAATATTATTGTTTTTAAATTGTAAGTAGTTGGACAGAAAAATTTATTCATTAAATTTAACAAATTTTATTTAAAATTCTGAAAATGTTTAAAAATATTATTTTGCAATTACAGAAATTCTATATACAGCTATTTATCTACAGTTCTGTTAGCTAATGGGTTAGGTCAAATTGAATGTATCCAAAACTATAAAATGCAGAAATATTGATTTTACACAATTGCTATTTGTAATAAATTTAAATATTTCAGTTTTCGTATTCCATACTTCAGTTCTGATCCACATTAAAATAATTTTACATGTTTCCCATTAGCATTCGTTATAAAAGTTTGAGAAATCCAGTTTATTATACATGAATTTGTTTTAATTTATTAATTACAAAATCAAAATAAATTGACAAAAGTTTCGAATAAGTAAATAAATTTTTTTATCCTGTAGAGAATAATAATTGTACAAGATTATAAAAAAATTAGCAAATTTATATTTAAAATGTATTTCCTGCAAATTCAATGTAAATGGAAACTCTCATACTTACTGTCCTTTTTCACATCACGGAAATTGCCTCAGTAGACTGGTGGTCTTTGTCCTGGAACTGGTCCATATCCGTACCTCAAAGTACCATCTTTTCCAACTGCTGCAACTGGTGCCCTGGCCACTGCTGCTTGTGCTGCAACGGGTGCTGGTCCTGGTACTGGTGCAGGCACTGGTCCAGCCAAAGGTACTGGTCCCCTAAGACCAGCAGGTCCTACACCACCAAATCTATAACCTAAACCGTTGAATCCAGGGTATCCTAAAGCAGTATAAGCAGACCTTCCCATAAATGGAGCTCCATAAGGCAAACCTGCTGGATACCCTAAACCAGCTGCCATGGGTGCTCCAAGACCGTACGGGAATGCTCCATAAGCAGCTCCAAAACCATAAGGTGCTGCCCCAAAACCATAAGGTGCAGCATAAGGCATCATTCCAAAGCGGTTGAATGAGGCATAAGGGTTAACAAAACCTAAGTTGTTCAAGTAGCCTGCGTAACCTGCAGCCATAGCTGGAAGGGGAGGTGGTGCGGTGTAAGCTGATTTTCCAGGAGGGGGGAGGCCTCCAGATTTGTCGCTGACACCATAAACAGGAGATCCATAACTTTCGTAAGCTACAGTGTCTCCTCTGGTGTCTTCAGATTCAATTCGATCAGATCTCTGTGCTTCACCTTCGTTTGTATCTGCAGCAGCGAGGAGAAACAAAGCAGTGAAGAAAAAGATCTGGATGAAAAAGAAGAATTTTATGGTCAGTGGCAGTTTTGTGTTTTGCACTGATTTAATTAACATTAATTCAATTATTAACCTTAGTACATTAACATTAATTCAATTATAATCATCATTAAATCTAAATCACATTAAGTTTAATACAATTATTTTAACATTATCTATGTTATAGAAGAAAAACTACCGAAATTACGTATGCACCAATATTATTAATAAAAAGTAAAAAGATTAAATAATAGGTAACTAACCTAATCAAAAATTGAAAATTTTTAAATAAATATCTTTATTTTTTATTACGATTTTCTTTTTTATGTCCTGTCCATATACTTTAAATGTTAAAAGAAAAAGAAAAAGATTTTTTGCTTAGAATATGTAAAAAAATACTTAGTTGTTTCCTTGTGCATTTTAATGCATTTATAAATGACAGCATTTAGATACAAAATAAATAAATATAGCAAATTTTTATAAAGTCTTCACAATAATTAATTAAAAGTTATATAGGAATTGCAATAAAAAAACAAAGGATGAATTGTCGATTATAAATTATCAATTGTTGAAGGGATTGTTTGTTACTTAGAAATTAGTATCTTTGCATTATTAGAAGGGAAAAATTGAGTTTAATTAAAACTTAATTTTAAAAATTCATAATTAAACGTAAGATCATAATAAAGCATAAATTTAAATCCTTAATTGTTTAAAAAAATTGAATTCAGCGATGCAATTTAAATTATTTCCGAACAATAAATATAATTCTTCTTCTCTGTCTTCTCATATTCAAATAAAAAGATACAAAAAAGAGCGGAAATCTATTAAAGCAGACGCATAAAAAAAATTGTATTTTGAAGATAGCATCAGAAATGCTACGAAATTCAATACATTAAAATTAATTGTTTTACGAAAATTTTAAATCTTAAATAGTTAGACAATCCGATAACCACAGCTACAATCTTTAACAAAGGATATTTTTAATTAGTTAAGGAAACAATGCGATTTTTATCAGAAGGAGAAAAATTAAACCTAACCCTATTCAAAATGTAATATTATTTAAAAATATTAAATGGTATGGACTAATTTAATGTAAATAATCTTTTACTAAATGTATTGCAAATCCTTTTTTACTCGTATGTGTGATCTTAAATATGATTGCTCGAAACCAATTAAGGCTTAAAGAACTCAACTTACCGCAGACATTTTAGCCATTTTCAAAAGCTTTTACAGGAACCCTTACCACAAATCCAATCTTAAGGAACACTATGAAGATTCTGATGCTCTCCAACGTTCTCAGTGCCCCTTTATATATGACACCAGAATTAAACACCTGAACGAATAGAATTCCAGCATTGCATATACATACATCCAGCCGCCATTGTAATTCATGCAGTTTATTTTAAGGTGCTTCACAACGCAAAACAAAAAGTAGAGGAAAAAAAAAATGAGGATTGCATTTTTATCTCTCGCGAATTATTTCCCCAGTTTCTAAATGGGTTTCATCGTTTTCATCGTCCTTCGGCGGATAACTTGTTTTATGCAGAAGCATATTTATGGTTTGGATGCTGTCACATTCGGGGTCACTCGTATCTGATGTTTATAGGCCTCGGAAGTCTTACAATGGAGTTGGCAAGAAATTAAAGAAAGTGTTCTTAACGTGAATCATTCCGTGGAATCGGCACCCAGAAAGGAGTCTCCAAAAGAGATTGATTTATCTGAGTGCCACCACACACCTTCAAGGGCCAGGCGCCCTACTTTCAGTACAGGAATCTAAAGTTTATCAAAATTATACAGAGAGTTTAGCATACGTTTTTTGTACAACGTATCTATTAGTTGAACAAAACTGCTGTTTTGTAAGAATTTTATTCATTCAGTGCCAATTACGATTTGCTTTGTAAGGATTTTATCCATTCAGTGCCAATTACGACTTCCTTTGAAAGTCTTATTATAATTCTAGTGCCATGTTTGCCCAGTTTCCTTTCCTCAAGAAGATCTTTGATATACCTTTTTTTTATATTCTCAGATTTAGTAGTTTCTCTGAGTGACACTAGAATTTAATAATAAAAATGTAATGCCTAATCAGGTAACTTTGCACTGTTCTATCTAACAGATTTATCTAAGTGCTACCACATACCTTTAAGGGTCTATTTTGATATACTTTATATTCCTACTTTCTGTACAGGAATCTAAAGTTTATCAAAATTATACAAGGAGTTCAGCTTTCTTTTTTGTGCAACGTATCGATAAATTGAACAAAAAAGTTGCTTTGTAAGAGTTTTATTCATTCAATGTCAATTACCTGTGATTTCCTTTGAAAGTCTTATTATTAAAATGCTAGTACCATGTTTGCACAGTTTTCTTTCCTAATGATATCTTTTATATACCTTTGCATTCCATTCTCACGGTTAATAGTTTCCTTGAGTGACACTGAAGTTTATTATTAAAAGTGCTCTGTTTAATAAGGGAACTTTATACCATTTAATTTTCATTGAGATATCACATGACTTTAACCAACCATTCTATGTAAATTAATATAAGAAAGCATTTTTTTAGTTGAAACGTTTACTTTAGTGTTTATAGTAATCCTTCAAGGGAAAGTATTATAAATCTTCTCTCTCTCTCTCTCTCTCTCTCTCTATATATATATATATATATATATATATCCTTTTTATGATACAGAATTAAATATTATAATTTTATTATAAGAAATTAAAGAAACTGTTTTTAACATGAAGATTCCGTGGAATCGGCACCCATAAAGGAGTCATCAAAAAAGATTGATTTATCTAAGTGCCACCACACACCTTCAATGACCAGGCTCCCTACTTTCTGTACAAGAATCGAAAATTTATCAAAATTATACAGGGAGCTTAGCATACATTTTTTGTATAACGTATCTATCAGTTGAACAAAACTGTTACTTTGTAAGAGTTTTATTCATTCAGTGCCAATTACGATTTCCTTTGAAAGTCTTATTGAAATTATAGTGCCATGTTTTCTCAGTCCCCTATCCTTAGTGATATCTCTGATTGTTTCCCATTTTCACAGTTAATAGTTTCCCTGAGTCACAATAAAATTTAATATCAAAACTGTAGTGAATAATCAGAGAACTTCACACTGCTCTATTTAACTGATTTATCTAAGTGCCACCACACACCTTCAAGGGCAGGCACCCTACTTTCTGTAGAAGAATCTAGAGTTTATCAGAATTATACAAGGTGTTAACATGCATTTTTTGTACAATGTATCTATTAGTTGAACAAAACTATTGCTTTGTAAGTATTTTATCTGTTTATCTATCCCGATTTTCTTTGAAAGTCTTATTAAAATTTTAGTGCCATGTTTGCTCAATTTTCTTTCCCTTATGATATCTTTGAAATATGTTTTCCATTCTCACAGTTAATAGTTTCCCTGAGTGACACTAAAATTTAATATTAAAAGTGTAGTGCATAATCAGGAAACTTTAAAGGACTACATTTTCATTGAGATATCATGCAGATGTAGTATTTAAATCTTTTATATCTTCAATATATTTTCGAATTTATAAATAATATTATTCGTTTTGTTCTTTTTTGTTTCAAAATGAAATGAGAAAAAATATTAAATAAAACAAAATATTATCAATGACTTATGGACGTATTTCGCTGTTCAGTCTGTAGAGGTTTTATTAGTAATAAAAGTTCAATTCTTAAGAAAAATAAACATTGATTTTGGCAGCTGGAAAAATTTTATTTTGTGTCTGAAAATATTTTTTACAAATTACAAACTTTAGAAAAAATTAGAAAAATGAAATATATATATATATATATATATATATCGAATAAAACAATAAAATACGTATAGAATTATAGAAGTATTTCGCTGTTCAGTTTGTAGAGGTTTTATTGGTAATAAAAGTTAAATTCTTCCGAAAAATAAACATTTGTTTTGGCAGCTAAAAAAATTTGTTTTGTGTCTGGAAAATATTTTACACAACTTACGAATTGCTATTTACATACAATCATGCAATTTTACAGAACTTTTCTAGTACGCATTTTTGTTTATTAATATAGTTATTAAAGAAATTACATTTTTTTTTAGTAAAATAGCTCCTGTCCTTTTGTACCACAGACTTCAGGTTCGAATTCTGGAAGTGCCATAGTCTAATTCGCCTAAAGTGTGCAAAGAATGACATTAGAACGACAAAAGCAACCAGCAAATAGCTCCAGTTAGAATGAAATAAATTCTAAAATTTGAAAGGCTCCACAAATTTAAAAGGATATTTGTCCTCTCCCTTTCGTAATATTTTTTTTGAGACTCCGGTTTCTTCGGAGCTCTGTTTACAAAGTCCAGCAAGCAAGAAACACGAGCGAGTTCATCAAGAACGGCTTTATATCGCAATCTTTTTATGATTTTCTCTGCAATAAAATTCCCTCAAATTCCCTCAACAACTTAGTTATTTATAAGCGCCCATTCATAGGAATATCTCAAGGGTACCATTAAACACGAAGAAGAAATTAAAATAATACATTTTATGATGAAAGGCGTATTATTTGCTTCTAAAAAATTAAACTATTCATTTGCAAAACGTTTATTTAATATAAACGTTAAAACGTAATTTATTATTTTTATATTATACATTACAATTTTCAGATTATTTATCACTCATAGTAGTAATGTGTTTTAAGAACAACCTTTTTGGATAATGGTGCTAGTTAACATAACAGTAACATCCAAAATGTTCTTGGGTACAAAATTGTCAGTATTTTAAATTCTTAAAATCTTTATTGGATCCAATAATATTAATTATTTATTAAACTCCGAAGAATTCAAGTTAAATTATGCAGATAGCTATTAAAATTTAAATTGAAAAATTCAAGACAAAAATTATGTATAACCAGATGGTGAGAAAAATATAACCGTTGTGCACTTAAAGTACGAAATCAATACATTATTTTCTTTTACCAATAACTCTTAATGACTACAATAACTCTTAGTGGCTTAATGTCTAGCAGTAAAACCGCCTGAACTAGAATGCAATAAATAAATAAACACAACCCACAAAACTGTATTTCGTTTACTTAAATTTAAAAAATAAATGAGCTACAAAATCAAATACAGAAGACGGCTCAGAATCAAAGCAGTTCAAAATCAAATACAGAAGTAACAATTCGTCGTCTAGTTTATGTTCGATCGTCATTCGGTATAAAAGTATGAAACATACTAATCCTATAAGTAAGCCCCTGATTTATGAAATAGCTTATTAATTTTTTTTTAAATTAAGATCGAAATAATAAATAATTTTTTTTTTTTAGAAAATTAAAATCACAAAAACGAAATTGACTACGCCACGCCATCATGTTCAAACTACAAAAGTGAAATTTTTCATATGAAAATTTAGATGAGATTTGAAAAATGCCATTCGAAATATTTTACAGAAAAGAAACTTCGAATGAATATAAATTTGAACAAATTTAATAATTTTTTCAAATTTATACTTAGATTTTGTATATTATTGTACTAGTTTTTTTATTCTTTTAAAATTACATTTACATTACCTCTGAACATAGTAGGTACAAGGCTTCGCTAATAAGTTCCTTGTCGTTAGCTCATTATAAATATAAATTCTGTTTTTACCAATAAAACAGTTTTCCATAAAGTTGTATTATTATTATAGTTTTAATTCATTTACGTGTTATTTTTTGGATAACATGGTCCTGTAGTGCGGCACGGACATCCCATGAGTGATCATCTACTCTTAGAGATGGAGGGAAAAAGTGCAACTTCAGTTGTGATGGAGCATCCATAGGTAGAAGTCTGACTTGGCGCCGTGAAGCTATTACAGTCATATGAGACCGGAACCTACAGCTTAAAGTGGATTCCGAGCCACTACAAACATCCAAGGCACTACTGGGACTCGAAGCCGAAACCTGTGGCCCCGAGCGCCAGAGCATTAGCCACTCGGCCATTCAGGCCCCCTTCCAATTATATAGTTACGTTTATGTTAAATGGTGATTCAACATTTGAGCTGTAGTGGAGGTAAGAAAAGCTAAAATGAGCCAATTTAAAAACTTAGAGTTGTTCATTTTTATATCTACCGGGACTCGAACCCGAAGCATATGGCACCTAGCGGCAGACACTCGGCTATTCAGGCCCTATATAGTTCTCTTATAATTGAAGCTTGGGGTGCTGCAGAAACGCTAATTCTTCTCCTGGGCTACATACATAATTTTTTTTTTTTTTTTTTTTCTACCTCGCTGAACTATTATTTTTATAAACAATAAATAATAGAATGCAATGTCAAAAAATAATTTGTTTTTCTCACTTAAAAAATAAAATCTAAAAAGTCTAAATTTATATTCGGATGGGAATTTTTAATCTGAAAATTTTATTAATGAGTTGATATTTCGAATTTGTAGTTTAAATTATTTAAATGTTATTTTCCACAAAATTTCTATAAAACTTTTAGAAAATAATTAATTCTTAAATATTTATTATTTTAATTCAGTAGATTTAGACGTTCATTTGATATTTAATTACATCTTAAAGTATATTTCTTTTTCGAAGACAATTTACAGGCAGAATATTCTAATCTTTTATATAATGGTTATTTATTTAATTTAAATGATATTGAGTTTTAACCATTATTCAATCATAATTTTTAATAATTTTTTTCTAAAGTACACCACATATTTTAATAGTAATGGAAAATCCACACAATTTCAATCTTAAATGAGATTGAAATTGTGTGGGTTTTTCATAGTAAATGTTAATAGTATTTCCATAACACTTTTAAATGACTTTAATTTTGATATTTCATATTCAAATAAATGCAATATATTTCAATTGCACAATATTGGATTGCAAGAGTTTATGCTTACATTGAGTAATTGAATAATTTATTAATAAATTATTTCTTTTATCATAATTTTTCATGGTCCTTAAATTTCTGATTCTATTGTGAATTGAATTCAAGTAATGTACTATTCTATTCATAAAAATATTTTAAAAACTCACTTCATGGTTAAACTAAACTCTTTTTTTTTTAATTTTAGAGTAGAATAAAAATCATTATCGCTAGAATTTCGTGAGATTTAATTTTTGTTAATATATGATTCATAAACTTTCCTCTTAAATATAGTTTATGCCATTCTAATCTGAATTTTTATAACCTGTATATATACATATACTTTTATCTTGCTTTATTCTCTGCCATAAATTTCTAAAAATAAAGTTTTTGGGGTCGGATAGTTAACAGTTTGAGAAGGAAGCACAGAAATTCTAGAGAGCTTCAGGAAGAGATTGGAGGGTGCGAATACCCAGATGCTGAGGAGAGGTCTCTCCAAATTGCAGTAGAAACCAAAACCAAAAGCCCTATCCAAAAAGTAGAAACCAAAAGCCCTATCTCATAGAAGAATGGTTCTTTTTCCATAACGAATGAACAGGAAATCATCACTCTTCTTATTCATTGCAATGAAAGAATATAATAGCAAAATATTTCTTCTGGCTGATTTCGAAACATGAGATGCTTTCTTTTTACGGGTAGGATTGTCAGCCCTATATACAAATAGGCAGATAACCTTGGCCCACCATGGAGATGTTGCGCCAATGAAGAAGAAGGGTTGTCCATCCAACACTTTACGATCATACTAGACAAGGACCTACGGTTTAAAGTGGTTTCCGAAGTTCTACAAACATCCATGACACTACCGGGACTCGAATCTCAAACCTGTGGTATCCAGCGCTAGTCACTCGTCATCAGGCCCCAGCAATTTATTTAGCACTGACTTAATGCGCTAAGTGACAATTGAGAATTAAACTAAAAAAGTTATTCTATGTATTTTCAAACTATGAATCAGAAGAGAATGAATTTCTAATAGTTAACATCATAAAAGGGGCCTGATAGCTGAGTGACTATCGCTCTGGCACTCGGTTACACAGGCTCCAGACTCAAGTCCAGTCGGCGTCATGGTTTACTGTAGTGGTTCAAAGTCCACTTTAAACCGTAGATCCAAATCTAATATGATTGTTGAGCTAAGGACTGACAACCCTAATCGGTAAAAAAAAATAACATCCCATGTTTCGAAATTTGCCAGTAGACAGAAGGGCTTGGCCCGCCATGGGACTCTCGCGCCTTTGAAGAAGAATCAAAAATTATTTATTAAAACTTAAATTTGTTACGTTTATATGCAATAAAAATTGTAGTATGAATTTTAGCAAAATCTTTAACCCGGTTTTTTTAAATACTCATTGCCTATTTTTTTATTGTAAATCAGATAAATGTTTGTTTTGAAGAATTTAGTAGTAATTTTTAAAGGAATCATATAAAATTAATGCATTTATTTAACATCAATATCTCACATTTTGATGAAACTTGTCCCAGAGGCAGCCTTCATATCAAATAGAAAAACAAACTTTTTATGTATTTCTACTATCGCGCTTTATAACGAAATAAAGTTCCTAAAAATACACTAAAATCGCATGATCAATATAAAAATAAGCGAAGTGTAACGATTTAAATTTTTATATTTCTTATTATAGGCCAAATTATAGAACTTTATAACAGAAAAGCATCTTAATTTTTTATAATCAACAACAATTCTTCAGAATATTTTTTAATTTAAGCTTCAGTTTTTAATTTCCAAAAAGAAAAATAAATTGCGTTTTCAAAATTTTTTAAGAAAATTATAGAAAACATTTATCACATCTGTAACCTAATCTAAGGCATCTGCCATGAAATATTAACAACAAAATATTCCAGCATTATTATGCATAGTTTCTTGAACAAATATTTTTAAAGAATGACAAGAAGAGATGAGAGGGACAAGAAATTTAAATCACAAAGATAAGAAATATCTTAGAAAACAATTAGGAACTGCAATTTTGTATTTAAATAAAATAAAAGCTTCATTAGAAAATATATTTGGTCATTGCTTCTCTTACTGAATTTGCACAAAAATTCTTTAGTTTAATTTAAACAATGCCTTGAAAGCAAATATCCTTGCTTTAACTACAATTTAAAAAAAATACATCGTAAACCATTGAAATTATAGTAAAAAATGCTACAATATTCCACACTACTTCAAGAAAATACATTTCAAAAAAAAATATTTAAGACAATAAGCATTCCAAAGTTCAACATAATAATAAAAGCTTATGTATCAAAATGTATAAATTTCTTCCTGTCGTAAATGAAACCCAAAGTAAACTATCTTTAAAAAAAGAACTATAGAATATTTTATTTGTCATTCAGAATGGTGAATAAAAGTCACTTTAACCATGAAACAATCTTTAGGAATTTCCTGTCAAAAGGAGATCTGACCTTGGAGTTTTTGAATATGAAACGTCCCTCTTACGAGTGAAGTAATTTATGTTTAAACCAGTATTCAAATTGGCTACCTACGAGGTGAAATAACTCTGAATAGAAATTTGTCAGGTTGCATTCAACACCATACTGATCTGAAGGAAAATCCTCAGTTTAACGCAGATGTTAACTATCATGGCAGGAAATTATATAAGATCAATTATAGCAGTTCTTAAATAGATTCACGGTATATATCAAACTGTTCATTGATAAAATGATTAATGTTATGTAGATTTTTTGCTTATATTTCATTCTGGTGATATTTTTCTGTCACCAACATAAGATATAAAAAGATCTTGAAGTTTTCATTATTATTACCAAATTATTTAAAAGGCATTAAGATTTTCACTAACGGGTAGTTTTAAACCACATTTAAAACTACCCGTCATATATTTGCATTTTATTGTAGGGTCATAGTTAATTTACTATTTTGTAACTTACGACCGCCATAAATCGAAGACTTTAATTCTTCATATGTTTGATCGCTTATTAAAAGACATTTTCATCAACATTTATTTCAAAATAATATCTTAGTGCAAAATATTATTAATATTTTGGTAAAAATAATGTCGATTTAGTTTGAAAAATTTTTAAAACATTTTCAAAGATTTTTACTATTAATGTATAAAAATATATCAGCTGCATTGTTGGCATCGTTATGGCAGTGGGCATCACTGCATATATCAAAAGCATTCTCTTGAAAATTGAAGACTTTTGTGATGACTTTCAAAGATAAATGCCATAATTTTACATTTTGTATTTTTATATTTATCCTTTACCAACATAAGACATAAAAAGTCCGGAAGTTTCTCATTATTACAACCACGTTATTTAAAAGGCATCAAGATTTTCACTAAAAGCTAGAAGTGAAGAAAGCTATTTAAAACTAACCATATGCTGTCATACATGTGCAATTTATTGTAGGGTCATAATTAATTATAATCATAATTAATTATTTCTTAACTTATGACCGTCATAAATCAATTACTTCTTGTAATTCTTCATCTGTTTGGTAAATTATTAAAATATATTTTCATTTACATTTTATTTTGCAATAATATCTTAATAAAAAATATTCTTAATATTTTGGTAAAAAAAAAAATGTCGATTTAATTTGGAAAATTTTTTAAAAAATCCAATGGCTTTACTATTAACACTACGTTGTTGTTGTCATCGTTAGGATAGGAAAGATCGCTGCATATATGAATAACACTCTCTCGAAAATTGTAGGCAAAAAATGAAGAACTTCTGTTGCGATTTTCAGTGGTATGTGCCATTACTTTACATTTTATATTAACTCATTTTCATTTTGTTATATTTTCTGCCACATAGTCGACTATTGATGTGAGATTGTTTCACAATGGGCACTAAGTTAATTTATTTTTTTATACAGGGAGAAGAGTGTAGCCACCAACGCTGGCTTTGTTTTGCAATCTAGTTAGCCCGTACTACCGCTGGGTCATGAATGAATCATTTTATGAAGCTAATATGTTTACATACTTATGTTTGAATCATTAAGTATATTTATTAAATATATAAAAGTTAAAAAGTTAAGCATACATAAACAAACAGAAATATTAAAACAGTCTGTGCATATGCTGATGGAGTTATTTTGTTGTCCTTCAAATGTCAGGGGTGGTTCATAGTATAGTAAATAAATGCATGTTTTGTAAATAAGTAATCTGTGTTGTTGCCACGTAGAAAAAGGAAGTATTTATTGAACTGACTGAGGACAGACTGTGAAGCTAGATGATGGATAAATACACTTCTAAAACTGTTAGTCTTCCCTCGAGTCCTCCAGTCAAGATATATAGAAGTTAGTAAGTAACAAACATAGTTGCAAACATCTGAAACATCCATGCAAAAGCAAGACGTAAGCTGACTAATGGTTAGAGTTAACTTGTCGACTTTGTACACATACGCTTTATCATTGCTGCCATTAGTATTGAATTTATTAAAGCATTAACAGTCAATGCTACGGAATACACAGCTCACTTTACAAAATTTTCTATGTGAATGAGGTTCCATGGCTTATTTGGATGTAATGCTAATGTGTGTTTCCTCACCACAGTTATTGCTATGGGACACGTTATCATGCCCATTCCAAACTGGATCAATTCCACCCACAATTTTTTTTTTTTTTTTTTTTCGTTTACATTATGGGAAAGGATGAAACTCTATATATTATTTTAAATGACAAGAAACAATTCAACAGCAACATACACTGAAGTGACAAAAGTCATGGGACACCTCTTAATATCGTGTCGGCCTTCCTTTCGCCCGGCGAAGTGCAGCAACTCGACGTGGCATGGACTCAACAAGTCGTTGGAAGTCTTGTGCAGGAATATTGAGCCATGCTGTCTCGATAGACGTCCATAATTGTGAAAGCTTTGATGGTGCAGGATTTTGGGCACGAACAGACCTCTCGATGATGCCCCATAAATGCTCGATGGGATTCATGTCGGGCGATCTAGGTGGCCAGATCATTCGTTGGAATTGTCCAGAATGTTCTTCAAACCAATCGCGAACAGTTGTGGCCCGGTGACATGGCGCATTGTCATCCATAAAAATCCCATCATTGTTTGGGTACATGAAGTCCATGAATGGCTGAAAGTGATCTCCAAGTAGCTGAACATAAGCATTTCCAGTCAATGTTTGGTCCAGTCGCACCAGAGGACCAAGTCCATGCCATGAAAAAACAGCCCACACCATTACGGAGGCACCACCAGCTTGAACAGTGCCTTGCTGACAGTTTGGGTCCATGGCTTCGTGGGGTCTGCGCCACACTCGAACCCTACCATCAACTCTTACCAACTGAAATCGTGACTCATCGGACCAGGCCACGGTTTTCCATTCATCTAGGGACCAACCGATATGCTCACGTGCCCACGAGAGTCGCTGCAAGCGATGTCGTTCTGTCAGTAAAGGCACTCGAGTCGGTCTTCTGCTGGAATAACCCAAGAAAGCCAAATTTCTCCGCACAGTTCTAACAAGTCCCTTGTACGTCCCACATTGATTTCTGCGATTATTTGACGCAGTGTTGCTTGTCTGTTAGAATTTACGACTCTTTGCAGACGTCGCCGGTCTCGGTCGTTAAGTGCAGGCGGTCGACCACTGCGCTGTCCATGGTGAGATGTTATGCCTGAAATTTCATACTCTCGGCACACTCTTGACACAGTGGACCTGGGAATGTTGAATTCCCTAACGATTTCCGAAATGGCATGACCCATGCGTCTAGCTCCAACTAACATTCCGCGTTCAAAGTCTGTTAATTCCTGTCGTACGGTCATCATCACGTCAAAACATCTTCACATGAATAACTTGAACAGAAAGAAAGCTCTGCGAAAGCACTGCGCATTTATACCTGTTCTACGCTATGCTACTGCCATCTGAAAATTTGCATATTGCTATCCCATGACTTTTGTCACTTCAGTGTAGTACACAATTACAACGATATAATATACAAATACGATAAGCCACTTATCGCATTTAGTTTGTTCTAAAAGAGGACTTATACTTATTAGTCTATTAAGGCTTTATTGTATTGCCTGATCGGTTAATATTTAAAATATTTCTTATTTTTTTAAATCTTAAAACTTGTTTGACTCTTGGTTTAGATAATATTCAATAAGAATCAAATTCGAATTCTCTGCGTTTACTTACTAATTTCAGGTAGGAAAAAACTCGAGGACGACTGTGTCAGTGCATCAATATATAGACTGTATCAGAGCATCGATGTATCGACTGTATCAATCTTGCATCGACTATCAAGCTGTCAGATGGTATTTCTGGGTTTTTCCCTGCCATCCTACTTGAAAATGTGAGAGTTATTCGTAAAACCTCCACGTCAACTGTTGATAGACTGTTTGCGGCATATATGAATGAAAACACGCGGTCCACCAATGCACAAAAATATCTTAAATGTCTTTATTTAATAGTTAATGCTAACATAAGCAGAGCAGTATAAAAATGGCTTTTAATTAAAAAGTATATTATTGTTTTAAGTTTTGAATTATATAATTAAGTTTTGAAAAATATATGTTAATAAGTTTTGAAGAATATATGTTAATAAGTTTTAAAAATATATGTTAATAAGTTTTGAAAAATATATGTTAATAAGTTTTGAAAAATATAATAATGCATTTTGTATCAGTAATTAAAAAATTGTATAATTTTTTCAACAAATTAATCCAATAAAGAGATAATTTTTTTTTTTATTTCTTAATCATCATAACGGAAGTAACTTAGACGTGTATATAAAATAATTTATTAATATTTTCAACATATTTAACCACCTAGCATTTATATATATATATAATTTCAGATCATGCTGTTCTTTTCTGTTGTTGTTGTTTATTCTTCTCATAGCCTCACTAAAAAATCCAATTTCATTCAAAAAAAGAGAATTTTAAAAATTTTATAAATTTTAAAAAATTTAAATTTTTGAAATATCCAAAGTAAAAGTGACATAAATAAAAACGTGGTAAAAAAACAAACTGTGAGAAATAAATAATTCTCAGCTGTAAAAATAAATTTTTTATTGCTATCACTTTACACAAATACCAATTCTCATATTTTATGCATCATATATACATCAGTCAATAAGAGATTGAGGTTTTACAGATTTGAACTGTTCTAAAAGTAACGTCCTTGTTTCAAAAAATACGACGAGCGTTCATAGCCGGCTAAACTCGATTTACATTTCAAACGCTTTCTTTAGACATCGCTTACGGTATTTCGCCGTAAAACTGATGACTTTCGGATGCAATGACACGCATGGAAAACTTCAGAGAAACAGAGAATCCGGTCGTTATTTTTTTTTCGTAGCTTAAATTGGTTTTCAGTTTTCTTTCCTTTGAAGAAAATGAAACATGAATTTTATTCTATCCATAATTTTCTTTTTTCAACTTTCAATAATTCTGGGTTTTCTAAATACTATTTTGATAGGCAATGTATTAAAGTGAGTTATATTTCTGTGGTCTTATAAAATGGATAAAAATAATGACATGAAATTTGATCCAAAAACGTATTATAGATTCAGTTTAAATGAAATAAAATATTAAAAGTTTCGTAATGTAAATATTACATCTATATATAAGAGATAACATTTATAGAATGAATAAGCAATGTATAAAATATCTACTTTCAAATATCCCCAGTTACTTAAACATTTTTTAATGCGGGTAAAGTTTTATTGATTGATATTATTGTTTTCTAATTCTTATAAGCCTGAGGTCATTTGCCCCCAAAAGCAGATACATAGCAGATTCACCGTTACCAAGATTCCAATTATATTTAAACTATCACAATTTGGAACGATTTTGATGGCTCAGTATTGGCTGCAAATGGGCATTAGCCTATTTTACGAAAGAACTTTTCGACCTACCTGTGTCTCTTCTCATCATTTCATCCATGTATACAATAAGAAAATCTTAATTTTTTTTCTCTTTTTGTACTCTAAACTTTTCCTATCATAATAAATAATCTTGAATTCACCTCATCAATTTTAACCAAAAAGTTGTTTTCAACCATTTCAATTAGTACATTTTTCTCCTGTATTGTTTAATATTATTAAATTTTTTCCTTGTAACTTCTAACCGAAATATAGGGGTACCTCCTCTAAACATGAAACGATGAAATCTCTGTATAAGTTGTTATTCATGAGTAGTACAGAAAATATTTTCTTTTTGGATCTTACACTATTTCAATATTATTCCGATGTTCCAATATGTTGCTTTGATAACTGTACTGATAGAATCCATTTTCAGCGAGAATAATAAACGTTAACTTTGATGGAATTTAATAATTATTATGCACTTAAAACATAAACTGAAGCCATGTTTAAAATAAATAATGAAATTTGGCACTAGAATTATGTTTTAAGATTCTTCTTCGTCAGTAATACAAACTGTTACAGGCCAAGGCATTCTCCATGAGTCATCTGACTCTGTTCGGGGCAATAGATAGCCATCTGTTGACCCCCAGACCCTATAGATCTCTTTCGACTGAAATCAACCCATCTAATGGGAGGCCTTTCTCTTCTTCGGGTGCCTTCATTTGTTGAGAAAGTAACTTTTTTAGTTGGATTTGGTCTTTATATCTGAAATTGTGTCCCAGCCGTCTAATACGGCTTGCTTTTATAACTTATATTATCAGGTTCTTTAAATTTGTTGTAAATTTTATGATTAAATTATATTCTGCAGAGATCGTTTTGTCTAACAACACCAAAATATTTTTCGAAGTATTTTTCTTTCCAAAAATTGCAGCCTATCTTTTCCAGATTTATTTAATGGTCAGCAGTCGTGCCGTACAAAACAATTGATTTCATTAAAGTCTTTTGTAAGTCAATTTTTGTTTTAACAATAATAAATTTTGATTTTAATTGATTTCTTGGCTCATAACATTTATTTAGTTGGATTATAATACATATAGTTATTCTTTTTAGTTGGATTAGAATCGTTATATCTGAAAATGTGTCCTGGCCATTTAACACTGCTTTCTTTTATAACTTTTACAATATCCGGTTCTTTGAATTTGTTATAAATTCCATGGATATATTGTAATATGTAGACATCGATGTTTTAAGATAAAAAAAATTAAATTTAAATTAAATTAAACAATTTATTAATTAGATTAAAAATTTTACACTATATTTGATAAAGAGTTATTTAAAAAAATTAGCTCATTTTTTTTTTGCTTAACAATTTTATTTCTTGGTACAATACTTATTTAAATATTTGTTTATTTTATAATTTAATTTATAAACCAGAATGATTTTTAAACTTATGAAAAAGACACTATGCTTTTTTTTTTAATTTATGTTCCTTCATTTATATATTATTCTATTTATATTATTTTTTCAAACACAAACTTTTAATTCAGGAAATACAAAATAAAATTAAAATTCTTTATTCTTTTAGAATTATTATTACAACAAAAAATAGTACAACAATTTAGAAATAAATCTGTTATTGACTTTTCTAGATGTTTAACAGAAATAAAAGTCCAACATCACACAGTAATCAATTCAGAACGTCAATAATTTCGTAATTTCAAGAAATATCAATAATTTCATGATAGAAATAATGAATGACAAACAATCAATTTTTCAGTCGTACGGTACGCAGTAAATAATTTTAAGTATGTATATTATTAGAACCCCAAATTCGAAAATGTCATAAATATCAGTTTTTCAAACATATTTACATTTTTTTTTAATAATTTAAGTAACAAACCATTATAAATATCCAGTAAGGACAGTACATCAAAATACAAAATAAAATACAGATATACAATAATGATATAAATTATTTGTACAAATCTTCTTAACCAATTAAACCAGGTGCTATTCCTAGTCCTCGTCCTAATCCATATCCACCTAAGAGAGGTGCTCCTAGGTAGCCTAGTCCAGCCCCTTTGGCCAATCCTGCTCCTCCTATACCTCCCAAACCATAACCTAGTGCACCTGCTATAGGGAGGCCAAGTCCTAGGCCGGCTCCATAGCCTAGTCCCAGTCCTGGAGCAATGCCACCTCCATAGCCACCTCCGTAACCCAAGCCTAAGCCAATACCACCTTTTCCAGCAGCATATCCCAGTCCACCTCCATATCCAATGCCACCTCCACCACAAGCACAGTTCAAGGACATAAGCATGGCAAGACCGAAAAAGACCTAAAATAAATTTAGATTAACATATGTATAATCTAAAATCTGTAACACTGAATAGTTTAATTTTATTTATTTATTTTTATATAGCAAAATCAACAACAAAATCTAAAATGGTTTTTAATGAGATAAAAGCTATAATTTTAACATATTCTAACAATGCATTACATAATTATAAAAAAGGTGTTTTATTGTTATAACACATTAAAATAATGAATAGAAATAGTAATGTTTTATAACAGTAACGTTTTATAACGTAACTTATTTTTATCAGGGCCAGTGCTTAATTGCTTGATAAAATAACCTTGATTAAAATTAATGTAATGAATATCTGTTCAAATATTTTTTTTAATTCAAATATTCTGAATTAAAATATATTTTCAAAAATGAATTCATAAAAGAATGAATCGAAGTTTTACAAAATTGAATTAAGAAAAACGAAACGGGATGAACTTATTTACAAAAAGTTTACTTGGGGGAATGATAATATAGTATTTAAATGAATGCGAAATGAAAGGGCTTTTTTTTTTATTTTCATCATATTCAAATATAACATTTATTAACATTTTTATAACATTCTATATCTTTAAACATATTTTTAAAAATTTCTAACGTAGTTTTAATTGTGAAATGACAATAAATATTTTACTTCATTAAAACTCATTGAAATTTAATTTAAATTTAATACATTTCCTTTAAAAAAATTAGGCAATGCCGTGTTGTATTTATTATAAAATAATACATGTTGCGCCTACTGCGGGAAAATTCACTGATTATATCCATATAAAAATTTAAAAATTGTAAGATTTTTTTTTTTTTTAAGCGACATCAAATTAAGTCTTTTGATATCATTTGCTGTCTTTTCTTTTTAATTAACAAATTTAAATAAAAACTGTTTTTTTTTTCTGAATTTAACTGTGCAAACTCAGAAAATTAATTGTTCAATAATTTTGTTTCATGTTTTCCAATTAGTTCGATTGCAAAACAAACCTTTAATAAGTAGACCAAAACTAATGATGAAATTTAAATATAAAATTAATAGCAATTAAATGTATTGATAAACAAATATTAAAGGAAATATAACCAATATCATAAGAATTACATCAATTTTAATGGATAGGAGGGGAAACCACAAATTGTATTTTAATAATACCTCCACTGCAATTTAAGATTAAATGAAAATTACTACTTACTGGTATTGCACAGACAAATAAGGTCTGATTACATGATACAAGTAAACTGGTAAAACACAGAATAAATAATACTAGTTAGCTCGCTGTACTGGCTAGCACTCAGCGATATAAAATACTTGACTAACTCTTGTGTAACGCCCCTAACTTATTTAGGAATTTTAAAATAGAAATTTATGGTAGAATAACAAATTATTTCCTATAATTTCCATTCTTGCATTGTGGATTTTAATATTTATAAAGAAAAGCAAGTATCAGCCGTGCAAGAAGGCTTCATGATTTTCTTGTGTTGCGTATATATTTAAGGTTTCATATTAATAAAATTCTTAGATAAAAAAGCCAAAATTTAAAAAGCAGATTTATTCTTCATAATTTTATTTTTCTTAATTCAATTAGCACTATTATTTATTTGAAAAAGGGATATTTCAAAATATTCTTTTAAGATACCTCCTTTATTATTTTGCTGATTATGATTGAACAGCAATTTTGTCTTTTCTGCTTTATTTTAATTCCAACAATCATACAGAATTTTGTTATTACTTTTTTATGTTTAATTAAAATGAAAGAAAAATGATAACTTATTCAAATGCACGTTTGCCATGCACTTAATGAAGTATATCTGTAACAGATTCATATTTTATTTCTATGTATGTCCTTGAATATAACATTTGTATTGTTATTTTAATTTTCAAATGTATTTGAAGCATATTTTTATATTACTTTAAGTTCTTTTGTATTTTCAACTTGTATTTTAATGCTAAACCCCCTCCCCCCCCCCTTTGGACTCTTTATACAGCATGAAAATCGAATTTATAAAATTGTCATTAAAGTAAGACCAGGTGTCTCATTTTGAAGACTGACTTTGGGTGTTCTTTTTTATTTTATTAAAACAACAAGTTTATTTATTTAATCCTTCATACATTCTAAAAGAGGAACTGCTTTCAATGATTCCGAGTTGAATTTTTTTTTTCTAATGCAGCTGGCAATACTGACAGTTATCTTTATGTCATAAGCAAGGGCTGCACTGGTGTTTTTGATTTAGCACTACCAAGGGGGCACATGTGTAGCTAGAAGATATGCTACGGACGCGAGTAACACTATCCCCACAACGCTCTACGATCATGTTACGGCCATCAGGGCCTCTTGAGATGAAATGGAATTGCAGATTTTTGTAAATTTCAGGGGGAAAAAAATTTCTAAATTGGAAGAAAAAGTCTGAAAGCCTTATCTGGTTCATCAGTCTGCATTGTCTTCCATTGACATTATTCAAAACTAGTCATTTTTTTTCTTTCAAACATATTCATAACTTTCAAGATAAATAAAATTAAATTCTAAAATACAAAATTCAAAAATTTCGAAGTTTGTCTAATAAGAAATTCAAGATCAAGTTGCAAAACATTTGAGAAGATTAACTATAATTTCTATATGAAATACATGGTTTGCATTAATTGTCCTTGAAGAATATTTTTTTAAGCATTAAACCTGTAGTATGTATCAGAATCGGTTCCTTGAAACAATGGCCACTCAAAAGACTAGTTACTATAATATATGATTGATTATTCTAAGAAGTTCCATTGCAAATTTTGTATTAATAAACTAAATTTTACTAGAAAGGGAAAAATTCCGTAAATTCAAAAAACATTATGATACTTTACTTAAGAAAATTCAACAAAACAGTTTATCAAAATAGCTTTAAAGTTACTTACCAAATGAATCATCTTAGAATTTGTTCAAGAAATGTGCTTTACTCAGAGAGGAAAGATCTTGTCTTCTCTAGAAATATTCCTCAGCTTATATAAGAAGACATAACCATCAAAAAACAATAATAAGAGTATCTTTCGGTTTAAAGTCACGGAGCAGAAAATTAAGAATTCTATAAAATAAGGGGACTTTTAAGTTACTTTGTAAAAAAGAAAGCATTAAAGCGTCTCAGATTAAGACGGATTTTCCTGTAATTTAAAGTGGACAATCAAAATTTCAGTAGTTTTTTATGAAAGGTCTCATTAACTGAACACATAAAATGGCCCAGTTAGATTACTCAGGAAGTATTTAAATAACCCATTTAATAAATACTCTTTCATTTCAACAATGGCATAGTGAAAACTAATCGGAAGTGCAGTTAATTAAACTCTCTTTCTATTTCTAAACAATTATTTTGTTTATTGGCTTGAAATTACTAATATAAATTGCTTACTTAAATTATAAGTTATACAAATTTATCATAGAGTCTATACAAAACCCTTTATTAATAAGTTGCTGAACATTTCTTTGCTTCATAAGTTACTGAATATTTCATTTTTATATAATTAATATCCAAACCCATATATAATTGATAGAAACACGAACTTTATATGCTCTGTGATCAATTTCTAAAGTGTAAAATTTTGGATATGAAAAAAATTTCCTAAAATATTTGTAATGAATCTTATTTAATTATAAGGCAGAAAGAAATAAATCAGGAAAATTATTGAAGATTTTATATATTTTAAGTTTTCAGTTCATAAAATAATTTAAAGGGCTTAAGGAAAAGAATATCTTTCTTATTTTCAAAACTGAGCCATATTTAAAAAAAATTTAAATCTAGTCTTTAAAATCTTAAATTTTTTTATGATGTTATATGTAAATATTTTAAATCATGAACACTATTCAAAAATATTTTTTTTCTTCAAAATAAATATAAATTCTTAATTAGTTTTCATAATTTATTTTTCAATGAAAATATTTTTGAGAAACATTAATGAATATTAATATTAATGAAACAGATTTTTAAATAAGATTTTACAAAGAAAAACAGAATTTTTAACACAATTTTTACTTATTAGACTATTATATTCAAATTAAACTGTTAAACATTTTGAATTAAAATATTAAGCATTAAAAATTATAAAGCAATTTGTAAATTTTCAATTATGAATTTATCTCTGAAATTTTGATAAAAGTTTCTGATTTATATTTTATTTTTACATTTTTAATCTTATAAGATCATCTTAAATAATAATTTTGTCTAGTTTTATATTTATTATTTTAGTTTTTCTAATTTATTTTTATATTTATTTTTATTAAATTTAAAATTAGTTAGACTAATTTAAAATATCGAGTATTCAATATAAAAATTATTATTTTATATGAAATTATTTTTATATTAGTTTGATTAATGTGAATTTGTTTCTTGATTATTCTGTAAAACAAAAATTTTAACAATTCTTTAATTTGAACTAATATTATTATAAAGGTTTGTAAAATGTTCGTTTAGTAATTTTTAATCTATAGAATTACATAAAATCTTAAGAAACAAACAATTTATAAATGTTTTTAGTAATTTTAATCATATTTTTTTAAAGGAATATTCGACTTTCGTAAGGAATACTCCTTTCGGGAATTTATTTTATTTACTAAATATTTTTTGACAAAATATTTTATACATTTAATATTCGAACCCAGACATAATTTTTTTTTATAATTGACGAAAGCACGAACTTTATATGCTCTGTGATCAATTTCTAAAGAATCACATTTTGGGTATGAAAAAAAAAAAAATTCTTGCATATTTATACGGAATCTTATTTAATTATAATGCAAAATGAAATAAATCAAGGAATTTATTGAAGACTTTATATATTTTAGGTTTTTATTTCATAAAATAACTTAAAGGGTTTAAGAAAAGAATATTTTTCTTATTTTAAATATATTTTGCATATTTAAAAGAAACGATTCTTTAAAATCTTAAATTTGATCATGATGTTATATGTAAATATTTTAAATCATAAACAGCCTTCAAAAAATATTTTTTCTCTTCAAAATAAATATTAATTCAATAATTTGTTTTCATAATTTATTTTCCATTGAAAATATTTTTGAGAAACGTCAACACTAATAAATGTTTTCTTCACAATTGAGAGCAAAAGAAAAATTAAGAAGCACTGTTAAATTCAAAACAGATTTTTAAATAAAATTTTACAAAAAAAAATCAGGCTTTTAAAAAGAAAAAAAAATTTTAAAAAGAAAAACAAATTTTATAATACAATTTTCAAAAAGAGCAGTTTTTACTTATTAGCTTTTCATATTCAAATTAAACGGTGAAACATTATGAAAATATTCAATATTAAAAATTATAAAGCAAATTGTAAATTTATCGCTGAATTTCAGTAAAAAGTTTTTAATTTATATTTTTTTATTTTCTTTTTAGTCTTATAAGCTCATTTTAAATAATAATTTTGCATATTTATTATTTTAATTTTTCTGATTTATTTTCATATTTATTATTTTAATTTTTATGATTTATTTTCATATTTATTATTTTTATTATTTTAGTTTAAAATTAGTAATTTAAAATATCGAGTATTTAATATAAAAAAATATTATTTTATATGAAATTACTTTTATATTAATTTGATTAATGCTATTTTGTTTCTTCATTATTCTGTAAAACGAAAATTTTAAGAATTCTTTAACTTCAACTAGTATTATTATAATGGTTCGTAAAATGTTTGTTTAGTAAATTTTAATCTATAGAATTAAACATCTCAAACAAACAATTTATAAATGTTTTATAGCAAGTGTAATCATATTTATTTGAAAGGAAAGGAATGTATTTTTTCCATTTTTCAAAATTTAAGTATTCATTTAACATTTGATTGTTGAATTCAGTTCTCATTGAAACTCAGCAAAATTTTACTTAATGTACTTATTAAAACTAAAATGAAACAAATGATCATGCTTTCAATGTCATTTATCTAAATTCCCAGAAGAATTTAATCTGGCATGCTGGTTGTAACATTTGCCTTGAACTATCTCTACTTTCTAATCATTTGAAAATTTAATCTTTGTTGGTGTACACAAACAATTTAAAATTATTTATCTTTCAGGAACATATGTTACTCTCTCAACCTTTATTGGATAATCAGCAAAACAATTGTTTGTTTAACTTTCAAAACAGGTTGAGCATCTGGTTTGATCTTTAACTCTTGAGATAAAAGTAATTTTGAAATGTTACTATGAATCACTCATCATGTAATTTCAGAATATAAAATGCTCATGTTAATTGTGAGAAAATACAATGTGATCTTAAAAATAAGGGTAATTTTTCAATCGTAAAAAAACATATAAGAAAAATTAAATGTGATGAATGTAATTGTAATTGTTATGTAAATATTAAATAATACTATAAAAGCAAAATGTCTTTATTTGTAACAAGCAATCTTACAAATATCCAGCCATCCAAACCCAAGAAATAATATTTTCTATACATGAATGATGTAAATTACATATTTTAAAATAAACTACAAAATACTTTTTCTAAAATACATTTAGCATAAGTACAATATAGAGTTATTTTTCAAATAAAGTCATTTCGTATCCTCACCATTACCATAGTATTAATAAATTACTATAAACATAAATGCATTTCATATGTACATCAAAAATCATCTTAACATGCAGCTTGTCATACATCAAACAACAAAAATTATCTTTATATTCATTGTCAGTTTATTTTTGTCCATAGTTGACGTAATCGTAGGCTGGATAATATCCAATACCATGTTTATAGTTGCCGTAGTAATAAGGATTATACCCATAACTTCCTGCATATCCGTAGTAGGCATTATAAGCATTTTGATTGGATGATGACCAAATGGGCCTGTAAGTAGAACCATAGCCATAACCATAATCTTGTCCGTATCCATATCCATATCCATTATCGTACACATACATAGGTTTTGCTGTATAAACTGGCTTAAATTGAGTGGATGTTATGTAGTATGGGTTGAAAGTAGAAGAAACTGGTTTGCTGTTTGCAACTATGTATGCGTATCTCGGCTTGGCATTAGATCCTGAATATCCAGCCAATGCCGTTACAGCAACTGACAAAACAAAAAGTACCTGAAAAGTACAAGAGGATTACTTCACTAAAAAAGACTATATTTTTATTTTAAAGTATTTTAATACTATAAAAATTTTAGGCGTATATAAAAATGTTTCTCATGAAATAATAATTTCAACCTATTCCTGTATAACCTATTCTTATATCAGATTATCCATAACATGGAAGGAAAGTTTTTCTGTTTCGTAAGGTAAATAAATGAAATCAACATTCTTCATTCATATGTTGATTAAATCTGCATGTGAATGTACAAGCAATGTACATTCATAAGGAATGTAACACTTACAAATACAAAAGTAGTAGAGCTCATTTTTTTATTATTATTATAAAAATAATTTTAAAATTGTTAACACAGTTAAATTATTATAATGTACTGTCCAGAGGTAATGGACATCTCATTTTGATTGAGTAGAATAGCTCTTCATTGCTGATTTACTGTAGACATTTCATTGTCAGGCGTATAATGCTTTATCGTCTAGAATTTTTTTATGCAATGAGAAAAGTAAGCAAATTTAATAACAATGTGATTTACATTTTAATGAGTGTATTTTAATGAATGTTTTAATGAATGCACTTTGATGAATGTTTTAATGAATGTATAGATTAAATCTATACATTCATTAAAACATTCATCAAAGAAAAAAGAAAACACAACATTTTTTTTAAACATGTATCGAGAAACCTAGCTAGACTTCATATAGTAAATTAATTTTTAAAAGATAATGTTCAGGTCTAATTTCAAGCTATAATTTGTTTTCATACTTAAATGTATGTATTCTCCAGAATAGTGTTTCTTTCCCATTTATTCAAATTCACATATTTTATATTGAATAGGTGTTCCTGGTAGGTTAAGTTTTTAGTTCCTGAACTGAAGGAGCTCGGTTCGAAAGGGACAAGCAAACTATAAAAAGTGGCCTTGTTCTGTATCAGGGAGGAATATTATATATCCATAAAACA
Organism: Caerostris darwini; assembly: GCA_021605075.1. Lineage (NCBI taxonomy): Eukaryota > Metazoa > Arthropoda > Arachnida > Araneae > Araneidae > Caerostris > Caerostris darwini. Next base: position 152,337 of record BPLQ01006883.1, on the reverse strand, counting down.
AAAAGTCCTTCCACTACACTCGAAGAAATGAGAAGAAGTTGAAAATTGCCCTTTCCCACACCTCACGGTAGATGCAGTGTGCCTATTTCTAAGATGCTTCCTGAGCAATGCAAAATTTACTATATACTTATCATTCCAGCAGTGATCTATCTCACGTCAAAATATCGGACATTTGAATATATTAATTTATTAATTCTTAAAAATAATTTGGGTACACCTACCACCACCTACTAATGAAATCAGTTTAACAGAAAGTTTACTGCATTTAAGTATCTTGTAGCTGTAAAAATAAAGTAGAGAAAGAACAAAAAACTATAATGTCTTAATAGGTATCATTAATTTACTGATGAAAGAATGATGGACAATCAGAACATACTTTAAATAAATTTAATTTTTATCATCATTTAAATAGCTTCGCTCCCCATTAAAATTGCATCACCATTGGTCTACACAAATTGCATTTTTAGATGCTGGATATTTTGACTTAAGGATAATCTCCACTCATACAACAATTGACAAGTGAATTACCAAGGGCACCACAGAATCTCCCATTGCAACCATACATAGCTTCAATAACTTGAACGAAAATTACCGGGTGACATCTAGAAGAGATCACCCGTCTCTTCGACGGCAAAGTCTTCTGGCCTACAAATTTATTGTATCTATCCCAGAAAGGACACAAAGGAACTTTCTGCTTGGCTTTGAACCACTGTTTCCTATCACCCAAGCACAAAGCACTATTCAATCTCACTCCAGTAATGTATGTTACATTCGTGGACCACGAGCAGCCCAGAGAAAGGCAAGGAAGGAGAACATTGCTTTCTGATAGAACATCTAGGTGTAAAAACATTTGTGGGCCATATGACAGAAAACCCGAAAAATTCCGAGCAGCCTGATTCATGCAAGACACTTTATACATATTGTCAAAACCACATCTCCATTTGTGGAATGTAGCAACTGCAACCTCACCAATAGGCTTGAACCTGAGTTCTCCCACACGATAGCTACCACTGAGCTTCGAGTTGGGCATTTCTAAATATAAAAAAAAGCCTAACTACACACATTATTTAAATTTTAATTATCAAAAATTGAAAATAATTTACAAAAATGTAAATGATGTTGCAATTAATGAAATAACTATAAATTTTATAAGAAAACCAATATTTTGGATTTCCTAAATGCTTCTAGATTTAAACGGAATTTATTTGTAATATTATCTGGCCTAATCTTTATTAAAATCTCTCAAACTGAAGTGCAATACTTATATACGCCCATTTATTAACATACAATGCTTAAAACAATTTTTTTTACATACTAAAAACTGAAGTTTGAAATTTAATTTTTTTTAATTTTAACTATTGTGCTGCCATCTATTGTATAATTTCGAAAATATTTTTATAATATGTTAATATCTGTAAACTGCAAAAAAATAAATAAATAAAATAAAATAAAAATGCATACTGATAAAAAAAATATTTCACACAAATTTAGTTCATAAAAACATATGACTCCTTTTTTCCTTTTTTTATTTAAATAATAATAATAAGCATTGAAAATTTATTATCATTTTTATATTAAATTAAAAATAATTTATTTAAAATGCACAGTATTTCGATTCACTGTGAAAATTATTCAATTACCATTGGAAAACAAAAAATTATGAGTGTGTCATTGACAAGGATATAGTCATATAAAACATCTTAGTGTCATTATTCGTTTTACAAAGGCATGTTTTTAAAATTAATATATAAATAAATTCTATATTCAAAATTTGTCAAATTTACAAAGAAAATTTTATACATAACTCATAATTATGCCTTATATTCAGTTATCAACACCAAACATAGTTAGAATATTTTATTCAAAATAAATATGAATTTTTAAGAAGATTTATTTATTTTATTTATTTTTTTAATCTATTCATTCTTTAAACAAGGTGAATTTTTTATGAAAAATAAAATTATAGAGTAGCACATTAGGTTTTAAGAAACAAAAGTGATGCAATGATAGAAAAAAAATATTTTTGAAAATTAAAAAAAATTCTTTTAACAAAAATTACTTAACGTATTCTTAACATAAATTTTTACTTTAAATATAATCGATGCAGGAATAACAAAATATTTTTCAATATGACAATTTAATTAAAATTTTAATATTTCAAAAAATCTTTCTATTTTAACGATTTATGGAATTTTGTTTAATTTTTAATTTGTAAACATTTTTCAGAAACTTTTAAATTTGCCTGGATTTTTTTTTTTTTTTTTTTTTTTTTCTTCCTTTTTTCATAAACATTTAAACTGAATTTTGTAACGTTGCTTTTTTTTCTTTTTCTTTTCTGAACTGATTCCATTTGAAATTAGTGATTATTAAGTTCAAAACACTGACACAAATGTTTTCAATTAGTAATTTATTAATTTATTTTTCAAATTAAAATTATTTCACCTGAAATAAAAATTAAAACCAATTGGAGGACTATTTAATCCTTGAAAAAGTGGAGGACTTTTTCAATTCATAATTAAAATCCATTGGAAGTCTATTTAATCTTTGAAAATTGTAGGACTATTTCAATTTATAATTAAAATCCATTGGAATACTATTTAATCTTTGAAAAATTGGAGGACTAATTCGATTTTATAATTAAAGCCCATTGTAGAATTATTTCAGTAGGCTTAAAAAGCTGAATCTGTTTCATTGCTGAAAAAATTATTCAATTCAAAACTTTAAGATCGCCATCTTTTACTTTACATTATTACTACCAGTTAGTTTAAAAATATCGTATAGTAAAATAGAGTAATCACTATCTTAAAATATTAGAACTGCAAACCTTTACCTGGTACTCCAATAAAAACTATACTGCAATAATCTCTAAGATGCCAACTCGTTAAATTCCTTTAAAAAGTGAAGAACCTGTATGATTTGAATGTATGAAATCTTTAATTTACTATTTACCTTTAAAGCCAATTGAATGGCAGCTTATGTGAACTTGTACGTATATTATTTTTTTTTTTCCTGTCTCACTGAATATAACTAATAAAATCTTATAAAGCAAAAAATAAAATCATTTCTTTAATAAAAGTTGTTGCACACATTTTTTTTTTTCTTATTTAAAAATTCATTCATGAAAAGGTTAAGAGCAAAATGAAATTAAGTCAACTAAAACCATATATGAATGTATGTAACAGGGAATCGCTACTACAGAGGGGTTTCCCATTATGTTGTTAAGATATTAAACAAATCCCAAAGAAACTAATATATTTATTTACAAAAAACATATTATAAAAGATGAAAAACAAATACTTACTACAAATAGCTTCATTCTGTGAATAAAGCCAACTCGCTTTACAAATATATTATCAAGTTTCGTTAATTAAGCAATATTACATGATGAGAAGTTCAGACATGGTGGTCCTTTTTATACTGCCAAATCTCCATACCTCCCAGACAAAAGGCGGAGGCAGCGTTTTCCCTTTCTTCACACAACGCCTGTAGTAGGCGCACCTAACCTACTTCCGATGTATTATTTAATTTTTTTAATGGAGTTATTACCAGATGACACGATTTTACTCCTTTGGGTAATCCTCATTAGTAAGCTGTTTACGTTTTTTAGGATCGTGGAATCTTCACGTTTCGACACTGAACGTCAAAAATATTCTTTGTCCAGAAAGAATGCTTTTTTGTTCTTGCAATAAAAAGATTTCTTTTTGTGTTCTCAAAGAAGTCAAGGTCAAGGTTTATTCAGGCAGCATTTTTCTGCTTTTTATATGCTATTTTCTGTCTTTTTATAGTCCATAAAGGTTATTAATTATAAAGAAAATTCATATCTCTCTACGGCTAGAAAGTTGTAACATACCCCAAAAGATATCTTAAAGGGGTAAAGTTTATATTTACTATATTTCTTTCTTTATCATATTCTAATTACGATTTTCTTATATAAAGACAATAAATTCTGGAAGATATTTTTACAGTGGGGAAGAACTATAATAAAAGAATATAAACATTCTCTGTTCTTTTTTTTTTTATATTCAATCTGAAACAAATACGAATGAATACATTTTAAAATACTTTCTAACAGTATGGCAAACCCTTAAATAGCTTGGTCTTGGATGCCTTATAAAAATTGCACAGATGTTACTCAATTTAACAGACCTGGGGGCGCTGTGTAATAAAAGTGTCATAAGTCTCAAAGGTTCTGTTTTTTAATGTTGGGATTCAGAGCTTTAAATTGTGTTTGATTTCTGGAATTTTGAGTTTTAAATTCCCCCGTTTGATTTACGATTCTAGTTTTAAATTAGACCGGTTTATTGAAAAATGGATTTGTTGAACCACTAAAGCATTTTTTGTTGTTGTTGCCGTTGTTGCTGTTGTTCAAAGTCGGATGACAATATCCCCGGTACGAGCGTCAAATTTTGTTAATTTTGTTACAGATTCAATATTACCAGGGATGATCGGCCATTCAGGCCCGGGCCAAAAATATGAATATTTTGAAAATAAAATACACAAGTTAAATTTAGTATCAAGAACTCCTTTTTAAAAGTTCAAATACTTCTTAAAGCAATGCATACAATTATAAAAATTGCATACTAAATCTAACAGACCTGAATATTTTGATCGTTGTAACGATCATCGTTGTAATAAAAGTGTCATTACAGTCTCAGAGTATTTGGTTCTGTTTGGATTTTGGAATTCAGAGCTTTAAATTCTGTTTGATTTCTGGAATTCTGAGTTTTAAATTCTGTTTAATTTATGGGATTCAGAGTTTCAAATTATGTTTGGTTTATTAAAAAATAGAATTTGTTGATTTATCGAAAGTGTTTTTTTTTTTTTTTTTTTTTTTTGACGTTGTTGCTGTTGTTCAAAGTCGGATGACAATATCCCCGGTACGGCAAATTTTGTTAATTTTGTTACAGATTCAATATTACCAGGGATGAACTAGGCAATGGGGGAGATTCTACATTTAAGGTTTACGAATTCTAGAAAAAAAATGACTTATGCATTGCAGAAGGACTTATAGGGATAATTATCCCGCAATTGCATCCATCGTATTGGAAAAAAAAATCCGAAAAATGCGTTAAAAATCCAATTGTAGATGAAAAATCATATGCCACAATCTCCCTAGCCCATTTGTTTTTCAAAGCTGTAACTGTATCGTACATCACCAACATATGTTTTTTTTAATTGTTTTTAAAAATTCATTGTATTTAAATTTTTTTAATTGCAAAAATGTGCATTAAGACATTACTAACAATTTTCGTTTTTAGATTAAATTCATGTATCAAATGTTTCATTCCCTCAGAAAATGAAACTATTTTAGGTACTTACGTATTAACGGTACCTTGGTGACAGTTGCGCCAATAAAGAGCACACGCGCCAACCGCAGCTACAGATTTCGCGCCAATCTAATCTTAAAATTTTTGTTCCAAATAATAAAATATACATGAAACACTTCATTTAAAATCAAAACGCTTTCAAAATATTTTTATTCCAAATAATAAAGATTGGCGACACTTAAAAACCGCCAAGTCTGTCGCCAAGGTACCGTTAATACGTAAGTACCCTATTTTATCACAAAGTTGTCTAATAAAAACATTAAAATTAATTAAAATGTTATTTAGATTTTATGCAGTTTTCGAAATTGGCATTGAAGTTTAATATTTTTTTAAAATACATTACTACAATGATACAACAAAGAAAGGTATTTAATTTAAGACTGGTATTTAATACTGTTATTAAAAATAGAAGGTTTACTAAAAATGTATTTATTATAAAATACTTATATGTAATTAAAATGTGTTTCTTAATCGCTATTTAAAAATAAAAAAGTTTTAAATATCTGATGGCGATCCTTTTTGAAGGGGAATCCTTCAAAAAACGATTGTGTATAGCCACGTTATACAACGATCTTACTGTACTTCTTTTAATTTTATACATATATAGTGTAATTTATTCAAGTTACATACGCACAAAACCTAAACTCATAAATTTCTTTTTCAAAAATTCGGCTTCATTACGTTTCAGTAAAAACTCGATATAAAATTATGCTTTGAAAATTTTTCCATTAATTATATTTAATTAATGATACAGATGCATTCAATTAACTGTATCTTACTAAAATGTTAATTTCAAGTATCTAATTAAGATACTGTGACGCTTAAAAAGGTCAATTCCATTAAAAAGCAATTTCTTTAACGAAGAACTCGGAGTGACAACATGGCAAATTTTAGACGAAGATTAATGATTCTTAAATAACAAATTAAACATTAATTATTCCTCATCACTTTCAACTTAATGAAAATAATTAGGTAATATAGTCATAATAATAAATTAACTCTTCTCAGACTGACAGTAATAACAACTTCTTGATTATTTCAAGTTATGAAATCATTTAAGAACATTTAATATCTTGTCATGTTGTAATCTCGAGGCTTTGTTTGCATAAATAACATTCAGTTTACAAAGAAAATATATTGTTCTTCTCATCATATATAATTCAAATAATATATTCACGAATGAAAATTAATGAATTTCTTTTAAGATATGGTTAAACTATCCAATTACAAAATTGTTTTTTTAAATTTTCCGTTCCTCTGTTTTTTTCTGTCTTTATTAATACTGTCTAATGCATTCTAATTTGATACAGTGGAAAGTTTAAATACATGTGCATATTGTCTATTTTTTCATTTATTGTCTATTTTTTTTTTTTTTTCTTTTAGATCAGGGGTCTCCAAACTTTCCAGCCGTAGGGCCATATTGTTTACTCCAGTAAGTACCAAGGGCCAAAATCGTTTTAATTTTCTGCCATTATCTATAAATTTCTAGTGTTTTAATGTTTTTTTTATCCAAATTATTACAGCAACAATAAGCTATTCGCTGTCAATGGGCCGGATTGACGACGCTGGCGGGCCGTAATTTGGAGACCCCTGCTCTAGATTATCATAAAACAATTAACTGAAAGACTACCAAATGAATTTTTCGGAAAAGAATTCGTTTAACTTTGATAAATTATACCTAATTGAGAAGAAAGAATGTAATATACAACTGTACCCAAAAAGAAAGACCAATTTTTTTTTTTTTTTTTTTTTTTTTTTTTCAAAAACTCTTTATTTATTCTTCCAAATTTATTTCATCGCCTTCAAAGTAATCCTCTCCGGACACAATGCACTTATGCCAACTTTTTTTCCAATCCTCAATGCATGCTAAAAAGTCATCGGCAGGATGCGCTCCAATTCACGTTGAATCTCTTCGATCGACTCAAAAGGTGTCTCCGGAGTGGTCTTTTGAGTTTAGGAAATAGCCAGAAGTCGTATGATGCTGAATACGGTGGTTGTGGAACGATATGGTTTTCATTTTTGACGAAAAAGTCACGAAGAGTCAATGCAGTGTGAGCTGGTGCGTTCAGCGTTTTCGGTACCAATTGAGATTTGACGCGTTAGAGGCCCAAAATGGAATTGACCGATCCTTTTGAAATTCTAACATTAGCAGCAAGGTCTCTAATTGTAAATCGAAGGGTTTGCAAGCACCAAATCTTTAATTTTTTGGGCGTGAGCTTCGTCGATTGAGGATGATGGTCGAGCAGAGGGCTCTTCGTCTTCAACGCGTTCTCTGACTTCTTTGAACTGTTTATACCACTTCTAAACATCTATTTCCAATATAGGAATGCTCCCCGAATTCCTTCTGCAACATTCTATACATTTCCGCAAACAAAATTGAATGCAAGTTCTTTGCTCAATTAATTCAGACATTTCAAAAATTGCCCGAATCAGTTTTAGTGTCGCACAAAGCCTAGCGTAACTCAAACACTAATTAATATTTTGACGCCAAATTTCACACAGATGTCAAGGAACCAGTAAAGTGCCAGCAAACTAAAAAAGAAATAAAATTAAAATTCCATAAGCCCTGGTAATTTTAAATTGAAAATTGGTCTTACTTTTTGGACACAGTAGTATATATATATATATATATATATATATATATATTGTTACATGTATATACTGTATATTTTTTTCATTTATAAATATATACATTGTTACATGTATATACTGTCTATTTTTTTTTTCTCTTGACTATCATAAGACAGTTAACTGAAGGTCTGCCAAATGGATTTTTCGGAAAGAAATTCATTACACTTTGATGACAAACTATACCTAATTAATAAGAAAGAATGTAATATAGATATTGTATGAGTAAATATTGCATCGTTCTGCATTTAAACACGATTAATTAAAAGAACTAATTTAAATCTGGAAATAAATTATCTCTTGCTATAAGACCGAATTTTAAATGTATAAAATAATGTTAGAATGTTATGTATTAGAATTCGGATATTATAATGAACTATTATGTACTATGTGTTAGAACGGGGGCCTGATGGCCGAGTGGCTATCGGTACCACAGGTATCAGGTTCGGATCCCGGCGGTGCCCATGGATGTTTGTAGTGGTTCGGAATCCTCTTTAAGCCGTAGGTCCCAGTCTCATATGACTGTAGAACGTCATGGAGCAAAAGTCAGACTTCTACCTACGGGTGCTCCATCACAACAGAAGCTGCTTCCTTCCACTTCAATCATGAGTACGTATGGGCACGTGGGCTTGGCCAGCCAAGTGGGATAAGAAACAACAACATGTGTTAGAATTCGAACTATTCAATGCAGTGAACATAAAAATTAGTTTCTCTAATTTCACAAGACAATTGTCTATCCGTGAAAATCGATGGTTGATTTCTGATTAATTTCTTTCTTTTAATTTGGTAAAATAAAAAAATAAAATAAAATACTAGAAAAAAAATTCTATTTTCGGTCTTGGCAAACGTATAGTAAAGCTGTATATATTATTTTACATAGGTCTTTGTCTACTTAATGCGTCACAAAGTGTGAAATATGATTTTTCACTGAAATGAAAAATTTTTATTAAGGGTTACGTCGAGAATTAGCTATGAGCTGCGACATGCATAATCGTTACAAGAGAGGTGTCACATATCATATTACAGTGGACTTGTTTCGGTAAAAACGCCAATTTTGAGTATCGTATTGTATGGAATTTAATTACATAACAAGTAATATAAAAAAAAAAAATTTTAAAGTCAATTCATACTTTTTTTCACTATATTGTAGAAAGTCCTTTATAAATAATTTTCATTCATTTTTTTAAGTTTATCTGGCGCCATCTATAGGTAGATATATGCAACTGAAATCTAAAAATAAAACTAAAATTAATTATTTAAATTTAATTAATGAATTAATTAAATTTATGTATTAACATCCAGTGTCATCCACTACAAGTTCAAAAAAATGTATTTGAACTTGAGTGGATGAATAAAAAGTATTTTATGAACGATTGAAAATTTGAACAAAATATATATATATATAGGTAGAGTGTGAGCTAATAGAAGGAATTGAAAAAGCATGCCTCGCCAAAAATATCTTCAAATAAATAATGTAAACTAAAATGTATTTATGACAACTATTAAGTTTAATTAAGTTTATATTTAAAAACAATAACCATAGTGATCTGTGGAGGGCAAATCTGATTTTCTTTGTTAATATTAAGCGATACCAAATATTTAGAAATGCCATCAGGTCACGATTACCCGAAAAGGCTCCATTGCCAAAATATGCTTTATAGCTTCATAAATCTGTGTAAATAATTATAATCTGGATATACAAATACGGAGCAACTCGCTCTCTCCACACATAAGTTTCGTTAAAATATTTAAAATAATAAATTATTCAATTTTTGTTTCGTTAATAATATTGTGTAGAGTTCGTACAGCTGTGGCGATCGGTGCCACTAGTTTCGGACTCGAGTCCCGTTGGTGTCATGTATATTTCTAGTGATTCAGTTAGTTATTTCGTTAGTTCGAGTTCGTAAAAATTTCATAACGTTTTATGAAATCAAAAAATATATATTTTTTTTTTTATTTGCATTGACATTAAAAATGTCAACATTTAATTTATTATTATTTTCTTTATTTTTACTAATGTTAATTAAGTCAAGTTTAAATTAATTAATTGCTTATTTATCGCACAAATCTCTATTTATTTTGATTACTATTTTTTACTTTTTGGTAATTCAAATGGAAATAATCAAAATGTAATCATTTATTTACATTCAAGTATTAAAGAATATTTACATTTGGATATTATGCTAATGCCGACTACTCAAAGAAGTTTTGCCAATTTGGCATACATAGGTAAGAAATATATTAAATAATTAACTTTAGCTTAATTGATTATTTATAATAACTCTAAGTACTCGATATTTTTTGATATTTTTTGTAAACAAACAAAATTTACATATCAATACAGTTGTAATGCCAAATTCCCCTTACATCAAACAGTCGTAATTTTAACATAAAAATAACATTATTTTGAACTCATTTAGGACTTTAGAACATCGTTAAAGATACAGTATTTTTTTTTAACCCGGATGTTTGGATTGAACTGAGGCAGTTGCAAAGTTCAGTCGTGGGGTGAAAGTTAAATCAACAGAGTGTTTGGGAAAAACGTGACCTTAAAAGTCAAGTAGGGGTGACGCCCTATTCATAATTTTGTCATCCACTAGTAATTAATGCGTTCGTTCTAGAAAATGTAGAATAGTTGAAAAGATGTCAAATCACTTTCGAGTCGGAAAAACCATCGTATCACCTGGGAAATACATAAATTACCATAAACCACAATTTCGTAAACTATTATAATTTTGCAAGAGTATGCCAAAATCAATTAATCACTATCTCAGTGTTCTTAGTCTCAGTACTATTTTACATTTCAAAGAGGGGTCTCTTATTAAAAAGTTTTTCACATTTCAAGTATTATTTAGATATCAGTGAAAAAGTTTCTAAACGTACATTTAATCTATACATTATCAGAAGACTATTGCGAGATCAGAAGATTATTGCGAGTCATAAAAGTATCTCGTTCAGTCAGTAAATATAATAACAGCCTAATGTTATGGTATGGGTGGCCTTTTTCGTGGTTTCATTACCAAATCTCAATGTCTCCAACAACTAAATAACAATCAATCACATCTTTTCATGTCCTCTGTCTTTCCAGGGAGCCATATTATTTGGAAATGGGATAATATCGCTTGCCCTAAGGCTTGTACGTGTGCTTAATTGATTCAGCAAACATGATATTGAATTTTCTTTCAAATCATGTGAATTCATACGAATTCACATGGTCTGAAAGAACCATATCAATTCGTATGGTTATAATATTATATTAGGGATTGCAATATCAGACCAAAAGTTCAATACCGGTATTCGGTATTTTTTAGATCTCAATACCGGGATACCGGTTTTAATACCGGTAATAGAAATTTTAGAAAAAGAAAGAAAACACAGGTGTGTTTTTTTGTTTTTTTTGTTTTATTTTCCAGTTTCATTAGAGAATGTAAATATCACAAAAAAAATGTGTAACTTATAAATTATAACAGTACATAAAGAATCACACAACAAAAGTAAAGGAACATCTTATTTATTTAAAACACAAAAAAGTGTAAATATCACTATTCAGTCTGTGGTACTATTGCAAATTTTTGAAACGTTATCTTAAAAAATATAATGCATCAATTGTACTATCATCAAGCCTGGAACGTAATTTTGTGCAAAAATTACCAGCTGTCGAAAACGCTCTTTCAGCATCTACGTTAGTTGGTGGTATTCTTGGTGGGATATACTTTTTCCAAGTATTTACCTCTAAATGCCTCATCTTGAAATAAATATATTTCTCGCCGGATTGTTTTGGATATAGCAAAACGTACGTTTGTTGAATAATCGTTGTCAAATAATAATTCTGAATAAGAATGCACAGATAAGAATAAGAATTTCACACATAAGAATTCTTTCACAGATAAGAATTCTACATTTCTAGTAAATACCGAAAAAACGGTATTTAAACTTGTGAATACCGGTATTACAAAATTGTACAAATGGCTCAAAATATGGCGATATTGCAATCTCAAATGGCGATATTGCAATCTCTAATTATATCACATGAACCATGTGAATTCGCCCGCTAGGATTCGCATCAAGCATCAGTGGTTCCAAGTAGAAAATATGAACCTCAATATCACAACGGCAGCATTTGCAAGAACTATTATACTCTTGCAAGAGTATGCCAAAAACAATTAATCACCATCTCAATGCTCTTAGTCTCAGTACTATTTTACATTTCAAAGAGGGGTCTCGCATTAAAAAGTTTTTCACATTTCAAGTATTATTATTAGAGATCAGTGAAAAATTTTCTAAACGTACGTTTAATCTATACATTATGGCAATCCAAATTCTTCTTTTTGCAAACTAAATTAACCTTTCTGCAATTCAAATTAACCGTTCGCAAAATTTGGGTTTTATTTATATTGTAGTACTTGAACATATGTATATCTGCTTAAATAGGTACTTCGCTATAAGTAGTGGTGTACTGGTATGGATAAACATGTAACATAAATATACATAGGTTAATCTGTATTTTTTTTTCAATAAGCATGATTGCTTGTGTACCCTCAGCAATAAGTGCTTAAGTACTAAGCATGTATACACGCGGATGTGTGTATGCATGTGCATGTTTATCGATATTATTTTGTGTCGATATGCAGAGGATTGTTTATAAGTGTATACACTGAAGTGACAAAAGTCATGGGATAGCAATATGCAAATTTTCAGATGGCAGTAGCATCGCGTAGAACAGGTATAAATGCGCAGTGCTTTCATTTCAAGTTATTCATGTGAAGAGGTTTTGACGTGATAATGACCGCACGACGGGAATTAACAGACTTTGAACGCGGAATGTTAGTTGGAGCTAGACGCATGGGTCATGCCATTTCGGAAATCGTTAGGGAATTCAACATTCCCAGATCCACTGTGTCAAGAGTGTGCCGAGAGGCATAACATCCCACCATGGACAGCGCAGTGGTCGACCGCCTGCACTTAACGACCGAGACCGGCGACGTCTGCAAAGAGTCGTAAATTCTAACAGACAAGCAACACTGCGTCAAATAACCGCAGAAAACAATGTGGGACGTACAAGGGACTTGTCTGTTAGAACTGTGCGGAGAAATTTGGCTTTCTTGGGCTATTCCAGCAGAAGACCGACTCGAGTGCCTTTACTGACAGAACGACATCGCTTGCAGCGACTCTCGTGGGCACGTGAGCATATCGGTTGGTCCCTAGATGAATGGAAAACCGTGGCCTGGTCCGATGAGTCACGATTTCAGTTGGTAAGAGCTGATGGTAGGGTTCGAGTGTGGCGCAGACCCCACGAAGCCATGGACCCAAACTGTCAGCAAGGCACTGTTCAAGCTGGTGGTGGCTCCGTAATGGTGTGGGCTGTTTTTTCATGGCATGGACTTGGTCCTCTGGTGCGACTGGACCGAACATTGACTGGAAATGCTTATGTTCAGCTACTTGGAGATCACTTGCAGCCATTCATGGACTTCATGTACCCAAACAACGATGGGATTTTTGTGGATGACAATGCGCCATGTCACCGGGCCACAACTGTTCGCGATTGGTTTGAAGAACATTCTGGACAATTCCAACGAATGATCTGGCCACCTAGATCGACCGACATGAATCCCATCGAGCATTTATGGGACATCATCGAGAGGTCTGTTCGTGCCCAAAATCCTGCACCATTAACGCTTTCACAATTATGGACGTCTATCGAGACAGCATGGCTCAATATTCCTGCAGAAGACTTCCAACGACTTGTTGAGTCCATGCCACGTCGAGTTGCTGCACTTCGCCGGGCGAAAGGAGGGCCGACACGATATTAAGAGGTATCCCACGACTTTTGTCACTTCAGTGTATTTGTGTGTGCATATATGTACCAGTGTGTAAGCATGTGAATGTTTAAGCGTATATACATATTTATATCATATACTTACACACTGACATATATATGCACGCACAAACATACAATTATAAGCAATCCTTTGAATCCAATAATATGTATCGTATACGCGTATACGATTAATAGAGATTAATCAATCTTTATTAATCATATCTTAAAAATACCGTTGCAAATTGTTAAATATTTGTGTGTCAATATTTTTCATTTTGGAATTATTATATTTGAAAAAATTTAAATTACTGTAAAAAAAACTAAGTTACAATGTATTCTTTTTCACTAACTATATCGTAAAGAAACCATAAACTAAGCTAATAGATTGTTATCTATATGACTCAGAATTTATGCTATAGCTGTTATCGTTTGATTGTCAAATAAGCCATTTGAATCACGGCTTTGAAGATCATTCACCTTTTCTCACCCCGTGATAATGCGGTCATTTAAGCTTCAAGCGTAATATAATATTATTTGATTCTCTGAAACTGCGTAATGAACGGATAAGTGTTGCTTAGATAAACACAATTTCGATATTATCATCAAAATTTTAGTAAATAACCTTGAATCTATATAAAAAGGTGTTTCTGTAAAATAATTTAGTTCAAAAATGTCCAGGAATATTACATGTGGAATATTTTTCGTTGAAAAATAAATAAGAGATTCATTCTAAACATATTGTTTATTTCTTTTAATCTGGTCGGTTAGTATATATTACACGTTTTAAAGCACAAGAGCTAAAATTGTCAAGCTAAGGGAAGTTATATTAAATCAGAAAATTTTAGAAACTTACTTAATCTTTAAATGTAAAGCAGACATTAATTTTAAAAATAACTGTAAAAGTAAAATAATACATTTTATGAATATGAATATGAATTAATTTTATCAATTTCTATGTGATATTTCAGAAAAATTTACTTTTATACTACTTTCAAATTATCAGTAATTTTCATCACTATCATCAGAATCTTTTACTAACATCAATTCTGATTCTGATGCAATTGAAAACAGTGGCATAGCGAGGTCTGGCGGTAGTAAGAAATAAAAAGATTCATTTAAAATTTAAAAGTATGAAATAATATACGAGCTTCGATTGAGTAAGAAAAAAAAAATGCTTATATGTTTACTATAAGTTATTTCTATTTGTATAGGCAAAAGTTGTGTTTTTGGTTTTTTTTAGTTTTAAATTTAAATCAAAAATGATATGTATCCATTTTTTGAAAAAATGCCAAATGTAGCACAAAAAAAAAAAAAAAAAAAAACAATATGTCATGTATAAAGAGAATGAGCTATAATTAGGTATAGGCAAATAATGGAAAAATGTGTTTTTAAATATTGCTTAACAAATCTTACTTTTGAGAATTTTATTATTTCTAGATATAATATAATGATAAATTTTCGGTGGAAAAGAATGTGCTTACGAAATTCAGTTCAAGTAATAAATGGAAAATAAAAAATTGTTTCAATTTCTCAAATCAAAGACTACAGCTAATTTTTAAATTTTATTAAAATTAAATTTTTTTATTTATTTTTTATAATAAAATGGGAGAAATAAAACACATTAGATGTAGAACAAAATTCAGCATTTTTTAGAAATTAAAAAAAAAAAAAAAAAAAAAAAAAAAAAAAAACTGGCAAGGAAGTGGGAAAATTTACGCATGGGGTTAAGAATTTAAAAATTAAATTATTTTAAAACATTTATTTGAAATAATTATTGTAACATTTAGCAATAAAAGTTAACCAACAAATTATTCATCCTATTTGTTCCTTATAAGGGACAATCGATGGCGCAACTATGTAGAATTAATCGTTTGATTCGAATCATTAAAATGATTCGAATTGAAGACCGCAAGAAACGCAGGACGAATGTTACTGTTTGACGTAATCAATAACTCCTGTCTCCAGCAAAAACATAATAAAAACAGAACTTTGACCCCTTTAGTGGCGATCTTAAACGAAAGTTTAATAAGTACATAGGGATGGGCCTGAATGGCTAGCGCTCGGTACCACAGGTTTCGGGTTCGAGTCCCGGCGGTGCCATGGATGTTTGTAGTGGTTCGGAATCCTCCTTAAACCGTAGGTCTCGGTCTAACATCATAGTAGAGCGTTGCGGAGGTATTGTTACTCCGCGTCCGTAGCTTACCTCCTGGGTAGAGCTAAGTAAGTAATGTCTGTACAGCGCTTGCCTTAAGGCATCGAAGACAATTGTCTAAGTTGCATTAGGAAAAAAAATGTTCATATGGATATATATCCATATGAAGGTATTATGTGGGGAAAATCCTATGTATATTATATATACCCATCTTCCATAGCCCAATGTATATATTTGACTATTTTTCAGGAGTAACTATTCAACATATATAAATATCTCATTTTAGGTGCAAAAATGCAAAATTCAGCATTTTTTTTTTTTTTTTTTTTTTTTTTTTGTAGCAAGGAATGAATTGCAAGATTTTCCACCTCTGAATATATTTTTTATAGTTGCCAATATTTTTTAATTTTAAAAACCACATGCATGTTTTATAAATTTTATATGAAAATTTTAATTTAACAGAATAACATTCAGCATAAAATGTAAACTGCTTATTTATCTGATTTTTTAAAATATGTAAATTAAATACACTCATACTAAGTAATTGAATTACTCTTAACAAATTTGAAATAGTATTTTAAACTCAAGCTCCTTTCAACTGATAAAAAGTGGAATATACTTGTTTCATCACCCATCCCAATGGATTTGCCCTGTGCAGTTTTTACAGCAGATTTCTAACTCTCAACAGGACATGATTTTCTTAACAAACACTTGCACCACATTGGTGTAGCTACTAATGATGTTTGTCCTCTGTACTTGTCAGGTGAAGCCATGGACTTTTTACATTAGACAAGATGCACAGCACTTGATTTATGACTTTTAATTCTAACAACTTTACCAAGGCTAAATTTTATTGGGCTGCTAGAATTCTTATGGCGGATATCGCTACAGATTGATGTAGGAAAAAAAATTATTTCAACAATAAATTTTGATAGTTCATTTTATTTTTAGTTGTATTAAAAATAATAACCACAATATATCTTCACAGACGATTATTACCTTTGTTGTGATTATTTAACCTTTTTTGCTAAATAAATATATTTTACTTTTCAGAAACTGCATAGCACTGAAATCCAGTTCCACAATTATAAGGGAAGTTTCAGTAACATTTTGCTAGTTTGTGCTGATACATAATTAAAAGTCATATTGCTCAATATTAGTTCAAAATCCATATTAGTGATGATGGATTTTTCAAACACAGTCCAATAGGCCAAGCCATAGGCTGTAGAACCATAAACATCTTTAAGTGCTGTAGCAATACTAGCAATAAAGTTATGCTATTTGTTTTTGTTGTTGATAAATCATTTTCCCTCAAAAGCTATTTCATACAGCCCTTTCCAGGAAATGCCATTTATGAAGAAAGGGCCATTTTTAATTGTTTATCAAGAGTTTAGTGTCATCTTGATAATGCTTTTGGCAGAAAGATTCTGTAAGTTCTTCTGTAATAATAGCCAGTGTAGCAAGGAAACTTGCAGATGATGCCATGCCACCATTAATGAGGAGATATTGCCCTCCTGGGATTGGTGACACCCTTGCTCCAGGGAAACATAATTTATGGTTCTTGAAGACTGGAATAATCTACGTTACAAAAAGGCCAGCTACAATGGCAAAAATATGTACACAAAAAATGCTACCCACTAAGGGATTTTTTTCGTGAAATGTTTCTGTAGTGAAAAGTGTATTTATGATTTATGAACGAGCACTTTGTGTTGATACAGGTTACAAATGAATTTTTTTAAAATAATATTTATTAATAATTATATTTTATTTAATTTTAAATTTACATTTGATTTAAACCAATAAAATAAAAAAAAATTGTTCAGCAAATTCCATTAGATGTCTAACATTCTGACTCTAAGACTGTATCATATAAATTATTTTTTTTCTTTTTCTTGCTTGCTCAGCCTGAGTATGTGCATTTTCTACATCTGAAAAAATCCAATAAAATTAAAATTTTAGGAAAAAAAATCTTGCAAACTTAATTGAAAAGTAAAAATTAAACATGTTATATAAATCAGATTCATTGTTTAAAAAATAACCCCTAAAAGGTATCATTAGAAATTATAAAGTTTATATTTTTGGTATTTATTTTATACAATAGATAACTGTTTATTTTTGCGAATATTTAGTATTCATATACATAAGTTAATTTTTAGAATATGAAATGCTTTTCAATTGCAATAAGTGATTTGTTAAAGGAATCAGGATATCAAACCTTGTTGATCCCATATATACTGCTATACTGCTGAAAATATATACTGCTTCATCACAAGTGACTACAGAAATTTTTGAGATTCAAGTACCTTTTTGTTTGAAGTATGGCTCCAGAAAGGACATGGTAGTATACAATGGCCATGGCTTTTAAGTTTTCATTTCACTAAAAGCTCATTAAAATCTTTTTCTTCTGATAATGGTCTGTCAATGCTTTAAAACATCCTTTACATCTATCAAATGAAACAAATTTATATATATCTATCAATTTACTTTTCACATTCAAAATACTTTTGAATAATATTCGATAAATTATAGTATGACTTTTTTTTTTTTGATAGGGGAGATAATATATTAATTCAATTTTTAAAAATGTAAAATAATAGTTTATACAACATAATTTAGAAAAATTTATCATTAGTCATGAACTTAAGACTTTTATAAAAAATCAAACTTCTGAAATAATCATGCAGTAAAAGTTCTAATTAAAAAAAAAGATTAATTGCAAATATGTGGGAAAAAATTGAAAATTTGATACTTTTCTATATATGGCGTTCAAAATTAAGAGAATTTGCACATTTATCAAATTTCATAAAAAGAATTGAATGAAATATAAAACTGGTTCAAAACAAAGAGGCAAATCTTGTGTGTTGAATACATATGCATATACATGTGTGGGAAACTAATAGATGAACAGGCTTTTTACGAGCATGTGGCAAAATCCACATTTTGTTTGCTCACACACTGCTGAATTTCTTGGGGTTTTTTTTGTTTTTTTTACAGCAATTAGTTAAATTCAAACAGTAATGAGTAATCCCCAACATTTTAAAGATGGTATGAGGTGAAAAGGCTAGAAGGCCCATTTAAAATTCAGATTTGTAGAGACTCCAATGTAATGGCCAGGGTTATGCCTAATTTAAAAAACAATTTCAGGATACTGGCTCTATCAAGAAAAAGCCTATGCAAGGTCATCCACGAGCGATGAGGGCCAAAGATAATTACAATTTGTCCATTTCAGTGAACCCTAAACAGGGATGTTACAGCTTCTCAACACAGCTTGCTTTTTCTACATGGCTACAAGAAGTTGAGTTTCAAGGGTTTCATGACAAACGGCTGTTTGCAAGAAGGAATGCAGTTTCATCCCGTTCACTTCTATGAACAGGCGAGTCCATTTAGCATTGTGCAGTGATTAGAGCATGGTTAAATGGGTGACTATTATCTTCTCTGATGAGTCCCAGTGCTGCCTAATCACTTTTATATGACGAGAATCGGGGACCTGCTACTTATTCAATAATGTCAGAAAAATCAACCATTACGACACTGGATGTTTGATGGTCTGGGCAAGCATCATGCTGTCTGTTTCATCCTCCTTGTCTTTGAAAGAGGCACTGTGACTGATATGAGATACAGGGATACGATCTTGGAGCCACGTGTTTGCCTTTTCAAGGGTACAAATGGCCCAGATTTCATTTTAATGGATGACAATGTATGGCCATATAGAACTCATCAGGTAAACAAATTTCTGGAAAGTAAAGATATTTGCCAGATGAATTGCCCCCCAGATATTTAAAAGATCATAATTGGACATTGGTGAGGGCAATTGTAACTCGCAACCCCTTCCAAGAACCATCCAATGCCTGAAAACAGCATTGCTGAATGAGTGCGAACAATTTTTACAGGAATTCATACACTGCCTTATTTGCCTTTATTGTAAAAGACCTGTATATCTGTAAAAGGGGATCATATTCACTTTGAATCCATCTTTTTTTATTCGATTCTGTAATATATATTCCCTGTTTCATACCTTACCATATTGTACAGAATCTTTAAATTAATGTTCTATAAGAACTAATTAGTATTACATAAAGTGTTTTAATTCATTTATTTAAAATGTTATGACTTATTTTAAAAAGATTTTATATCAAATATAAGCTTATTCTTAAGCATGAAATAGTCATTAATGTATAAGTTTTAAATTGATATTTTATTATATTATATAAATTGTTCAATTAAAACTATATGTGTTATCTAATACGATTTTACACTGAATGAGAATGCATAAAGTTTATGTAATATTCTGAAGCCTGAAAGTCATTAAAACATAATTTTTAAATTGAAGTTTTGTAAGATCTCAACATTACATATATAAATTTAGATTGTTCTGTTTAAAGTTTTATGGCTTATTTATAAATATTTTATGTTTAATGTAACTCTCACAATATGCATGTGATATAATTTTATGGCTTATTTTATAAACATTTTATATTGAATATGAATGCACAAAGTTAATATAACATTTTTAAGTCTGAAAAATTAATAATTCATACAAATTACTGATCATTTATGTCACAAATAATCTATACAAAAGCAAAAAGTTATAATTACTCACCATTCTTGTCCATAGCAAATCCTATTTCATGCCAGGTATATTCTTTCATGTATTTATTCTTGTTATTTTAGTGGTTAAAATCATATAAATTAGGGTATTAAATTTGTGGAAGGAGAGACATTTTAACACAAAATAAATCCAGACCAAGAACAAGTAAAAAAAAATTGGTTAAAATTTATTACATGACACACCAAATTTTTGATAATTAAAAATTAACCAACTTCCAATGTTGAGTATTGAGACTTGTGATGGGTCAATATTTTGCACCTCACCATGTTTCACACAGGTGTGAATGAGTCTTAACAGTTACACAATACCACTTTTTTTTGAAAAGGCACAGTTGAAATACCTTTATTAACACAGTTACATATAACATCTATTTGAGATATATATCACATTATCAAGTACAATAATTTCAAATCAATATAATTTAGAAAAAATACTTTTGTTAATTGCTTACATAAATCCAAATATAATTGTGGTGTATTTTTTCTGCAAATAAAACACATTTTTAAAACAAACTAAAATTCACACATTACTTTAACAATATCAACAGATTTGTTCTAACAATCAATATCCCTTGATGCACATTATAAAACCAGACATATCACAGGACAGCATGTATAGTATAATCAAATCTATCTACACATTATGTTGATCCATCTACTCAGAATCAGATTTTCTACTGTTGCTTAGAATCTCAGCTGGAGGATTTAAACCTATTTGCATCAGATCTTCAGAAGACAAAACAGTATCTGTTGATTCTCCAGGCACACCAAACTGATCAAGACTAAACAATGAACCTGGAATAATATCATCCAGTCCTAAAGATGCTATGTCATCCATAGACTGAAAATGCTCTGCTTCTAAAAACTGATCATTTACTGGAAGTGTTGGAACTTCTTCATCAACTTTAGGTCTTGATATGGCAAGATGAAAGTGTTGGCTACAGGCAACTTTCTCTTCATATGGTATTACAGGCATTTTGCAGTTCCGTCCTAGTCCACAAGGCTTGAACATTACTTGATTTGGATCTGACAAAATGTGATTTTTACAATACTTTGTTAGTACAATGGCTTGTTCTGTGCACCTAAAACCATTTTTTTCATAAGTACACATTGTAAACTTCATTGGTTTCAATTCACTAGAATGTTTTGCAGGCAATTTATGTCGAAGATTATGAGCTGTACCATCATATTTATGGTACTCAGTCAATGCCGAAAGCAATTTCTGATTAATTTCTACTATTTGATTAGGTTCCTCTTCCAGTAGAGATGGAACATTATTAATTGGAGATTGTTTACTCATCTCTGCAAGGAATTCTCTACGTTTTTCTTTAAGTTCCCGATAAATTATTTTCATTTCAGAACAATAAAGATCATGCAATTTAATAAGCTTTTCTTTTGCTAATCTTAACACTTCTTTATCAGTGTATACACCAGCATGTTCTAAGTAATCATCAGATTTCTCTGCCCAGCAAAAATCATCATCTAAACTTTCAATGTGAGTCTTTTCTTCAATAGATTCACCATCAACAAATGTTGCTTCAACTTCATTAAGAGTAGTAGGTCGAGCACCAGCAAACACAATATCATTCTTTTCATTAGGTCCTGTATCCCTGCTATATCCTGGATCATGAACAGGATCACTGCAGTAGTGCTCTAGACGTTTTAGCAAAGCAGCAGGTCCTTCAACAACTACTTTTTTCTTTGAATGTGAATGAGAATGCACTTTTGGTTTCATGAGTGCTCTTTTTGCATGGAAAGGGCATAAGGCATTATCCCGCCTTTCATGTTTGGGAGCAGCATTAGTGCACCGCTTTTTATTTGGATGATTTACATAAATGCACTGTCTAAATGGAGCTGTTTTATCCTCCAATATATGACGTATGCAGTAATCATAACCATCTAATCTTGTTTGATTACAATATCGATGAATATATTTGCAAAAACGTTCTGGTTGAGAAAAATTCTTACTTTTTAAATTTTGCATAGTGAAAAACTAATTATTTCGGAAATTAGTTCACAGAAATAAAAAAATTTAAATTACTAACTTAAGCATTCAAAGAGGCTGTCATAAGAACTTATCCTTTAATTATAGGTGGTGGAACTTCTTTAATTATAAGTTGTACTATGAAGAATGAACTTTAAAAGATTTTGAAAACGTTATACATCGTTCATTAGCAAAGTTGTTCAATATTTGTTAAAACTTGGATACAAATCTAAATCGAAATATTCACACAGCCTGATAATCATTCAGAATGCGGGAAAAAATACTATTTCATCACGCACAAAATATTCATAACAACGAACTTACGCAGGAAATCAAAATCAGAGAAAATAATAAACTTTGTTGCCATTTATTACTAATTATTTCTATAAGAATAATTCTGAAAGGTTATATTAAATAAATTATTCAATCACTCTTAAAAAATACGATAAATATTGAATATTGTCCAAGAATTGAATTTAAATGATTTGAGATAATAAGTATATATAAGCATTCGACATATATAAGCGTTATACGTGTTGAAATTTGTAAAACAGATTCATCCTTTCCTACTAAGAATGCAATAATTTCCATACACTGAGATCATTATAATGAATTATCATTGCTTTGAAATAAAAAACAAAAATTCATGGTTATATTTATCATAGATTTTATTTAGTTTTTTTTTTTTTTTTTTTTTTTTTTTTTTTTTTTTCACTTGATTTCCAACATTGATTTTGAAAAAGAGTTTACACGAATCTGGCATTAAAGACAACATTAACTTATCGAGGTGCTCGATAGAGACAGGATATTTTTAACCATGTAAGTTTGGTCATGTCATGGAAGTAGCCAGGGAAAACTGTAACCGTTCTTATTTCGGTAACATAAACAGGGTTACACCTAATAGCTACACTGATTCGTCAAGTTATTATTATTTTTTTTTTTTCTAATGCAGCTGGCAAACACTTCACCAAGTTATTCGTTTATCAATTTGATATGCCCAGGCATGAGCAACAAATCTTAAAACTTATGATTAAAAAGTTAGATTGGAAAACTTATTTCAACATTAATATACATTTTTAAAAAATGTTAAAATTAGTTATATCTAATTAAATATAAATAACTTACAACGGAAAATTGAATAACTATAATATTTTATTTTACTCTAAAATCAGACAAAACAAATTTAATTTATTTTCTCTTCTTTCTAATGCAGCTGGAAAACACTTAGACAACTTGGTCTTGGATGCCTTAATGCAAGCGCTGCACAGACGTACTCACTTTGCATTACCCAGGGGACGCGTGTAACTTGAAGATAAGCCACGGACGCGGAGTAACAATGCCCCCGCAACGCTCTACGATCCTATTAGGACCGGAACATACAGTTTAAAGTGGATTCCGAACCACTACAAACATCCATGGCACCGCCGGGACTCGAACCCGAAACCTGTGGTATCGAGCGCCAGAGCGCTAGCCACTCGGCCATTCAGGCCCTATTTTCTCTTCATTCTAAGTTAAATAAAGATGTCGAGTGCCTGAACGCGAAACGTTCATCTACTCAATGGTATGTGATGGCAGTAGGAAAGAAAACCATGATAAATAGATAAATAGTAATCGTATGAATTGAGAGAAAAAAAAGAAGAAAGTAAGAAAAATGTAAATCATCAGTGATGAAAACGTAACAAGAAATTTATGATCAGTAAAGAGTACAGATCAATAGAGCAAAAAGCTAACGGACGTCCTACGGTAACCTAACGTACGGTATGCAAAAACTCTCTAATATCTAAAAAGCGATAAGTGAGAAGGAGATTATGGTGGTTTGAGGCTTCGATTCCATTTAGAAGTAGAGAAAGGATACTTGTATTTTCCATTCAATTGGGTAAATATAGTTTGTGCCTTGATGAGAGAGTTTTCGTGAGTAGCAATGGTATTGAAGAAATTTCTAGAAAGTTTTGTAATATAGTTGTCAATAGAATCAATTTTTAAATCATGATGAATTGCAGAGTTGCGGACAAACCAGGGTGCACCAGTGATGATACAAAGAAGTTTGTTTTGAATAATTTGTACAGATTTCTTGTTAGATTGTGCAGCTAGACCCCAGATTGGGGCAGCATATGTAAGGATAGGCTTAAGAACTTGTTTGTAGAGAAGAAGTTTGTTTGACAAAGTTAATTTAGAAAATTTATTAAGGAGTGGTAGAGTGAGATAAAAAAATGTCTAACATTTTTCTTTGATTTTTTGAATATGAGCTCGAAACGTAAGCTTATTGTTTATAATTAAGACAAGATATTTAATATTAGTTGCCCATTCAATTTGTTTATCAAAAAGGGAGAGATTAATATATGGTTGTCTGGCGTCTCCTTTTCGGAAAAGGATGGCTTGAGATTTAGAGACATTAATTGCTATGCGCCATTTAGTTAGCCAATCCTCTAGGACCGGGGTCTCCAAACTAAGGCCTGCGGGCCAAATCCGACCCGCCAGTGTCATCAATCCGGCCCGCGACGAACGAGTATTAGAATTTATCATCAAATTTATCTTCGTGTTCTCAGCGACTACTCTAGAAATTATAGATAGTGGCGGAAAAATTAAAACGGTTTTGGCCATTGGTACTTACTGGAGTAATCAGTATGGCCCTATGGCTGGAAAGTTTGGAGACCCCTGCTCTAGGATATTCCGAAAATTTTGAAGAGTATTGATGACATAAAGAATAGAAGCACCTTGGGAAGGAGCAGCAGAATCCTCAGGAAATAGGCAAGTGGAAATGTTAGTGCCTTGAGGAAAGTCGTAGGTAAAGATATTGTAGAGAATAGGACTGAGCACGCTTCCTTGAGGTGTACCAGCACTAATACGACCGATTGTGGAGAATTCATTATGAAGCCTAACTTGAAAGGTTCTATTTTTAAGATAATTTGAATTGATAAGTGGGATCCAAGTTGGAAATTGAAGTTTGATCATTTTGTAGATCAGTCCATCGTGCCACAGTCGATCGAAAGCTTTTTCAACATCTAGAAAGACACCTCTTGTAAAAAATTTATAGTTATATCCTTTAGTGATGATATTGGTGACACGTAGAAGTTCATGACAAGTTGAGTGATGTTAACGGAATCCAAATTGTTCTGCTGGAATTATGGAATTTTTATTGCAAAAAGAAGTAATAAATTTCACTAAGAGTTTTTCGTGAAGTTTTCCTACACAGCTAAGGAGACTGAGGGGCTGATAATTTTGAGGAAATTTCCTGTCTTGGCCAGGTTTAGGGAACATGATGATATTTGCTTTTTTCCAGATAGAAGGGAAGTAATGATATTTAGTACAGGTGTTACAGATTTTTGCAAGATGAGTAATGGCATTAAGGAGGAGACATATTAAGGCTTTATTTGGAATGTTGTCAGGTCCAGAAGATTTCCTAATGTTGAGATACTTGATTAAGTTAATTATGTCAGATGGAGGAAAAAAAATATTGTTTTGATCATTTTGATGAAAAGCTAGAAAGGAAGTTACTGTATCTTCAACCTGCTCAATTTGTGAGTAATCGCAAGGTTCAGTGTTTTCTTAAAAGAAAAGTTCAAGGTTTTCAGCAAAAGAGTTCGCTTTATCAGAAGAGGAGAATATAAGACCTGAGGATCCAACCAGTGGAGGAATTTTGGGATATTTCTTGGTAAAATGTTTGTTAATTTTGAAGAGAGAATTATCTTCTGGATTTAGGCCTATTAAAAATTCATTCCATCTGTCGTTTTTTAATTTATGAATCATTTGCTTTATTTCTTTTTGAAGTTTGTTGAGGGATTGCTTGAACGGAGAAACCTGGTATTTTGCCATAATTTTCGAATTCTTTTTTTTTCCCGCAATTTTAGAGGTGATTTCAGTAGGAAGTTTTTGGTGTGGAGTACTGAGTTCTTTAGATTTGCTAGCAAGATTGATAGCAGAAGTAGCAGCATAGTAGAATTTATCAATTATTTTGTCAATATCTTGAATATTGGAGATAACTGGATTACTAGGAATGCTTTCAGAGAGAATTTTAGTAAAAATATTCCAATTGGCAGTTGTGATTATGCTATTGAGGAAGGGCGTAAATGAATTATGAGAGACTTCAACTAGCCCAGGGTTATAATCATTGGAAAGATCGTTGATAGAAGAAGCAGGCCCGGCGTTTAAATTTTAAGAAGTGCGATGTCAAGAGTACTATTGCAGGGATTGTGAAGGCAGAAATATGTAGGATCATTAGGAGCAATAACATTGAATGCATTAAGATTTGTCTATTCGAACAGAATAGAACCATTTATGTTGATGCGTCCATTATTCCGTGCAGGATGCTTGGAATTCAAGTCACTTGTTGATGAGTTGACACAAGTTACTTGTTGATGAGAGTTCGCTATTGTATCAAGTTCTTGTGTGAGGAATCTAGCAATTGGAGGGCGATAAATGCTAGCAACAGTAATTTTTAGGTTATTCTTGAGATTAATAACGAAAGCAGAGTTTTCAAAGCTGGTTGTAGTAAAAGGAATTTGATGATGATTAATATTTCTATGAATGCACATAGCCGTGCCTTTTCCTCTGTGGGTAACAGAGATGTGATATAATTTGGAATTTTGAAGAAATCGCCTGGCCGAAGATGTGTTTCTTGGAGAGCAATTACATGAGGTTTATTTTCAGATATAAAATTTTGTAGTTCATTAATTTTTCCTTTAAGAGACTATTGGAGTTCCATGTCAAGCATAAGATAGAATTATTCGACGGTCTATTGAATGTTAAGGAACTGGTTGATTTTGAAGAGCAATTATTAAAACAGAAAGATTTGAAACAATTAACAAAACAACAACTAATTGTTGCAGAATGAGCGGAATTGGAGGCGTTTCCGTGGAAGCCTGCAGAGTATTGGAAGACGTAGTATGGTGAGAGGTCTGGATAGGAAGAGTTGGAAAGTCATCTGAAGAAGGAGGAAGAGTTGGAGAAGCCTTCTGTTGAGCGGGAAGAGACAACTGGTTGGAGTTCTCAGGCTTCATTTGTGGTGCTTGTTTTTTAAGTCTCTCCGTCCAAGCGTTGACCTTCGGGGAGAGTAGCAGGAGTGAAATTAGCAGGATTTTTAGGACAACCCGAGAAATTTTCAGTATACTCTCCAGAGCAAAGGGCGCATTTGGGAGCTTCATCTGGCCTTTTGGTGCATTCTATGGTGGCATGAGGTCCAGCGCATTTGAGGCATCGAGGGTCTCTTGTGCAGAATTTTCTATGATGATAGAATTCTTGACATTTATAGCATTGGCTTGGTCCTGATTTTCTTCTGAGTGGTTCAACGTTGACCCTAAAGTAATATAAGGTGGATAGGTAGAAAATTCTTTTGTTTTGTTCATTTTTTGGTAGGACTATTAGGTATAGAGGTAGACTGCCAGTACCAGCACGATTACGAAGTGGAGTGATAAATTCAGGATGAAAGTTGAGAATTTACAGTTCCTGCATGATGACATCAATTGGGAGATCTGTAGGCAGTCCGCGAATTACAACTTTAAGTTGCTTTTCTTGGGGCAGTTCGAATGTATGACTTTTAAGTTTCAGGTAATCAATTTGATTCCGTATGGATCTGTAGTAATCATGTGTGGTTGGAAAAACTTTTAATTTGCCTCCAGAAAGGCGTCCTTCAATCTTTGAATTTGTAATCTGGTTGAAGTTCTTATGAATTTCAGTAGAATTTTGTATGTTGTCAATTATAATTGGAGGAACATATTTAGTAGTATGGGGTGCAGGACAAGAACAAGCAATATTGTGGTCATTAGTGAGATCAGTGTCCATATTGTTTTCGTCCAGATGTAATTTATCAACATTTTTTTAAATTTCTTCAATTTTAGCAATAGGTATGTTGTCTGCATCACTAGGACCAAGATTTTCATCGGGGTTAAGGCAAGCAAATTTGGAAGATAACTTGATGACAGTAGGATCACTGGTATTAGGCCGTTTAGCTAAATTTTTTGTTTGCTTTTGTGTGACCTTAAGTTTTTTTCTTTTTAGTAGGAGTAGTTACCGAGTTGTTTGAATCATTGAGTTTCAGCAATATGAGATTCATTTGCTTCCTTAAGTTTTTATTGGTAATATTAGAAAGCGTAAGTTGTATAAAAAGATCTAAATTAGGTATTTGAGGTTCAATTTTCAAGCAGTTTTCAATATTGTTCAGATGATTATTGAGGTTTTCGCACTCAATGAATGATGAAAAGTTATTGATGCTAATATTAAGTTGATCAATTTCTTGAATAAAGTTAAATGCTGTCGGGTTCGTATTAACGTCAATCAAATGAATCATACTGGTTGATTGATCAGCAGGGGAGAGAGACATGGTTGTACTGTTTTTGAGGAGAGCGAAACTCCTTCGACAACAGCCATAATAGAATAAAATAAACAAAACCAAATATTTAAAAATACAATTGACTATAACAGAAAACAAATATGTACTTTACTGAGTAAAGACAATTTTCTCTTCATATTTTTCAAATAATAATCTAAACTAGAACCAACAAAACATTTTTTTCATTTAATAAAAATACCTTTGTTTATTAATAGTAAAAATTTCAGCAAAATATTTTAGTAATTATTTAGATTTTGGATACTTGAAACTTATGCGTACTATACATAAATTATAAAACAAAAAATGTAGGTACATGAAATAATTATTAAAATATAAAGTTACACTTTTCCTCATATTTTTTGCTATCTATTAATTGCTTCATTAAGATATAATAATAACATTTTTTTTAAATGATTTCCAACGGCTGAGATACATCAAACAGAATAACATATCCCAATAAGAAGAAAAAGTAAGTACAGAAGTAACAACAAGATCAGATCATAACCATAGGTTATCTCCCATAAAGCTGCTTGCCTCCCAATATCTAGATGCCTCATCTGTTCCATGGAGGGGAGCGCAGGAAGGTCTCTATCTAAATTCGTCTGACAAATGAGCCTGAAACGAACTGATAGCCTGAATGGCGGCTTGTGAATCAGACAGGAGGACAACCTTTTTAAATTTCAAAAGCAAGCAAATCAGTTACTTAATCGTAATGAATGCGCAATGCTTCCACTTTGCCAGAAAACACCAGCTCCAACATTCTTATGTTTAGAAAATTGGGACCCATTTGTGTAAACATCCAGCCACTCACTCTCAGGATATTCAATCTCAATCGACTCTAAAGCAACACTCTTCCCGATATCCAGTGAGGTATATTTTTTTAAAATTAATTGTGTCAAATTTAAGTTTGTTTCAATCCCTGTCATCTTCAAGGGATTTCTGGGTTTCCTCTACAGCTGCACTTCATTGAGGATTTCAAAAATTTCTCCATTTGCTAGGACTTTCTGGAGAAATCCATCTTGGGTCTTGAGATTTCTAGCTTCGGGTCGGTATCAGGACTGAATTTTCCTATAGGCTAACTAGACTTCGGCCTAGGGCCTCAAGATCAAGAGGGGCCTGCATTCAAATTGTTAGCAAAATTAGAATTACACTATTCTAAAAACAGTAAATACTAAAACACAAAACAATCAAAAATAAGGAGAAATTCTACACATATAAATAATAAACAAACATAATAAATAATTTAAAAATTTAAAAATGGGAGGTGAAAGGGCTTCATGAGTGGAATAGCCTAGGGCCTCTTTTCGTTTAAATCCCGCCCTGGTCGGTATATAATTATAACAAAAATGCTTATATTTTCATTTGTGCTTCGAAATTATAATACTTTTAGCATTTATTTTTTATAAAATTGAAACAAAGTTGCAGTCTCGCAATATGTTTAAAGTTTAAATAAAATAAGAAATTTATTGTTTATTCTTTAGAAAATTTTCAAAATGTTATCACAAAGTTTTCAAAAATCTTATCAAATGTTATCACAAAGGAAAGTTTCTAATAAAATGGTAAATATACAAACTGAAGTTTCATAAGTGGAAATTAATTTTCAGTGAAAGAAAATTTTTTTATTTTTGAATCAATTATTCACTAAATAAGCGCTATCTCGCCAATCCGTTTTTATACGCTATTAGTCGCATTGCTAAGTTTCAACGTCACGAATATGTAGTCCAATCAACGGAGCCACTTGTAACTAGAGATACACACTAAACTTTCTACACTCTCTTGTACAAAGCATCATGGTCAAAAACCGTCCTTTAATTAACGCTACGCACTCTCTGTAACTTGTTTATTCAATTCAACTCGCTGCAAGAAATATCGTAACGATATGCACGTTAAAGTTGTTAAATATATTCCTCTATTCGTTTTCTAAGTTTACATTTTCGAGATATATTGATTGTATTATATATGTCATTTGATTTCGAGAATCTTTTTCTTCTTTTAATTTTCAACTTCCTATAGTGTCAGGTAATATTTCATGTACCTACTATTTATATAGAGCTTTTTTCAAAAATATTGTTTGTTAAGTACATGAATATAACTCCTTATACTATAATTATTGATGAGCTCATCTATTGATTTACGTTACATCACTCGTATTGTATTAAAGTTCTTAGTTAATAACAGCTTCTGAAATTGCTTATATAGATATCTTGCATTCATTATTGCTTTAAGTATATGTTTTTAGTTAAAAAGCTGTGAATAATTGTATTACACATGAAATTATATTGATTTTCATGTTTATATTATTGGCATTAGCTATGGAAATATCTAATAAATAAGAATTTTGAATTATCTTAATTACATCATAATGACTTTACTTTACTCCATCAATCAATAACTAATGTTTCTTTTACAATTGGTTAATAAAACAACTTTTTTATTAGGTGTCAACAATTTTTTTGCTTTGTATGGAATCAGATAATTGTTTCTTTTGAGAATTTACTAAATTGTTTGGTCAACACTTGCAGTAGGAAATCATATTTTCTTCTTAATAATATAATTAATGAAGGCCAAAATTGTAAAAGAAAAAAATTATAAATAAAACATAGAATTCTAAAAAGTATCAACTATTTAATAATAAATTGCAAACAATTTGTTGCGAAATATGTAAAAAGTTTGATTAACAAGGCACCACTTTATGTTAAGTGTAAAAATATTACCAAATTATTGCACTCATAATGTTTCAATTGAATTAGTAGTAAATAATTTAAATTTTTAGTACACTAACACACTGTTTGACACTTGCTAATTAATGGAAAAAGTATCAAAATTTTTTTAATTCATTATATACTGTAAATATTTGAGAAGCAATAGTATTTTTTAAAAAATGTTTGTTCATATCTTTAAATTTTACAGAAATAAATTCATTTTATAATGTAAAAAATATTTTTCTTTATATTTTACTGTAAATTGTAATGATTATATTTGCAAATTATTAAAATGAGTAATTTTTTCATAAATAATCAGGCATTTTATTTTGTCAAATTGTCACAATCAATTGACAGGGATGAATTTTTATTAATTAGCTTTTTAAAGTAATTGTTGCTCAGTTTGGCCCTATATTTGATTTGATTTATATATTTATTGCTATGAATAAATAAATCAAATATATTAGATATTAATAAGAGATTTTTGTATTCATATAAATATTTACAATTTAGTGTTATTTATTAACAATTGATGAACAGGGATGATCCAGTGCTTATATACTGTAAAATTTTTATTTATTTAAATGTATCATTTGCTTCAAAATTAGTAGCATAAATCACTCTTAGATTTTTAAGTTTGCATATTCTCTTTAATCTGCATCATATTAATGATATTTATATTTACAGAATGAAATCCAGTTTTTTGACTATTTTAAAGAATATGTTTATAAAGTATAATCTTAGGTAGTACTGAATTTAGATTATAGGGTAAGTTGTTTTACTTATATATTTATAGAATATTTTAAATGCAGTTGTATATACTATTTTAGATATTGATGAATCTAATTCCATTTCAGTTTTTACATGTAAATTAATAAAATGCAAGCATCACAAACAATTACTGTACAGCGTTTTCCTGGATTTGCCCCAAAATTTCCTCCACCACCTCAAAGTTTCCAAAAGCCTAATAACCATGTGGCATTCACGCCGCATAGACAGTTACAGCAGGGATCTTCACAAATTATAGAATTTGATGGAAAACGACTCAGAAAAGCTGTAACAAGAAAGACAGTTGATTATAATACTTCTGTAATCAAATATCTTGAAGTAAGTTCTTGTTATAAATTATTTTGATATCATCATATCCTAGTCTCCGAACATTGTTATATCATATTTTTGTGTCAATCTTTGGCTACAAAATATATTTTTCATTGAATTTTAATAATGATTCACTTCTTTCTTCTCCACCTCAGATCATTTCTTTGCATTGTAATTTTAAAAGGTATATTGCAACAATTTATTTAAAATATTAAACAACCAAGGTAGAAAAGGAAAGGGTGAGCCTTATTTTGGCTACCCAATTTCTCTAATTAAAAGAAATGGTGCCAAATAAGAAATTGTTTCAACTAATTCAATTCAAAACAAATATCAACTACAGTTACAAATGTTAAGTGTTATTCAATGTAAAAATATAAAATGTCCAAAGAAATTCATAATATAAAATATGAATTTAACCAGATTAATGGTTAAATATGATTTTGTAGCTAAAATGATACTGTAACTATAGAATAGGCAACCTAAGTGGTTTAAAATTTATTGCTTTTCCCAGATACAGTATTTATATAATCAGTATCACTTTAGTTAGGTCTGCTTTCAGGCTTTGTAATATGAGCTGCCCTGATCCATCACTTTGCTTATCGTAAAGTATTTTAATTTTTGCTAACATCATTGTCAGGTATTAATTGAGGCACAAGTTAATTGTATTAGATGAATAACTAGTTGAATAATGTTTGCATTTTTAACTGCTGTACATTCATATACCATTTTAACTTTTGTATATTAAAATTGAATACACTTCAAAAAGTTTTTTCATTTTCAAAAATTAATGTTTTTGTTAATTTTTGAAAAAAAAAAAGAATTTCATTCATGTGTCATTTTAGCTGCCTGCCAACCACGCGGAGAAAAAAAAAATTGGGAAAGTAATTCTAAACAAGATTGCCCTATTCTTCTGAAATGTTTAGAAGCATTGTACTACATTCTTTAAATTATTACTGGTTTGGCAGCAAAATTAAGTGCCTAAAATAAAACTACCAAAAAAAAAAGGAGAGAGAGAATTTTCTTATTTTATATGAAAGAATGCAACTTGAAATATAATCTAATAGCAGAAATCATTTGATTGAATGCAATGATTGTTAGTATACAAAAAAAGTTATCTAAACTAAAACATACTACATAAAATATTATTCAGCATTCACTTTTCCATATTTTGTTGTAAGAAATCATTAGTTTGTAGAAAAATTAGTATTATTGATTTTGTTTGGTTTGTTATATTATTACAAGTCTTTAATGTACATATTTTATATATAATTGAAACATTCACTTTAATGCTTGAAAGCTATTTTTGGTGCATTTATTTATTTATTTTACTGTTCTTATTATTATTATTACTATTATTTTCAGAAAACTGAAAAAATATATAAATAATTCTTGTTTTAAAAAAAGGCAAATTAAAAATGAAAACTCTAGTGTTTAGTTAAATATTTAAGTTAAGCATATAAAATAAATTATGAGATCTTGCTTTCAAGAAATTTGTTAAATATATCTTAATGATTATCTAAGCACATAAATTTGTGTGTAGATTTTTCATTAAGCAAAATAAAATTTACTTATTTAAAATAGTTTTAACTAGTGAATGCAAGCAAATAAAATAGCTAAAGATGTGGTGTTAAATTGCTAACAGTTTAAGACATAATAATGATGAGTACATTCTGTAAAAACTAAGCTTGAAGAGTACCTACAGTTCTTTCATCAAGTTCTGAGTAAATCCTCCAAAATATTCATAGAAACACTTAGTTTTCACTAATTATATTATTTTGCCTGATATGCCTCTGCTTATCTAGGAAAATAGTTTTAAGTCATAATTTGTCTTTTTTAGATGCTTTGCCGAATGGATCACTAAGTATCTCACTAAACTTAATATGTTACTTCATACAGTGTGCACTTACCATAATTTTGCAGGATTAAAATATTTTATATAATAAATCAAATAAATTAAGCAAATAATTATAAAAACTTCTAACTAACTTAAAATAAATAAAAGTTTGCATATTAAAAGTATATTTTATAATATTGATGAATTTCGATTATAGGCTCGTGTATGGCAGCGAGATTACAGAGACAGAAGAGTTGTTCAACCAGATCCAGCGTACTATATTGAGGTTTGAGATTTGAATTATGTTTGATATGTATATCTTTATTCTTTAAATGGTAAATATTAAGGTAAATAATGTGTTTTTTTAGATGACACCTCCATTAAGTATGCCTGACAATCCTATAAATGCTGTCACAACAAAATTTGTGCGTACTTCCACAAATAAAATGAGATGTCCTATATTTTGTGTTGCTGTGAGTTACTATTTTATTATATTATACATTATACTATGAATATAGAATATTAGTTTTCTTTCTTAAAATGCATTTGCATACTTTTGAAAAACCTATGTAAAGTAGAAACTTTTATAAAATACTAAATTCAGCGCTTTGCTTTTGACTGTTAACTTTTTACTGTTTATAATATACATATATATTACTCTCCATATAAAATAAAATGGTTTTTCTTTTCTTAATTATTTTTGTTGCCAATATTTATATTAAATACCACACTTTAAAATATACTCCATTCTTATTCCTTTTTGTTCTTAATGCTTGAGAATTTCTTCCCTTATTTATTCTCAGTGGACTCCTGAAGGCAGACGACTTGTAACAGGGGCATCAAGTGGTGAATTTACACTTTGGAATGGACTAACTTTTAATTTTGAAACTATTTTACAAGTAAGTACAATTTATAATTGTATTGATTATGTTAAATTTTCGTACTACATCTATAGATATTTTTTAAACAGTTTATAATTACCTTAAAAGATTAAAGGAATTTTCATTTTTTTTAAGTATAATAATATTGAATTATGTAATTTTTTAAGATTAATTTAAAATATTTGCTGTATCATATTTTTAAAAATCTTTTATCTAATAAATTTAGAATTAAGTTATTAATTAATTATCTATTCTAAAAAAATGTGAATTAAATTGAATGTTGATTTATAAACAAGCATTTTGAAATGTTTTAATTATATACGTCTTGAATTTGAAAATTTATTAAATATTTAGTTCAAACAATTTCTTGTTGTTAGTTTTTCATATAACGTGTTGTTGTAATGCAGCTGGCAATACAGAGACAGTTAATCTTTATGCCATAAGCAAAGGCTGCACCACTGTTACTCATTTAGCACTACCATTTTTACTCATTTAGCACCATTGTTACTCATTTAGCACAAGAAGCATGTATAGCTTGAAGATATGCTACGAACGTGAGTAACACTACCCCCACAACACTCTATGATCATGTTAGACCCGCACCTACAGTTTAAAGTGAATTGCGAATCACAACATTTATGGCACCACCGGAATTCGAACTTGAAACATGTAGTACAGAGCGCTAACCACTGGGCCATCAGGCCCCTGATAACGTAAAAATAGAAAGACAACAATGGAATTTTGTGTTTTAATAGATCAAATTGTAATTTAATTTAAAATTATATTAGATTTTATTTAAAAAATAAAATATTAAGCATTTGAATATAATTATTTAAGTAATTTTTTCCTCCTATATAATTTATTTTTTCATGAGATTAGTTATTTTATAGAAGATTAAATGCATCATTGTTACTTAGAAAATATTTTTATATAAATATTATTGTATTTGTGCTCTGTAAATAAACATAGTTATTCTTTTTAAGGCTCATGATTCTCCTGTAAGATGTATGGTCTGGAGTCATAATGATGTATGGATGGTTACTGGAGATCATGCGGGATATGTTAAATATTGGCAAAGTAACATGAACAATGTAAAAATGTTTCAAGCTCATAAAGAGCCATTACGGGGTATTAGGTATGCTTTTTATACTTGAATGCAATATATTTTTTAAATAATACTTTATTATATTGCTTATTATATCATTCCAAAAGATTAAAAAAAAATTTCCTTCTTGATGTTAAGCTACTGAAACTAAGTTGATTAAAAAGTCTGCAAGATATTTTTAATTTATTTTTGTGGAAATTTTTTTTTCAAATGTTTATTTTAATTCAAAGTTTTATTTTTAAATAACAAAAATTAAAAATTGTATTTTGTTTCAATTTGAATTTTTACTGATACTTATAAATGTTATCTTTTTAATAATAATAAAAAAAAAAGTCATATAGAAGTTTTTTAATATATAATGTAATTGAATGCTTCATAGTGAGATTTTTTTTTTTGCAGCTAGTAATTATCTTTTAAATATGTAAAAGCATTAATTTTATAACATATTTTCTTACAATTATTGCAATTATAATTTCAACAGGCATTTATAGATGTTCTTTGGTTGTTTACATAAAATATAAGTGTATAAACATCAATAGTTAAAATTATTTTAAACAGAAAAAAAAAAGGGAATTCTATTTTGGAAATAATTCTTCTTCCTATTTTTTGAATTATTCAATACTTCATCACCAAGGAAAATAATTAAGTACAAATTTGATCATTGTAATTGAAGGAAAGTGTTTATTGATATATGTAGTAATATTAATATAATAATTATTTTTCAGCTTTTGTCCTGTTGATACCAAATTTGTAACATGTTCAGATGATGGTACAGTTCGTATATGGGATTTTCTAAGGTGTTTAGAAGAAAAAATTTTAAGGGGTAAGTTAAACACAAAGTATTAACATTTAAACTTATGATAACTTCTTAATTTACAAATTTAAATTGACCATTTTTATGATTTTAATATGTTATATAAATATATTATTTCTTTATGAATATGAGCTGTTTAATTTTGTTACAAGATTACAATTTAAAATATTTTCTTAAAAGTCTAATGTTGTATCTAAATGTCATTATTTATAAGTGAACTCATTAAAAATTGTCATTTTAAGAAAAATAATTATAATAATATTAATTCTGAGAAAAATTGATGTAGTGCAAATTTTTCTAAAGCATAGGTACACTTATTTCTTTTGTGCACCATGTTCCTGTTATTGCCAAGTACAAATTTTTAATTGATCTAGCAAGATTATTATTGCATGAATGATTAATTTGTATACATTTAAAAAATGATAAATTTAATTTTATGAAAAAATATGTTTTTTTTTTAGAACAGCTGTAGACAGACATATATCGTTTTGTTAAGTTACGTTTTGTTAAATGAATAATTTTGTAAATCGTTTTGTTATATCGTTTAGTTATAAAATTTTTCTTATCACAAATAAAAATATATATAATTATTTTTGATAATTTTATAAAGTGACGTTTCATGTAATTTAATTAACTCTCTTCTTATAGATGAAATTTAATTTTATTCACATGAAAATTAATATATTTTATGCTGTAAATTTGTGTTAAATATAATATTTTTCATTTGACATCATTCTTTCATTAAGAATGGAAATGTTAGTAGTTATATATACATTTGAAGTTAAACAGCTATGTAAAAGAATTTGTTTTCTTATGTATATTTGATTTTCTTTTTCCTCTCCAGGGCATGGCGCAGATGTAAAATGTGTTGATTGGCACCCACAAAAATCTTTAATAGTTTCTGGTAGTAAAGATAGTCAGCAGCCAATAAAGTTATGGGACCCTAAAAGTGGTCAATCACTGGCTACTGTGTAAGTTATTAGCTTATTTTACAGTTACATTTTACAGAATTATTATTATTATTATTTATTCATTTGTTATTAGCTTTGGAGACACCATAATTTTTTTTTCTTTCCATGTTAAGCCATGCTCATAAAAATACTGTGATGGATACAAAATGGAATAGAAACGGGAATTGGCTTCTTACAGCATCTCGTGATCATTTAATAAAACTGTTTGATATTAGAAATATGAGTCAAGAAATGCAGACATTCCGAGGTCATAAAAAAGAGGCTACAAGTGAGTTTTATGATTTATTATGTACAAATAAGTATATATGGCTAAATAGTGTACAATATTTATTTTAAAAACTTTTATGGCTACAAGGAATTGTTTTAATAATAATAAAAAGAATAATAAATATATTGTTTAATTTTTCATAAAAAATGTTACAATAATTATCTTGATTAATTAATTCAATTTTAAAAGTTAAATGGCTAATTATATAAAAATTTAAATATATAATAAACACGAGTTAAATACTTTAATGTACTTAAAATATATTTTTTAAGTCTGAAAAAAAGTTTTCATTGCATAATTAATGTAATTGCATATTTATGCATTGTTAAAATATGTGTAATAAAGATTAATTTCTAGATAAATGCCATAAAAAAAAATTTTTAACAGATATATTTTTATTGCTGCTGTTGATGCCTTATTTTTATGCATTTGCAGTTTTTGTTTTTATATTCTTTTTCCTTAAATAATACATATATCTCTACTATTTAAAATTATTTTTAACATAATTTGAAGATGTTTTTCTGATAGCAGCAAATTTCTTGTTCTGTCGAAAAATTCACTGCTTGAAACTCATTCATCATCTTCATTTTAAATCGTATTTTTTCTACTTTGACAGAAATTTATTATAAATTGACTTTTGACTTGCCTTTATTAAAATAATATAAATGATTTGTTTATTTCAAATGCATGATTGAGAAATGATGCATCAATTTCATAAAATTTCTATGGTTAACACATTAGATGATTATTAAGATATAGGAATTTTTAAGTTATTGGATAATAAATTTGATTTTTTTAATTAAAAGTTTTGTTATAAATTTCTTGACCTGCATGTTATTTTGCATATACAAATTATAATGATAAAACTAATATACAGATTCATAAAAATTTTTATTAATTAAAACTTATTACTTTTAATTTTTTATAGCATTAGCCTGGCATCCGATTCATGAAGGATTATTTTCCAGTGGTGGATCAGATGGTTGTGTAATGTTCTGGAATGTTGGGTGAGTTTTTTAAAAACATATTTTTCTTATACTCATTGCTTTAAACATTTATAACCGTATATGGTATTATAGTATAGCTCTAAATTATTAAAATAAGATTCTATTGAATAGTTACTTATAGTTAAATCATCTTGAAAAAGCAACTTGATTTATTTTATTATACATTCTCATTTATTTAAAAAAAGATTTCAAATAAAATTCATTGCAATCCTGTTTTAAATTATATTTTTGAAATTGATTTATATTTAATTACATTTTCATTATTAAAATTGATGATTATTTATACAAAACAATTCTTAAATCATTTCACATTATCGATAATTGTTTTATTTTATGTAATTAATGCTTTATATACTAATTATATGCTATGCATAGATTCCTATTAGTAGCATTAAATTTCATAGAAAAAAATGTTGCTTCTAAATATATTATATTTTGGTATATCTATGAAAACATAATATTCCTGGATGCTTAATTTTGCACTTATATTTCATGTTTATTGTATTATATTTTTTAAATTCCTTTTAGTGCTGATAAAGAGGTCGGTTGCATGGAGCAAGCACATGATTCATGTGTGTGGTCGCTTGCATGGCATCCTCTCGGCCATATTTTATGCTCTGGATCCAATGACCATTCTAGGTATGCAATCAAAATTTTTTGAGTAAAATATAACAGTTTTTTTTTTAAGGTTTTTTTATGTAATGTGATATGAACTATAGTAGCTTTGTGGATAGTTTATTAGGTTTTTAAGTAGAGGAATTGGGTTCTAAACATACTTGTAATCAAACCAAAAACTTTCATCAATAACATGATAAATCCATGTTTGAAAAGAAAAATGCAAACCTCCAAGATTCCACATCTGGAAATTGTAAGATTTATTAGTGCAGTATATAAAATACAAATGATGCATCTTGAGTAATGCTACATCTCTACACATCTTTTATTCTAATGGTTAATGATTTAAGTCAAAGGAGTTCTATTAAAAAAAAATTATAACTTATTTTAGTGTTTGAGTATAGTTAAAAAATAATTATCACATGAGAAATAAGGATAGGTTATGTGTGTAAATACACACACCCTATTAAGTATGCAAGTAGCTTCCAACTTTTATCGATAATCCATTATAATGGAATGTGATACTCTTTTAGGCTTATACAATATGATTTCTCCAATTTACATTTATCCTATCATTAATGACAAAAAATAACCGTTAAGAAATGCATATAAGGAAAAGAATTACACAACAGCTTTATATACTATCTATTAAATGCAAAAAGTGTACAGTTAATAAAAGAAAAAAATTATATAATTAAATTATATTTGAAGTTGAAAAACTGTTAGTTTTATTTTATTGCTGTTAAAACTTGTGAAACCTGTATTCTTATTAAAATTTAAGAAAAATTCTTTCAGTACTTTTCAATATTTTGTATTTTACCATATATTTTTTATTTAAAATCGTAGCAAACAGTAACTACAATATTCTTCATATTTAAATTTAATTCTATAAAATAATAATGTTTCAAAGTAAATAAATTTTTATTTTATTACTAATATTATTTATTTACTGTCTTTTAAATAATTCTTTCAAAAAATAGATTCTTTCTTCTAAATAGTTCTCTTCAAAAATAGTTCTTTATAAGAACTATTTTTGTAGTGGTTGTGTATTTAAGTACTGATAATTTCATTTTTCTCCTTTAGTAAATTTTGGACGAGAAATCGACCAGGTGATAGAATGCAAGATAAATATAATCTGAATACTCTTCCAAAGGGTCAAGAAGAGTCTGCTGAATATGGTATTATATTTTTTTAGCAAAGTTTAATATAGTCAATACTTATTATATGGTCAATTTTTCAAAGTCCTATCTATGCAAATAGGAAACATGTTAAAGCACACTGCTTATATAATTATTTTGTTTTGTCATTAGTTGCATAGTCATTTAAAAAAATCATAGAATCATCAAATTAAGTTCTTCTATTTCTGACCCCATAAATTCTAGAAATTTCACGAGCATTCAACTAAACTAGGTCAGGGACTAGAGAATATTTTTAAATATTAGTTCTCATTGAAAAATGTCAAGCTTCAGTTTGCTCAAGGAAAGATAAGGTTTAATTTATAATTTCTGTTTTCTATGAAATATTAATTCTTCCATTACTTATTTAGATGTGACTCGAACACGAAAGTTTCTTGATAAAGGAATGTAATGCTTGCATTCAACAGTGAAAATTTGAATATGTATGGAGAAAAAGAAGCACTGTGTTTCTAGTTTATTTAACTAAAAGAATTTTATTCTTTCTAATATGACTTTCAAAAGAAAAAATGTAACACTCACAGAAGAAAAATAATAATTTGAAGGTTTCTACAACTTTTTAAAGCAGCTTTTGCAGAAACTCGTCCAATACCTTAGAATCTTTAAGCAATTTTTTTGGATTTATATGCTGGTTTCAATTTTCTAATGAAGGGTACGCTGGTACTTGTAGAATCATGATTGTAAACTACTGAATCTCTGCAAAAATTGATGACGATTTCACTACTTATAGTAAATTCGGTACTAGATATTGTTCATTAAAATTTGATTCCAAAGGATGCAATAATGACAATGACAGTGAATATGAAGAGAAATCAGTAATATAAGGACATTAGTATCTTTTACTATATGACCAAATGAATGTATACTTTTGACCGATATTGACTTGTATTGTTTACAGCTAATGCTGTTGATAAAATATAGCATAAAACTACATATGTGGTAAGAAGCAAAAAGTTAGGTTTAAATAAATGAATGTATAATTTTCTATTATACGTTTAATTTAACTTTTTTAAAAAAAATATTTGCAATTTTAAAAATTTTATTCTTATCTTATGTGCTAATTTAAGGAATTCTATACTGTAAAATTTTGAAATATAAAAAGGTGGTTGTCTTTTAAAAATGTATTTTTCATTAATTCAGTATTCCCCTCCATTTTTAGATGACTCTGGTACTATTGCATCTATTCCTGGCATGGGCTTAGAATATGGACTTCCAGATCATCTTAAACCTAGTGGTATTTGCTATTTGTTTTTCTTTACTTGGTTTTTATTTAAATTTGTTAGATGTGCAGTTTGAAAGATATTTTCAAAAATATTAATAATGCATAAACTTATAAAAAAAAATTTCTGTTAAACTATTAAAATTAAAATTTTCTAACTATTTTTAAAACATTTTTGTACTGAATGTAAGTGTTATTTTTTTTTTTTTTTTTATGTATTTAGATTATTTTCAATGTATCCGAGTTTAATGCTATTTAATAAACTATAATTAATCAGTAATTTATTTCCAGTATTCAACGAGTATTTACGAAGTATTACTACTTATTTGTAAATATTTTGCTGTTTTTTAAAATTTGCTTTAAATAGTTATCAACTTTAATTGTTATATTAGTTCATTTATAATCATATAATTGTATGCAAAAAAGTTTTTTTTTTTTATCTGAAGTTCTGTTAGTTTTTATGTACTCTTTTTTCCAAGTTGATGAATACATAATATATATTTATTATTTTTCTTCTTCTTCTTTTTTTTTTTTTTTTTTTATGTAGAAAACAGCTATGAAAATGAAATCCCAATGATTCCTGGCTTGGATTTCACATCTGAAGATTCTTCCACAGAAAAAAACACTACTCAGAAAAAGATACCATTTTCTAAACCAATTCCAAAACAGTTTCAGCAACAATGGATGGAAAGCAAACAGCCATTATTGTTGGCTCCTCCGCCTGATAATGAACGCAGTAATGGTATATAACTATAAATATTATTTGTACTTTGTTAAAAAAACAATTTCAACAAACATTTTCGATTTTGGTGGAATAAGAAGCTACTCACAAAATCAAAGTTTTATTTTATACTTAAAAAAAATTTTAGAGCAAAATATTTTTTCTATCCCACTCAATTTGTTAAAATTTCTTTAAATTTTGCTGTTTAAGTAAAAATACTTGCAAATTTTAATATAATTTCCTATTAACATATTAATAACACTGCTATTGTATTAAATTAATTAAGCTTTAGTTACTGTATCCTTATTTATAAATTTCAATTTCTAACACAATATCATCATATTTTATTAAACTAGTTTCTTATAAAACAAATTATTATTTTTATGGAAAATAGAAAAATATTTAACCATTGTCTTAAAAAATCTTGGAAATTGATTTCAAAATCATAGTCAATCAGGCATACTTGTGAACTTTTTAGATCAGATGTTTAATTTTTTTAATTTCTGTTTAATTTTACTGGTGGTTAGATAAAATACTTTTATAA
This sequence comes from Caerostris darwini, assembly GCA_021605075.1. Lineage (NCBI taxonomy): Eukaryota > Metazoa > Arthropoda > Arachnida > Araneae > Araneidae > Caerostris > Caerostris darwini. The sequence goes on along the minus strand of BPLQ01006883.1, from coordinate 108,523 downwards.
ATCTTTTTTTATATAATTGCATTAATTTTGTTTATCAAAATTCAAATATTTTTCATTTCAATCACAATTATTTATGTCCAGATTTTTAAAATTATATTATTAATCATATCTTTATCATAATATCTGTTCTGGTTTTCATCTTTAATTACTTAATATTTTTTTTCTCCCATTAACAAGTTTTCAAAAACTAAATTCAAGAATATTTAATATGTTATAGTTTGTTTTTCGCTGTCAATTTTTTTTTTTTTTTTTTCTTTAAGGAAAGTAACTACAATCAATCACAGAAAGGCAATCTTCAAGATATAACCTATTGGAATTAAAGTTTTTTGTGTATTTTTAATCTTTGTGCTGAAATATTATATGCATGCTTTTCTTTGTTTTATTCTTGTTTTTGACAATTGTTTTAATTACATATATAACATAAATGAAATTTCATTTTCAATATGGGAATTTAAATATGTAATAATTTTATTCAGTTAATTACAAGTATTTTAATAGAAATCTATCTAAGCATTCTTTCTCTTTCTGTCCATTTATTGTGAAAGGATTAGTGCAATATTTAAAAGAGTTGCTAGTTTTTCAAGTTATGTTATGATATGCTCATTGATAATAATTTTGCTATATTTTATTCATTGTTCTTTTAAGAAATAAATTAAATAATGCTTCTATTGCAGACCGTTATAATTAAACCTAATAATCTATTCCTTATTGCTTTAGATGGTTAATAGTGATGTTAGATACACTAAAATTCTTACTCTGTTTTTAGATTTGTTAGTTAATAACCTTGTTTTTTTTTTTTCATTCTTAGGTGAAGTAACAGCTCCTTCTAATCCAGAGATGAAAACACAACCTCCGAATGTGCTACCACCAGACCAGCATTTCCAGTCCAATTCCAGACCTATGCCTCCTCAATATATGGAGCCACCACCCAGGCCTCCTCCACGTTCTTCTTTGTTAGGTGAAAGACCTCGAGGTTCATTGTAGACATTTTGTAGAAAATCAATTTATCTTTTAACCTTTTAAAGATGTTTATTATTCATTAGTTTTATTTATATGTGACTTATTGAACTTTTTTATCTAACCTAAATGCATAATTGATTCCTCTGTCAACTTTTAATATTTTTATACTCATGAAAAAAAGTAACTACTTCAATTTTTTTCTATTTTTCCTTTAGAAGAGAATGAATGGACTTCTAAATATGAATGGGCTACTAAAATAAAACATATATGTAAAACTACATATGAAATGACTTCTAAAATAATTTTTCCTATTTAATTTTCTCTTGTTGTTTGGTTAAAATGTTTTCTATCTTCCATTTCTAACCATTAATCTTTATTGCTTTCTTCTAGCTTTTACTTTATTCTATAATAAGGTATTTTAAATATTATCTACTGTATTTTCTTCTTTAGAATTTGCTAATTAACATCTAAACCTTAGAATTTATTCTATGTAGAACATGTATGGTATATAGATTTTAATTTTCTGATTGATATGTTCTTAAATGTTTCTGGTAACAATTGGATTGTTCCATAAGAAATGATTTTTTCAGTATGCAATTTTTGAAAGGTTACAATCACAAATTATTTTAGTGTATTTAATCAAAATATGCCCTATTTACATTGTGGAGCTTTATACTACTTCTTCTATGGATTACAAAGCAGTTTTATGTCATTTTCAAACAACTGATTTAGAAACAATTAATTCAACAAACCTGATTGACAAACTGTTTATTCTTTATAAAATGATTCTAAATGTTTAAAGTAGTAGTATTTAGTAGGAAGACATTTAGGAGATTCAGTAGGAGACAAGTGTGATGAATATAGTGGATGAGGCAGAACCTCAAATTTCAACTGATTCAGTTTTTGAAGCATGAGTTCCTCCATGATGATTCATAAATGATGCACAAGAATGATCACTTTTTCAATTCAACAATAATGGTTCTGATGATAAAAATTTTTAATGCACAATATAAATTTGTTGATAATACTGTGCTTTAATCGTTTGACATATCCTAGGAAGTTATAATAGATAACTCTCCATTGATTCCACCACCAACGTTATTATCAACATTGAATGCAAGTTTGGTCAGGGTGCATGTTTAAGTTCTTTATCTGCATCCAGCCACTTAGTGTTTATAATTATTATACAGTATTTGCTTTTCATCATAAGCAACTATACAGTTCAAAAGGACAATTTCTTTACTTAAAATTATATGTAAATCTGCAAGAATTGAAATTTTGTTTTTCTCTCAATTTGTATGGAATCCATTAGTCAGTTTTTCATCTTTACAAGCACTACAAGTTATTGTGTATTGAAACTGTTGCCATGCTTACTCCAAAATCAACAGCAAGTTCTGTAACAGTTGAGTTCGCATTAACTTTTGCTTTCAGAACATTTTTACAAAAAAGCTTTTAGGATTTCTGTGGGGTATATTTTCTAACTTCCTATCGCATATAATTCTCAAATACAGCATCAATATTTCATGTTGCTTGGATATTAGAATCTCCAAGTTTGTATTCATATAGAAAAATTGTATATTTTTTGCGAGATTCCATGTTTCTATTTATTTAATTTCCAAAATTTCAACGCCTTAATGTGTACAAAATGTAAAACACATACTAAGGGAATAAAATGATATTTAACATTCTTTTTTAACTTAAAAGTAGCAAATTTATATTTTAAAAATATAAATTAATACTAAAAAGTTTATTTCATGTGGAACTCTCTAATAGTAATAGAAATTTATTTTCTTTAAGGTTGCATCAACAATAATGCTTATATGCTTTTAAAACTAATGCATTATGAAAGTCAATCAACTATCAAAATAAAATCAGTTTATTTATTAATAAAAAGTTTAGAGGCATGTTATTATCAAAACACTATAAATGTATTGCTTATTAATAATGTTATTTATATATTTTATCATTCTTTTTCTATAATATTAATTCTGGAAGATAACATATTAGACTTGTTTTATTAAGATAAAAATAAGTTGATTAATTTTGTTATAAACATTATAGAGAAGTAAAATTGTGATTAATTCAGTAGCAATGATTCAAGTCTGGAATTCTTACTTATTTCATTCAAAATCGTTTCAAACAATAAGATGATAGATTGTTTAGCATTAGTTTGACTATTGAAGTCTGAACTGATTTCATAAATATTTTCCTAACTTTTCAGACATGTAATGTTAATCTTGTAGGCTGAAAGAACTTTTATTATTGTGTTTCCTTCCATGCGAATTTAATGTTAGATAAATTTTGTCCTTTTAAGAATTAATAGTATAAGTTATATTTTTGACGTAATAAATGTTTATAATTACATTTATTGTTGATATTTGAAAGGAGGTTTGGAGAAAATAATTTATTTTAATTATTTGTGTGTAAGAGAGAGAACAATCATTGCAATAATTAGCAATAGCCAGTACACATAATAGGATAATAGCACATACTTTATTGCTTATAAAAATCAAGTCACATTTTAAAAATAATTTTTTCTTGTTAACAGGATTATGATGGTTTAAAAAATGCTCTATTGAGATTGATAACATCTATTTTTAATGCTCTTTTCAGATTTTCTTATTACAGTATTTTGATTTCCAATGATATAAATGTAAATTTTATATTTTTGACATTTAATAGTTTTTATTATTTTTGTGTATAGATCCTGGGCCAATGCCTCCTCCACCCAAACCTGAACTTTTAGGAAACAAACTTCCTCCTAGCAATCCTTCATTCCTTGAAAATCATGATAACTTTCCTCGGGAACTTCCAAGAAAAGATCCTGGGCCTCAGGATTCATGGCGGACTTTTAATAATGAAGTCATTGGCATGGGACATCCAAACAATGAAAATGAAAATGGAGGCCTAATGCAGAATCCAGAAATGAGGCATGGATTTGAACATCTGAACAATGTAGGTCCTCCACACAAAAGAGTTAGAACTGAACGATTTCCACCTATGAATGAAGAAAACTTTATGCCTGAAAATTTACCACCAAGGGGTGGGCCACCTTCCCATTTTCCTCCTAGAGAGGGTATGAGGTATTCTTCAAATGAAATGGACTCTAGAAGTAATCATCGAGGACCTGAAGAAATGAACTATGGTGGCCATAAACGGTCATGGAATGATGGGCCTCATCCTCCACCTGAAGAACAATATCCGCCAGTGATGGAATTTGATGGTCCAGATTTTAATTCTAGATATAATAATCCTAATATGTTTCATAGAAGTCGTGGTGGACCAAGGGGGCCTTTTCGTGGTGGCCGATCTCCATTTCGTATCATAAATAGAGGTCGAGGCCGTGGTGGTTATCCTAGTTGAAAACTTTTATGTGGAGTTATTTTAAGTTGAAAGTGACTCAGCTTTTGTAATATATTCATCTGTCAGGTTTTATTATTATTATTTTGTAAAAATTATTACATTTTACAAAATTCATTAATTAAAAAAAATCAATTTGTAAAATAAAGTTTTCAGCACAGATATACACCAGGGGCATATACCACAATGTGGCATTTATTTATCTTTATTTTCAATTATTTGTTTTATATTGTTATTAGTGTAATGTGCAAGAATATATGGATATTTTCATATATTTTAAACATTAAAAAAAAACAGTTATTCTCAACTTGAATTTACATAAGAGATTTATGAAGATCTATAATAACTCATTGGAGATTAATGAAGATTCATAAAACTTGTTAAATCATTCACAGTCATTAATTTGAAAATATTTCTTTTTGTTAATTTATAAAGATATAATGACGAGCTAGATTGTAAATATTTATTGACTTTATCTTTTATTTGTCTAAATATTGTTTGTCATTTTCATATTTATATGATATAAGCTGTGTAAAGTTGAGAACACTGTATTCTTAATAAGCAATAATCATTTCATTTTGAATATGTTATGTTTAAAATATGTTTTAAAATTATGTGTTTGACATAAATGAATTATTTTAAGATAGTAAATGCCACTTCATCCTATTGTTTTCTGTACACACTGTTGCTCTTTGTCTTCCTTCACCAATTCATAAAAATGTTGTCATTTTTTTTGAATGACATGATTGCCTTAACAAAACTAGACATGTAATTCTTGATTGTTATTTACAATTAAGGAGTCATTGGAATATCAAACATAAATTGAATTAAATTTTTTGTTTAATGTTGCTGCTTTCTAAAACAGAGATTATATTTTAGAATATTGTTTTTAATATGTGTGTCCTTTCTTATTACTTACTACTTCAATATTTTACCACATTTCTATTCTGTAATTTAATTTTAAATTTCATATAAATCTATACATTTAAAATTTATAAATGTTTTATTAATATAAAGTTAAAAATGTGCTTTCCCTCATTATATTGTTCCTTTTAAATCTTAATTACATAACCTAGATAAAAGGCACCTGATGATCGTTCTCTCAGAATATCACTCTTTTTCTTTGCAATTTGATGAGCATAACCAAAAATTCTTATGCTCCATGGATATCTCTTCTAAAGAATGTTTACTTCTCCATCTCTGAAATATTTATGTTTAAAAAGTTCAGTTAATTTCTATAAGTAATACAATATTTAACAGACCATTTATTGCTTTCTTGCAAAGCATGCTTATTTTGCATCTGCAAGAAAGCAATAAATGGTCTGCTTGCAAAGCATACTTATAGTTAACCATGCTTTAATTGGAAAATTGGCACTTTTAATTGAAAGCTATTTGCTAAATGTAGTATGATTTTTATATTAAATGTAAGGTAGGAATATGGTCAACTGGAATCCCTAGACATATATTGCTAAAGGCTGGGGAGAGGAATTATTTGTTTAATGTGCACTTTCATAATAAAATGAGATGTAGTTTAGAAAGTTTTAGATATGCCCATAATCATCCTTAAGCACACTAAAAAAGCATTACTTCATTCTTATTTTAATTCAAAAATTAAATGATATATCAACATGAATTCAATGAAATGTAATTCTATATTAATATGTTTATTTATTTTATAATTTTTTTAAAAGTATGATATTTAGGAATAGGAGACAGTTAAAAAACAGTTTATTCACATAAAAACATAATTTAATACCATATTAGTGTCAAAATTAATTTCTTTTTTTTTTATAATTAAGAATATATTTTTGATAATGAAACACATTCTTAAAAGTTAATTAAAATTAGATGTCCTTTTGCTATGCCATTCTTGTCCTGGATCTAATTCCCTAATTTTGTCTTATTTGTTGATTTTAAACATAAAACAACATTAAATAATGAAATTTTAAATGCTTTTGCTGTTATTAAGCATGCAAGCCCTTTTAAATACATTGGCATATATAAATAGATATTCTTTGGGTTCTCAGTTATAAATATTAGTAATAATATAAGGATTTTCATTAGTTTATTTATCTAATTTTTTTCTTTTGTCATATTATTAAACCAAAAGTACATTTATTGTACTTTTTTTAAAGATTATCCAACATTTAATTGGGCCATTTTTACTATTGATCTTAGTTTAGTTATGCTCTTTTTTTTAAAATACAATAATGCAACACAAAATTTTGTTTGCTAAAAAATGTAATATTCTGTGATTATACATCACCACAGAATGGCACAACTACCTATTCTCATTTACTTTGTAGGAGTTTTCTGCATTTTAAATTATGCTTATCCATGCAAAAATTAAATCTTTTTCATTCATTTGTAAATGTCATAATCAAAAGATTAAAAAGTTTAGTATTGGCAGAAATCGACATTGAAATGAGTAATCTAGTCTTGATTTGATAATATAATAACTTATTTCAAATCTATATCTAGCTTTAACAAAAACTAAAAATGCTACTTCTGCATCTTTGCAAAAATTACATTACCAGTAATGTGCACCAAAGATATTAAATTCAGTTGTACAAAAAAAAATTATGCTATCTAATGTTAATTAATTTTATTGTGTGTTTTAATTTAGGAAATTTGAACTGTGTTAGGTTTTTTAAGTTATAAATATTAAGTACAAAAATGTTAGTAGATAAATAAAAATATTTCAGCCATGAATCTTAAATACAGTTATAAAAAAATATATTAAAATAAGATTATATATATATATATATGTCATTCTATTTAATTTATAAATAATCTAATGAAGAAATGATTGGGCAATAATAATATGAGGTGAAATATAAATGCCTCGACTGTGTTCTATCAAGCAATAGGGAAGAAGGTAAGGATTTATCAGTCGTTAATTAAAAACTGATAAACATGATTACATTGCTGATTAAAATCATTTTGGAAAAGGTAAGTCTTATCACAATTTGTAGTAACTGTTATGATTTGTAGTAGTTAAATCATATAAAAGATGATTCTAAAAATATAAAACATTCAATTGACAAGGTAGAAACTAAGGGTATAGATAGGCGTTTTTAGTTTGTGTATGCAAATTAGCATGCTACCATTACTAATGGATTTATTGTAGTGTCAAAACATTTGTTCATCATAGCTTTCATCTATGGGCATAGTTAGCCATCATTCCATTTATGTGTTAATGCTAATCCTGATTTGTCACATAGCATAAATGTTTGTTGTGGTCCCAGTCATATCCATTGGATAAACTGCTAAGAAATGGAAGATCACTTAGACTGGAGAATCTTATTTACTTTACCATTATCCAAAACCAACTAATAATAGTTCATTTAATAATTTTTTTTTATCAAAATGTCATTTTGAGAATGGGTTGAAAGTGCACATTGAACACTTTATGTAATCATAAAAGTATTTTCTTTATTAGAAGAAGCATTATTTTTTTATAACCAAAAACGCTTAGGAATTACTTTTACAGAATCTAATCAGAGTGAGGTGAAATTCTGTCACTTCTGTGAGGCAGATTTCCATTTTAATAAAATTCTATATAGCTTTAATATGATATTAGTTTAAAATCATTTTATAAATATGACTGAATTAAGTAGGATTCGAAATTCAATTTTCTCCTATGTGCATTTAAGTATATATTTATATTTGGAATGTAAAATTTGTTATCCAAATTTCAAAATGTTGTTTTCAAATGCCATATGCCTTTGACCTGATAAATTGGTTTAATTGATTCAATATTAAATAGTTTTAATTTTTAAAGAATTTTTTTTTATAATTAACTTTCAATTTCTGTTAAGAATCTTTGCAAATATGAACATCGCCATCTAGCTTCGTGCTGATTGACATAAATTACAACACCCACCGATTTTTTTTTTTATCATTGAGCCAAACAAGGATTTTCCAGGATGTTGATTTACCATTTATATCCCTTTTTTTAAAGAATCATAATCTCGTAAGAAAATCATTTACAAAAATTTTATAATAAAAGATTTTCTGAATGCAAGGTAATTCAAAAGTCTGAACAGAACTTGAAGTGATAGAACTTTTCTAATCTAGCATTTGTCATAATGCAACTGGTGAACGGCTTGAAGGTACAGAAGTATGTCATTCAAATAACTATGAACGATTCATGTCCAAACGTTTCTGGAATGATTTATATCTGTCACATATAAAAATTGTGTATATTAAAAATTACCTCATAAGTAAAAATGCATGCGTCGGTGAATAAGAACTTTACAAAATTCCTGCTATGCTGCAGTCTGTTGCATGTGACTGACAATCCTCATGAAAATTTTTGCACACTTAGTACATGGTAGAAGTGCAATTGTTCGTATCGCAGGCAAATCGTCGATTGGGTTGCATTTACGCCATGAGAAACTGCTTGCGTTCTACATTCCTGACGATCTTCAATCATATTCAGAATGTTATTGTTTTCATACCGAATAAAATTGTCTCATCTAATAGAGCTTTTAAGCTTAAGCAATTTTTTCAGTACTTTTGAATCAAATATATCTGGCAAAAAAAGTCGATAAAAGTACCTTTCTAGTATAAAATATTTATTAGTTTATGTATTTCTGTTATATTATTTTCAATAGGTGTTATGAGAAGAATGAATGAAATATAAAAATTCTTAGACAGAATTGCACTCACACTAGTTCGATTTTCAGATCGTGTCTTTAACCGTTAATCCAATCAGATGCTTAATTACATAAAATTTTATATAAATTTCAAATTCAATATTCTAGAATGTTATTGGGAGATGCATCTAAGTACTTCGAAAATTTTATAATTGTATACAAAATATATATAATATACAGACTTATACAAAGTATTAATTTTAATCAAATCGGAGACTGATAATTCATGAAATTAATTACTTTTAATAGTCGTAAAATTCACGTCGTGTTAATTTGCTTATGCTTAACTGCGTTATTATTGTGGTTTCTTTTTCTTTTTTTTAATCTTTTTTAGATTCTGTGTAAATGACAAGCACAGACAGACATATACATTAGTTCCCACAATTTAAGGGAAAACAACGATGAACAATCAGTTCGATAGATGATACAACTCATAGAAATTTGTCAGGTAAGATAAAAATGAATTTGCAGATAATTATGATGATTAAACAATTCAATTGGTTTTGTCAGTTAGATGTAGGAAAAATACCTATATTATGAAGCATGATCTCTGATCAGCATTTGCAGCGATATTGGATGATGTTCTTATAGAGGCGAGAGTCCGAAGAGAAGATTGAAAATAGCAATACGTTCTCAAGCGGCGGCCTGATGGCCAATGGACAAGCACTTAGGCTTTTGGTACTATAGGCTTGAGGTTCGAATCCTGGCGGGGGTATGGATGTTTTTGAGTGGTTCGGAATTCACATTAAATTGTAGGTATCGGTGTAATTAACCCGAAGTGTGCACAAAATGACCGTAGAGCAACAAACCAAATCTTAAGCGGCGTACAAACGAGAGTCGAGTCACCCCGAATGTCTCCATATGACCGCGAAAAGCAATCCATGTTATTTGTCTGTGAGTGACATATGGCCGTAAATGCCTTTGTTGTACAGAAAAAAAATCGATTCTTGCAGGAATGATGTTGAGATGCATGCTTTACCAGTAGGGGGTCTGTGGATGGGGCTTTAGAGCTTGTCGAACATATTAGGTCCAGAAGTCGACTCCATGCGCTGAATATAATCTTGCCCAATATGAGCCTGTATATTATCTAGCTCTATTTTCTTGCAGAATTAAATTCTCATATATTAAACCAGCATTAGAGCGCACATATCAAGAGTTTCATGTCTACATTGAGCAGTTACTGTTTCACTTAGAAAAATATGGAAATCTGTTAGTGCATCCAAAGAGATGCCACACACAGATACAACATTCTCCTCATGAATCTCCTCCTCAGATGTTTGATGGATGGTAACGAATTTCTGGTTCTTTCTAAATCAGGCAATGACTGCTATCGCTTTGCAAGTCAAACATGGACACATTAAAGAAGAGAATGGCCCACCATTGGCAGTGGAAAATTAATGTACGTATCTACTTTAAATACTCCCTTCTGTAAGAGGTAAGCGGCATACAAATGACTTGTCATTTAGCATACAGAATTACCACTTTAATAAAATCTGCATTATTATGCAAAGCAAGGCCTTAGTTGAATTGATATAACGTTCTGGTCTTTCGTCCTGCAAATATCGGTCATCAGCACTAATCATACTTCTTGGATATACTTGGCTGAACGTTCCGGATGCCAATTTGTGGCTATAAATTGTTGTCTATGGACCACAGAAAGTCTCGCATTTAACCATAAAGGCACATGTATTAATCTTTGACTTGCCTCTAATCTCCTAATGGCCCTCCATAGCAGTTCTGGCAGCAAATAATGACTCAAAGTTATTGTGAAGAGCTAAATAGTCCAGGTTTTTTTATGTCACTTTCACAACAAAATCTCATTCGCGTTTTGTACTACTTATAGTGGATGTATTCCAAAGATACTGCTATTTTGTATATTGCATCTTTATTTAACAACACAATAGAATTACATATCAATTAGATTTTGAGGGTAAAACTTGGCGGTACTGTAACTGCGCACTTAAAATTTAATCAGTTAGAAAATTTGAATCCAACTTTTTTTCCATTTTTCGATGTGTAAAAACTTCCATCAAAATATAATATACTAAAATCTTATACAGAACAAAGTGAATTAGCTAAAATTGCCCAAATCGTTTCCCAGTGCAATGATCACAGTTAGCATTACTGGTTCGGATCCGCTACAATCTTTGCTTTCAGTAAAGGAAAATCGATCGTCGGTAATCAGGATGTTTGGTGGGAGTTTTTTTCCCCATATGACACGCAACTGCTGGGACAGTTACCCCTGAAAGTCCTTCTGGAAGGCTATATTATCGGTGTGCCGTTCATGGAATATTTAAGAATATATTACCAGTATTCAAGAATATATAATATACAGGCGTGCATCCATGGTTTTTAGGAAGGGCTTAACAAAATGAGTTGTAACCTTTCGAGAAAGCTCAATAGATCATACTATGCCATAAGTAATGAAAATGTATCTAAAGTCGAAATTCCAATTTTAATTATTATTTGATAACAATTTTAACATTGTACTAATTTTGTTTCAGATACATAAAACTCAGAACCTTAAAACAAAAAGGTACTGCACCAAAAATTAAAATTTCATTTACTAAAGAATATTACATAAATTTATAAATTCAAATTCAGTCTTGCTTTCTCTTAAGCCAGCTCATCGATTCCATCGCTTATGCTAATTCAACTTCAATATTTGGATGAATAATTAAGAAAGCTAAACCATTTAGACGCTCTTGCCCTACTGTGTTTCTCAAATTAGGTTCTTCAGCTTTCGTAACGTTGTAAAAGATCTTTTATTCACGCACAATGTCACTGGGCGGAGTGGCAAGTTTTTTTAATGACAAATATATTCTTGCTGCATTCGCCTAATGCTTCAATTGCCCTTTTTGCATATTGCAGTTTTGAAAAATTTTTGGAACTACAATTTTAATTCACTTTTTAAAATGGAAGTCCTGGTTAAAATATTAAAAAATTTCGTACAAATCTATACAGTCATGTAACTTTGTTTCTGATAATTTATCGTTATCTAGAAAAAAGTGCATTACATTTTTGTAATATAACTTGTTTTTTTTTTTTTAACAATAAATTTAAAAGCGATATAAATATTTTGGGTGATATATATATTTTTAAAAAATCTTATTTCTAAAAGATTGGTATTTGCAGTAAGGTGATTCTCTTTTTTTTTAATTTCAAAATTGAATTTTTGAGTTAGATCACTAAAGGCAGTAAAAATGTTTTTAACTGAATTTTGGAATCTTTGAGAATAAAACTAATTTGAGCCATAATGCCATGATTAAAATGTAATGAAGCGTAAAGTTCGCTATTAAATTTTTATAACAACTTGCACAGATGAAATGTAGGAGTGAATAATTTATCTAATACCAGCACCGAAATTTAAAAAAAATCTTTGGCTCAAGGCATGTATTAAAATCTCAACAACAGGCGAGATATCTCTGTCAATCCATGATACTATTCTTCTAAGTCATAAACTATGAGACTGAAGGGTTCTAGCATAATTGTCACAGAATTTTTATTCATCTAGTAGGACATAGTTAACATGGGTTTTTTTTCCTCCGGGGTATATTCAATTTTTTCTTTAAATACTTTCTGCCTTTTCAGAGTGTTAAATAAATTATAAATTATTTCAATTATGCTCAATGCAGTTTCAATACTTCAATTACTAAATTCAACTGTGGGATGGGCAATGCACTTAGAGTACGGGGATATAATTTTGAAATGATTTGTACTCCATTAAATTTTCCACTCATAGACGCTGCACTGTCGTAATCTTATCCATATACACTGTCGTAATCTTATCCATCTATTTTGCAATTTGTAAGGCATCCAATCATCGTATTCGGCCTAATAATCAGGACTAGGCTTTGTGCTCATCCTGTATTTTAAAACTAAGAAAGATTTGGTTTAATGTTCTTGTGGTCTAGTAATTATTTTAAACTCCACCCCCTTTATTTAGATTAATTAATTGAATTCTTGTTGTATTGAAATCATCATCCGAAAAGGTTTTAAAAAAATGTTTCAAAATTTGGAGTTTTTATAAGAAACTTTAAACTGATATTTTTTGATGCCACAAAATTTTATCTGAAGTCATTGGCAACTAAAGTGGCAAAAAAGTAGTTGATTCAATGTTATTCAGGATATACTCTGAAATAGACCGTTATGCAGCATTCACATTTTGCATTTCAAGTTGAAATGAACACATCTTGAAAGTAGTTTGGTTTGGTTTGTAGCACTACGTCATTTGGTCTTTTTTTTTTTTTTTTTTGCGCACTTTAGGTTAATCAGACCGAGACCTACAGTTTAACATGCATTCCGAATCACTAACAAACATCCATATCACCGCCAGGATTCGAATCTGACGCACCAAAGGCCAGAGCGGCAGCCAGTTAGCAGAAGTTAGTTTTGAAAGTGGCTCTAGAGGATTTCTCTCTCTTCCTCGAACCCTAATGGAAAGACTTTCCGATTTATGGATTTATAGTTCCATCCCTAGACCTACCTTTTTTGGGTTTCAAACAGAGCTCATTTATTTAGGAAATCAATGCGTTGTGCTACAAGTCTGCAATGTTGAAATAAAACAAAAGAATTCTTAGCAAAGCATTTTATTTATATTTTCAAGAGTAATTTTACATTGTTCGTTTAATTTAATCTTTAAAAACTGTACAGATCACATCAAAATAAAAACTTAAATGTTTATCATAAGTATTGTAATGTATAAAACATTGCACACCAAAAATGAAAACAAGACAACAAAATGTTTGATCAAGTAACATAAATCAATAAAAAAAATTTCACTGACACATACAATATACGACATGCATTTACACTTATATTATTTAATTGAATGTGAAATCCCAAATAACAATTGACATTTCGGCAAATATATCAACTAGTTTTCTTTTCGTTAAATGCTGATGAATATGTTTTTACCAATGTTTGCAAGTCGACTTTGGTTTTATCTGCAAAAGATCAATCAGTATGTCTTGCTCATACTGACATTGTTAATTGATTAATATTTTTGGTAAAATCGCAGAACAGGGGCCGTTGGATTTGGCGTCAAAAATTCTTTTCGACAAAGTGCGCCAAGTAATGGGTTGCAACTACAAGTCAAGTGAATTGCAGACAATACCAGAAATCCGAGTTACCATATTTGGCGACTTATCACTCTGTTGGCCCCACAAAAAGATCTGCAAATTCCAACGGCCCCTATTTTGTGATTTGGCCAATTTTTTTTTTTAATAATCATCATCAAAGATGCTTAACTAAAGCTATTACAACAATTAACAAATAATGTTCATTTGGGATTTCTTCATCACAATAACTTAAATTAAAAAGAATCGAATTTTGCATGCTGTACAAATGCAAATGCAATAGAAAATACAAGCGACTTAAAAAGTTGTTATAATACAGAAATATATCAAGAATGAGTTAACAAATTGTTCGTCTTACATTTATATGCACATATTCTATGAAAGGCAGCAGATGATATAATTTTTAAAGTGCTAATGACGTTTGAAGTTAATTTTTCCTTACTATTTTAACATGCATTTCTTCTATGTGAAAATATTGTGTTTAATTTAGATTAACATAACAAAAAAAAATTATCATTTGGTGATATTAATAATTGTATTAACGTGCTTTAAAATAATTAAATACCATAATTTTTTTAATATTTCAAAATAATTTTAATAGATAATTTTTAATAAAATATAAAATAGAAATTTAATTTTAGTTAAAAAAATAACAAGGACCTTATTCAATCATGTTAGAAAAGGGATTTCCAATGTATTTTGCTTCATTATTAATGTACTCGATGATTTAAATTAGGATAAATAATTCATAAAAATTTTTTGAAAATAAAATTATATGATTGTTAACTAATTCTATTAAAACTATTTAAATCAATATAAGTAAAATAAGATAATTTAAATTATTATTCAACATTAACAATTATTAAAATGAAACAATTAAATTATAATGAATTAATTCTTATTAAATTGAAGTTGAAATTTATTGATTAAATTGTAATTACAAATTAAAAAATAATAATATTTTTTTTTAAATTTCCTGTATGGCATCCTTGATTGAACGGAATTTAAATAATATGTTAAATTTAAAATCGTAAATCACATGTAAATAGTAGCATTGAATTATATATTGATTAGCATTATATGTAAAGCAAATCATTTGGTGAATGTTTTTCAAAAATGTTATCCAGTTAATAATTAAGGAAGACAAAATTATATGATTTAAAATAATTGTTATCATTTGTCAAATAAAAATTTGCGTTTTACCTAAACTGTTTAAAAAGTATAGTAGCATATTTATTTGATTGAGAATTTAAACTTTTTTTGTTATAGAAGAACATTTATTTTTTGAGAATATCAAAATAAATTGGGTGTATTACAGTTTATTTTGTAATCTAAATCAAATATATAGAAATATTTCTCCAAAATGATAACGAATTTAAGCTAAATTAAACAAATAATATATTTAACGAATAAGCTATATTTAAATTAAAAGGAAATATATATAGTAAAAAACAATAAAAACAAACATTTCGATAATTATTTTTTCATACATTTTTTTAATCAATTTGTTAAAAAATTTATTTTTTACGATCGTCTTCAAGAAAGTAAGTATTTATATAGCAAATTTTCATACATATATTTATATAGTATAGATAACAATATTTTATATGGATGTAGTTAATTTTGAAATTATTTTGAAATAACAATTATACATACATACAATTTTCAAATCATTGTAGTTTTAAAATAATTTGTTTCTAGTGCAAAACAGCTAGTTATTAAAAGAATTTTGAAGTTCCATTTTCTGAATCTAATTATGAAAATGCAATAAATTAAAATTTTATTATAATTTTTTATTAATTCTCAATGAAATAAATTATTATAATATCATCAGTTTTGTAATAAGTTCCAATCTAATTATATAATATATATATCTTTATACATTATATACAACTTATTATATGTTATATATTCATTTTTAAACTATGTTCAGAAAATAGATTTTCAATAAGTCAGAAACATATTTTTACTTAGGTCTGTCCATTTGTAACATAAATTCTAAAACATTTATTATTAATTTTTTTTTCATTTGATAACAGGCACATATATTTTTTTAATTTTTCAACATACGACATTTACATTAGTTTATTGAAAAGTAAAATTGATTTCAGATATAAACGTTACTAACAACAGTCTCTCTTTGTATTTTTTATAATTCACGAACAACAAATGTAACATAGAATTTTAAATAGTTTATACCATCTCTAGACGGATTTCAAAATGACTTCTTGCATAAAACTATTTTTTATTAATAGATGGCTCACTTTCACATAAAATATTTATTTGCTTTAATTTATTTAGGGTTATAATGCATTTATCAGTAACGTAAATTAAAAAAATTAGATATATTCGTACACAATACATTTACAGTACTGGTCCAGACAAAAATTTAATATTTAGCATATTGGCATCATATTATAGATTCATTTAAATGGAATAAAAAATAATTTTGAAAAGTTAACTTTTAAAATGTATTACTTTTCATTTCAAAAAATATATGCTAAAAGAAATTAATTTTTATATTGTTTAATAAATATATGCTAAAATATATTTTAAACCTTTTCAACACAATTTAACATAAATATATTACATTAAAAGTGAGTAGATAGTTTTTAAACGTCTTTAATTGAAAATATTGACTAAATTACAACTAGATTTTATATTTCGGTGTTGTTATTTTTTTCAGTATAATTTAATCAATACCTTCAATTGAAGATAGAAAGTAATAGTAAAATAATAGAAGGCAATATTAAGAAATAGAAAGTAATAGTAAAATATTAGAAAGTAATATTATGAGTAGAAAGTAATATTAAAAGTTTTCACGTAATACATGTTAAATCATATTAAAACATTTTGATTATTGCATATTTTGATTTCATTTCAAAATAAATTAGTTTTAAGCTTATTAAAACTACTTCCAAATTTTCTATAATGTATTTAAGAAAATATAACCATAAATAGTAAATAAACCTTTTTTAAAAATTAATCAACAAAGATATAAATAAATTAATAATTTTTATAATGAATTTTTTTCGAATGTCTCATACTCATAAAATATAATAATTTTCTTGATACGATACATAAATAAAAGTTTTTTTATAATTTGTTTGACAAACATATTTTGATATTTGATTTCTAAAGTCAAGAAACCTAAAACTTTAACAAATAAATAATATATATATTTTTTTTGCACATTTTCATATGCATATCATATTTAATTGTATATAACAATAATTTATTTAAGAACTATTTTTTTCTATCAATAGATAAGTTTTTGATTAAAATTAAAATTGAAACAAATCCAAGAATATTTGACTAAATATGGTAAAATAGACAAGTCAACAATGTAGTTATGGTGATCTTTTATAAGACATTCCATATGTTATTGCAAATAAACATATAAATAAATGCATAAAACATATGCATAAAATTAAAGATATACACAACAAAGCCTAAATACAATACAATAAATATTACATATAATTATTATCAACAACAAAAATTGTATGAAACAACATGAACTTTTGCAGGGTTTTTTAAAGTAAAAAATATAAATAAATTTTAAAATAAAAAGAACAATTGAACACAACACATACGTTTTTACAATAAAATATTAAATTGAAAAGTGATAAAATTTTTAACAAGCAATAACTCATACAGATTTATTTTCAAGTAAAAATTCGTAAATAAGTTATATATATATAAAACCTTCAAGAAAACAAAAGAATACAACACTTGCACTTTTAAAATAAAATATTAAATTGTATTGGCTCATAAAAAAAATGACAAAAATTGTGCAAGAAAGAACTCTTAAGAGGATTTTGTTACGTAAAAATTCTAAATAAACCATAAATTAAACAATAATAGAATGCATATTCTTAGAAAGCAAGATTATAAATTATATTAAATATATTAGAACACAATAGACAGTATTCAAAACTTGATCAGTTCTGTTTGCCGCTACTAAAACAAGGTTTTGAATAAAATATTCGATAATGCAAAATATAGCGTGCTTTTTTGGACGGAATGCATTTTGTGGTGTAATATGGACGGATATGAAGCAAATTACTGTAAAGTTTGGACGCCAGAAGGTTAAAAAAACTACACACGAACGGCTAGTTTGTAAATAGAGTCTTCTGTAATATATGCTACATCCTATATAAGTGTTGTTGCAATATGAAATTACTATTTCTTCCCTATGTCCAAAGAGTTAATTTGCTCATTTCACTGAAGATTTTAATTCTATCCTTAATGAAATTGTATTGCGTTGCAGTGGTGATACTGAAAATAATCGCAGAGTGACCAAATTTTTAAGTATATTTGCATGTTATTTCTGTAGAAAACGCTGCAGTTTAAATTTTAAATTGAAAAGTGATAAAATTAAAGAATTTGAACCCCAGACAGAAAATTGCCATTTAAGTTTTAAGCAAACTTTTTTTTTGTAAGTAAATATGTAAGGGAAAAAAAAATTGTTTCATGAAAAAAAAATTATGTTGAGTTGGAAAATAAAGCCTTAAATAAGGTATTTTGTACACATAGATTTACCAGAATATGCTTTTGAATTATTTGGAGCCTTTTCATATAATAAAAAGTGCCCCTGCTGAGTTATGTTATTTTGTTATTTGTTAATTAATTATGTTATTTGTTAAAAAAAAACTTAAATACGGAATATTTGATGATTTTCTTTATATTCTCAAAAAAACCCATCGAAATCATCAAATTATCACATTATTATTGTTTGCCATAAAGAACAGTTACTTCAAATATTAGTCGATTAATAATCTTCAAACATTAATCATAATAATCATTAAATATTAATCATAATAATCATTAAATATTAATAATAATAATCATTAAATATTAATAATAAAATTAAATATTAATAAAAATAATCATTAAATATTAGTCATCAAATAATCACATTATTATTATTTGCCATAAAGAACAGATTTCAAATATTAATCGGTTTCTACAATATGCGCCATTCTTCTTAAAACAACATGCAAATGGTCATAATAATTTGGCCAATCAGCATAAAAACTGAAATCATTTTAATAATTAATTAATTTACATTTCAATAAACTTTATTCAATAAATACTTAGTTTTGTAATCTTAATACCTCTATTCGTTATCAATTTAGTCTACTTTAATAAAAACTTTTTACAAAAGAGTGGTTTAAATAAGAAATCGATTCTCTTATTAAGTGCGTAGAAGATAAGTTTTTTTTTTAGAAATAAATTATTTAAGAGTTAAATAATAGATGATCTAAGTAATAATAATACAATATACCGGGCTTTTCCGATATTACGTTATAACAATTCAGCGCATATTCGTCTTTGGCACTATATTAGGAGACATTAAATGCATCGCTGCGAAACGAGATACTTTATTAAAAGATAGCGACAAAATATTTGACATATTTTCTCCTAACTTTCTAGTATGTGCAATAAATGATAAAGTAAGTTGCACTTATGTAAACGAACAACGCTTTGAGAACTAGTCGCAAAAGAGTAAAAAGAATAAGTCTATGTATGTCTAATATTATAACAACAGTCTATGTATTATCTATGTCAATTCTTAAGTATAGACTATTATAGAAGTGAATTAGTTAGTATTATATTTTAAAGGAGAAGTATATCAGATTTTTTAACTATATGATAGAATGTGCTCTAGGTATAAAGCCTTTTGTTTTTCCAGAAGGAAGTCTGAATTCGTGTTTTCGTAATTTTAATAAGTAATCAGTCGTAATGTAAGGCGAAAATAAGGCATCGAGGAATTTGCATCATTATTTCAATTATATTTGTACCCATGCATATTTTTGAATGTATTTGAATTTCCAATCGCAAGTGAATTATTCAATTTGGTAAGAATTAAATTTACAATGAATTTCTATTAAAATATTTTTGGCTTTATATTTTAAGAATAAACATTTAGTGAAAAATAAAATATTTTAGTTCATTTAATTTAGTTTGTCGTAATTTTTTTTTTACCTTTCACTTGAAATAATTATTTTCGACAAATATATTTTTGAAAAAAAACACGCTAAGTTTAAATCAAACAAACTCAGACGTTTATTATAAAATTGTGTCAATTAAAACTCATTTGCTTAGAATGGAAAATGTTCCATTTGAAATTTAAAAATAATCTTTTTAATTCTTATAAAATATTTTTTTCCTCCTCTAATGAAATGCTTCATAAATAAAAAAAATTCACATTATTCTTTGGTGTTTCCTTCTTTTTCTTCCATGGCGCGACAGCCCCATGGTGAGCCAAAGCCGTCTACTTACTGTTAGATTCTGAAACATGAGATGCTTACTTTTTATGGGGTAGGGTTATCAGTCCTACGCCCAATGGTCATATTAGACCGGGACCTATGGTTTAAAGTGGATTCCGAACCACTATTCCGAAAGTATCCATAGCACCGCTGGGACTCGAGCACGAGGCTTGTGGCAGCAAATGCCAGAGCTCTAGTCACTCGACCATCAGGTCCCCTTAGAGGCTGTTTAATTTAATCAGTTTTTTTCCTATATAATAATTTCATCTTTTAATTTTTGTGTAAGTTTCAATATTTCATAATATTATCATATTTGTTGAATAACATTTTCGTGCAATATTTTTTTATAAGTAAAAAATTGCACTGGTACATTTTGAAGATATTGAAAATGGTTTAGTAAGGATTGAAAAAAGTAATAAATAATTCTACTATTTAAACGTATAAGTAAGATACAAAAATATGCATTTAATTAATATTAGAGAGTTTTTGCATACAGTACGTTAGTTACCGTAGGACGTCCGTTAGCTTTTTCTCCCTAGCGCGCATGCTCATAGGAAACATTATTACAGATACGCATGCGCAGTTTCCTATGAGCATGCACGCTAGGGAGAAAAAGCTAACGGACGTCCTACGGTAACTAACGTACGGTATGCAAAAACTCTCTATTAACTGATTATTTACATTTATATATACTGCAAATATGCATGTTTTTTTAATATTTTTTTCCCCTAAGTCTTTTCTCTATCTTCTTTCTATCTTTTATCTTTTCTTTATAACAGTGATTACATCTCATAATGGTTAGTTTCTGACTATTTGGATACAAATATAATTAAAATAAAGTTCTATTCTGATATTCTGTGCAAGAGAGAATTTCCAAGTAAGAATCTTTAATATTTACAAATCTTTTTCATGTCATATTAAAAAGAGTTATTTTAAAAATTCTGAATACTAGATAAATTGCATATATTTACAATTGGTTCAGCTATAGTCCTGACCGAACATGTACCTGCTTAACATTCGATAGTTATAATTCTTTCAGGAGCATACTGCATTAAAATAAAATGGACATTACTTATCCATGGTCCCTTTCCAAAACATAACATTTATAACATTTCGATATACTATCTAAGAAACAGCAAATTTAATAATACAGTCAGTTACTTCATTTTCGGAAAATGTCTGATCAAATTGTAAAGGGGATAGAGGAAAACAAATGGACAAATAAAAGTAAAATCAACAACATAATCCATGAGGTTTCTGAGTCTATTAAACAAAGAGTCTGGTTCCAGTATGGCAGTGAGCCAGCATACGTTAGAAACTGATGCGAGGAATTACCTGGACATTAATTCCCGAACCATTGTGTTGCTCGAGATGGATTTGTTGTTTGGCCACCAAGATCACCAGATTTGTCATGTTTGTATTTCTTTTTAAGGAGGCACGCGAAGAAAATCTTAGAGGACACTTCCATTGACTTTAAGCAAAATCTCAACAGTAGTAGCCTGTTGTAGCGAGAAATGTTTGGTTTATTCTTATGATTTTTGAAAATACAAAGATATCTCCACATTAATGACGTAGTGCTTGAATTGCTGTCAGTAATCATTTTTTGAGCATTTACTTTAAAAACAGAACTCATTAGAAGGCTAATTACATTTCATTTGGCCGGTTTTCATTTCAGCTTTCAAATCTTTCTTAACCACTTCTGCCTAAAAAGATTATTACCGGACACATATTTTATGGCAAGATTCAATTATGATATCAACCTGCCCAAAGGCACACGAGATTACATATTTTATGGCAAGGAAATACTTTTTTAATACCATGCTTTACAATTTGGTCAGGTGTTTTTTCTGAGCACCCTGTATAACACAGCTACTTCAGTACAATTCAATTGCTTCACAGATGCACTGGATTTGACAACACATTTTGCAAAAAACGAGTAACAGTTTCAAATTTCTGTTACTTAACTTTTTATTTATATATTTTATTTTGTCTAAGATTCATCAAATAATATCGCATTGAAGAGTGAAATATTTGTCACTTTAAATAGTATACAAGTGTCGCTGAATGTGTCATATTTTTTAATAAAGATGTTTTTAATCCATACTACCACAACTCATAGTTTCTGAAACAGAAAATCCACGACTAGAAGAATATTGAGAATATTAGGACAAATATTTTACTTACGTTAACGCTAATTACTATGGATATCACATATGCATGGGCGTGTTGATTTCTTATTCTTAGCTGTTCATTAGTCCTGTGAATGACATTAGCATCGTAATATAGTAGATAGCAAGGGATGTACACTCTTCTTGTTTAAGCGATTCTAGCATCACATGCATAAAAAAATAAGGTTTAAATCGTAATGTTTACGAATGGAATGCATTTTAAATAATATAATGTGAAGCTATACCTGTTTTCTTCTTCATACGCTTGTCAAACAATGGCGGCTCATTTGTGTAACAGACAAGCAGTCTAGGCATTTAAAAAAAAAATTTTAAATACAAATTTACATAGACATTTATTTAACTGTCACTTGTTATACAGTTTCTTATGCTTCGAATAATAAAAATTTCTTTGGACTCGGTGTAATGACATAGAGTTTCCTTTATATTTTCCTTGAAAACTATAAGTCGTAGTTAGATGGGGTTTTCTTGTGTCAATTTTTATGTATTCCAAGCACGAATTGCTCTCTGCTAAGCTTATGCAATATTGACAAAACATGCTGTATAAAGCAGCTTTTGGATGCAGAGCATATCCGTTTCATATGCAGGTAGGTCTGTCTTAACGACAAATACCAGCCTGCTGGCAATGCTTTGCCAATGAGCCCTTGGATATTAAATTACAACTTCCTGTAAATGATCTGTTTGAAGAGGAGCCTCCATCTTTTTTAAATGATACTGTATGAAGGAAAAGGCGAAATGGAATACGCAACATTACTCTTGTAAATAATTTAAACCACACGAAAAGTTTTTAATTTAAATAAATATGTTGGGATAATAACATAAAATCATTCGTTTTCTCATGTGCTCGCAAATGTGGGCGTATTTTTAGATTATGTTTCAACTTTTCTATGATGGTTGAAGTTAAATTTATTAAGCAAATTAATTTTTAGAAATCGGAAACAATTTCAGTAATAAACTTTAAATTTCTTACATAGTGCTTTTTATTATTTTCTGTCTAATGATTTCTTTATCTTATCGTTCTCCTTATGAGATGAAAGCGATCTACTTAAAACAGGTCTTGCCAAACCCGCAGACCGCTAAATCGCCAATGGAATTTTGTTTGCCAATTGTTGTTTTTGTTTCTTTCTTGCGTTTCTACAAATGTTATTTTCATTTAAAACTTTTTTTAATTCAAACGTTTTCAAAATAAAAGATAAAACACATTTAAATGTTATTATAATAGAAAATTAAAAATTTTGTAGAAATAATATATATTCATTCATTTAAAAAAAAAAAAAAAAAAAAAAAAAAACGCCAAAATCGTAGAATAGGAATCGTAGAATGGGATTTGGCGTCAAAAATTATTTTCGCCTAACTGCGCCAAGAAAAGGGTTGCTATTGTAAATGAAGTTAAAATTGCAAACAGTACTGGAATTCCGAGATATTGCATTTAGCGACTTATCGCTCAGTTGGCACCACAACATAGTCGCCAAATTCCAACGGCCCCATTTTGAGATTTGGCCAAAAAACTAATATTCTACCATTATTTTTTTCCAAATGATAAATTCAAAGCAAACACATAATTATATTCATTAGCAAAGATACATTTACTAATAACATGATGTGAATAAATAAAAATAAGAAATGAGCATTCTAAATGTATTATCGCAGGCACTTTTTAAGTTTTTGCAAATATTTTTTTACACGTAGTTGATTTCCCGCAACATGAGTCAGAAATGCTAATGCTCATCTTAATAAAAACATGTTATTACATGTAACAATTCTGGACTCATTAAATTAACTATACACGAAAATATATTTGTTTTAAGTCATGCTTTCTAAAATAGAACTCTGCAATAAATTTCGAAATATACACACATTGCCATAGATCTTGAAGTTAGATATTTCTTCTTAATTCAACTTGTTTACTGCAGGATAACTAGAAAATGATATGGTTCAATCCATCCTATTTTACACGTCTTTAAAGTATCATGCACTCATGTAGTATTTTTAGCTCTGTATTTGTCCTTTTTCTAACACAGCTTGTATACTTAAGAAGCTTCTTTCTTTCCTAGTAAAAATAAATAACAAATGGGCAAGTTCTTAAAGATATTGGAAGTTTTCCAAATTTACGACTTGCATCAAAAATTGACTCTTCTAAACTCTTAAAAACTTAAATCTATTTTGGATTCCCCCTCCCCTTCTCTTGGCCTGCATCCTGAAATGTTCCTTAACATTTTATCCTTTTAAGTCATTTTCAGCTTCTTTAACCTCTTTTTTTTTTTTTTTTTTTGATAAATGCTCTTTCTTATGACCTTCTGTATTTTTGTTACGTTAGTGAAAGTGATCTGCTTCTGTGAGGATTTTTATAGTCTAATGATTTTTATATTTTTATATTGATAATTATATAATCTTTGTATTTTTTTTTTTTTTTTTAATTTTTAAACGAAAAATATAATGCAAATTATATGAGATTTACCTACATAAAACACATAAGAAGTTACTCGTCTGTATTGATAAAATATTTCGTTATATATTGCTTTTTTTTCCCTCCAAAATTTGATTGGATTTGTCTTCAGTGCATCAAGTATCTTTTATGTCATACTCTCTTCTAAACAATAACAGTATATTTGATGGTTGAAAATGACCTGACCATTCAAATAATAATTCTGAAACAAAAATGAAATGTAGAGAATATTTGTCATATATTATCGAGATATGAAAATTCAACATTGTAATAAAATAGTTAAAGAATATTAAACAAAAATCACAACAATATTTAAAAAAATAATCATTGTTTGATTATTACAAAAAATTATAAGCATAATAAATATCACTTCTACACAACTGCAACTTTAGCTTGAGACGACTTGTATAAAAAATATAATCAATTCTTATATTATTCATAGGTTAAGAATCCCTTAAAATGCATGTATATTTTCTGTAGTATAATTAAACAAAATGATATTCCGAAAATATGTAAAAGGATACATCAATTTCGGAGACCAAATTTTAATTTCCTCGCCAACAATTTCAATTTTATCGCTAATAAATGTGAAAAATCATTTTTCCGGGAAAAAAAATAAACACCAAATGGTATTAGAATTGAATATTGGTGACCAAACACGGTGGACATTTATACTATATCTGGCATTTATACTACATACAATGAACCAGATATTCATTTAACAATAGATGATTTTGAAGATTTTGTTATTCTAAAAGAAAATGAATGTAAATATTTTTGAAAATTGCTTAATATTTCTTTTTAATGAAGATTATCTTTTCAAAGTTGGTACAAAAAATTAACTGCATAATAATATTTCAATGAAAAACATTAAATAATAAAGTTGTCATCCAGTGTGTAGTTATTACATCATATCCGTTTCATTTTATTTCCGTTTTATTACCGTTTTCATATTCTGGCGTGTTTACAAGTCGTTTCATGCTCTTAAAAGTTAAAAATAAAAAATAAAAAATAAACTTTATAATAATAACTTGTAGTTAATAATATTTAACATCAGCTTGACTTGGAACACCTCAACGATAAAACAATCGGTAAGCCCATAAACTTATATCACAGATCTTTTCAAGCAACAGCATGGACATCGCACGGACCCGGGACAAAGCTAAGCAGCTGGGAATTTTCGGAAGAAACGGTTTCTTAAGTCAGTTCTTGACGAGAGTGGAGCAAAATGTGTTACGCAAACGACCGTGCACAAAGTAGCTTAAACTGTTTCCTCCGTCAGGGATTCAAGGCAACACAGGCTTGCTCCAGGACTGGAATGGATCATAAACTGGCCGCCACAATGTCATGTTCCTTTTTCGTAACTGGAAGAGAAAGAGCAAATACTCATCTGTGGTGAAAAAAAAATAATAATACTTATTCATATACAACTGCTTGACGAAACTATTAATTGCCTTAACCAATGGCATACTATAATCTTTTCCAGCAGAATAGGCACTTAGAACTCTTAGTTTTAAACATTTTAGAATGAACTATTGATACAATACATTTTTATACTATGTATATTCATTTAGAGTAAACTACTCATCTGTTTTGAAAAAGACTACAAATGCTTGACGAAAACTGCCTTAACCAAATGGCATAATCTTTTCCAGCATTCTCTACTAAACAAGTACTTAGAATTCTGATTTTAAATATTTTAGAATGAACTATTGATATAATATATTTTTACACTATTTATAATTGTTTAGAGTGAACTACTCATCTGTTGTGAAAAAGACTACTTATTCATATACAATTGCTCTACGAAACTATGAACTGCCTTAACCATTGACATAATATTTTCCAGCATTTTCTACTGAACAGTTTCTTAGAACTTTTGGATTTAAAAATTTAAAAATTAAATATTTAAAGGTTAATATATATAAAATTTAAAAATTAAATGTCAAATATTAAAAACATTACACCCGGAATTAGAAATACACATACATCAATTGAACAAATATGAAGATTGTCAAAATAAGAAATATCGTCGCACAAGATGTAGTTCTTATTTAGCTGAGAGTTTTTGTGGAAAAAGAAATTCAACCGGATAATAAATATTTTCCAAGAATTTTGCCCATAAAATTTCAAAGATATTGTAGAATGCATTGATGTTTCTTTACTATGTTTATTTTTTAAAGTATGTATTAATAATTTATTTTAATACTTTATAATTGCTATATTTATTCATTTGTTTATAAAATGGCTTTTCTTTTCTATTTAACTGTAATTCATAGTATCGTTAAGTAGTTGGATTCATTATAATAAACAAGCATCAAATAAGCAAACAAAAATTGCATAAAAATTATAATTTATGTATAATTTTTGCATAAATTACTCTTTGTTGCAAATTACATAAATTTAAAATTTTACAGAAATTACTGTTTAAAAGAACAGCTTTAGGTATAGGTATTTGAACATTTGGACTTTTTCCTCTTTCTGTGAAAAGGAAATTTTTTTCATTTACGAATTTATTGAACTCTTCCTTCCACAACAATTTTCTGGTTGACTTTGCTGGTTGGATTTCGAATGGCGTTTTCGAAAAAAAAGTTTCTGGAAAGTTCAAGAACTTTCAACGAGGCCGCTGCAGACGTAATTGTACAGATTAATTAAGGCTATTTAAAAAATTACTTTTTACTAGTTTCTCTATTGACGAAATGAAACCAAAAAGGAGAAATTGTTTTATTTTCAGCAATTTGGTTCAGTTAGCAATGATTTAAAATAACTTAATAGCTATTGAGAAAGGTTTAATTTTTTCCTGACTATTGACTGTAATTTTAAAAATGTATATTTTCGAATCTTTTTAATCTCATTCTTCTTCGTTTTGTTCATGCACATGGACTAGATGCGAATTGTCATTGTGAGGAAATACTTTAGTCGCAGAAATGTTGTTATGAAAAAAAATCTAATGAAATTTTTGATAGCAGAAAATAAAAATTAATGGCAATAATTAAAAGATTACACAATTAGAAATTAAAATAGCAAAAATGATATGCTAAATAGCTTCTCCTGCGCAGAAATGTGAATGAAACTTGTATTAATAAAAAAAAGAGTAAAGCTTGAGTGATTTGTTCTTAAAATAAAGAACAAAATTGGATATATATATATATATATAAAAGAACACTACACATCTATACAAAAATATGACACTTTTGCACAGAGAAAGCAAAAGGGTCTTTAAAAAAAAAAAAAAAATTAAAAAAAATAAAAAACCGGTCATATTTTGCTCTTAGAGGTGCTAACAGCTCTTAGAAATCTTCATTCCCAAACCAGTTGACAAATAGTATAGCAAGCCTTCTTCATATATATATTATATATTATGCACTGTTGACAGGAACATTAATGATTGATGTATACTTTTATTAAGTGCCTTTATTTCATTATTTCAAAACTTTTTTAATTATGTGGATGACTTATTTAATTTGTTTTGATCGTTTGTCTGGCCGATTTAAGTAACAAAGATACAAATAATTTCAATATTAAATACGTACATGTCTTTTTAAAATAAAAGAGTTGAGAGTGGATATCTATCAGTATCTTATAACTTCCCAAATGTAAACAAATTCCCCAACTTTTGTAATATTATTACATAAAGACTATTAACTAAAAATTATTACAAAAAAAAATCATCTCAAATTTCAAGTTAGTTCTTTTTTTAATTAAATCAAAAGTTATTTTAACATATAACATACATTTCTATACTTCATCAATAATGATGATTTCTATATCAATATTTTGAAAAAGTTTTTTAAGTGAACATAATTTGATATCATAAAGATATTATTTTAAAACAATTATTTCTTTTTTCATTGCTCGTTAAATATCTGTATCTGATTGTACAATATCATTATTCCGAAATTTTTTTTTTTACATCAACCGTTTACGATCTTTAAACTAAAAATTTTCCGACTTCGTGTAAAAAAAAATAATGTGAATAGGAACGGATCGTAAAGGATGGTATTCGTAGAAAAAAGACAAAGTTGGTTGATGATTTACAAATATAAGGAATTATTTTATCAAAGTATGCACCTGTATTGTCTCTATACTTTTGCCATTTAAGCGGTAAGTTGATCAGGTAGGTGGTATACAGACGAGAGTTAATGAAATCCAGAAAGGCCTGTTTTACAGCATTATAGGAACTAAGTTGTTTTCCTGTTAAAATGTAGTCCAATTTGCGGTAGAAATGATAGTTAATGGGGAATAGATCTGGTGATTACGGAGGGTGATGAAGAAGCAAACTCTAATTCCTGTAGTTTTGCTACAGTTATTTGTGCAGTGTGTGGGCCAGGCTTACCATGCAATAAAATAGGAGTCGATCTGTTGACCAAGCTATGCTATTTTACTTTTAAGTTTTTGCATCATTTCGTCGAGTTGATTGCAGTGTATTTCCGCTGTGGTCGATAAACCAGGTTTTATGAAATCATAATGGATCACATCTGCACTAGACCGCCAAACACTCTATCAGCTTCTTTGAAGTGTGTTTTGGTGATTCATCTTCATCCAACCACTGTGCTGAATGTTTGTGATTGTCATATTGGATACATTTCTCATCACAAGGGACAATTCGATTCAAAAATGGATCAGATTTGTGACGAGAAAATAACATCAAGCAAGCTTCCAAATGCTTTTGTTTCTGTTTTTCATTCAGTTCATGTGAAATACACTTATCCAACTTTTTCACTTTACCTTTTGGAGCTAAATGAGTTAATATTATTTATTTGCTAACACCAAAATTCAAAAATAATTAATAGGCACTCTGAGATGGATCAGACTCAACGATGGCCTTTAGTTCATCGTTATTGACCTTTAATTCTGAGCAACCACGTGGCACATTTGTGAGGTTAAAACGATGTTTGGCTAAACAATTTGATATTGTCTGCTATATAGTAACACTAGCCAAATACACTATTAATATTTTGTGCGATCTGTGTTGTCGTAGTACCATGAAAGAAATCATATTTCATAATAGTGCGAATTTTCAACAGTTAAATTTTCAACAAATTTAATTTTTTAAAAAAGTTTTTAATATTTTTAGAGCTTCCATTGATTTCTTTAAGCAGGTGAAATGTGTAACTTTCCAACAAAATAAAACAGAACGGTAAAATATTAACCCAATCTCAAATAATAAGCTGTGAAAGTTGGCAATATTATTAACTACAAATTTCATCCTTGCCAGCCTAATAGATAAGGATAATGTTTTAAAAAATTGGTTCAAGCGCATCACATGTGCGAAGCACAGTCATTATTCATTCTTTGAATACGCGGAATAAGCGAACAGTTCTTCTTTTACAATGCTGGGTATTTTCCCTCAAGATCATTTTGAGCTACAATGGCAGACCAAAATATTCAGCGTTACCTAGAATGTGTTATAGAGGTTTTCGGTACTGCGCCTATAATTTGCCCCCGTAATTTGAAACGAACCTCCTAATATAACCAACATCCATTCATATGTTTGTTCATCGAATAAACGAATAATTCTTTTTTTCCAATGCCGGGTATTTTGAAGTAAGATAATTTCGAACTACAATCGCATATATAATACAACATATTCAGAGATACATATAATATACCAGAGTACAGAGCCTATAATTTATTCCTACAATCCCACAATTTGGAATGAACACGCACACTCCACAATTTGGAACGGACAACAATGTAACGAATATCCATTCATATTATGCGAAGTGTCGTCCATTATTCATTTATCGAATACTCGGAAGTATTTCTTTTCCAATGATGGGTATTTTGACTTGAGGTCATTTTCAAACTACAATAGCAGATATGCAAAATATTCAGCACTATGTATAATGTGTCACGGAGGCCTGAAATTCTGAGTCTACAATTTGCATCACAATTTCAAACAAAATCTACAGTATAGCGAATTGCTTTTACATCTTCCTCCTCAACTCATGCTCAGCAGAGATACGTGGTATCTATGCTGGTTTGTTCAGTATCAATATTCAGTATTTCTGCTTACTATCACTTGCTTGATATTGAATCAAACTCTTTTACTTTAAAAACATATACTATTTATTAGACACATCGGGATCATAATCAACATGTTTGGCTATTTAAAATCGTCACCAAAAAAGCATTTACATGAAACTATTATACGTCGCATGTATAAAAAATACATTTTTTCCTATAATACTCGGTATTAATCTATTTTTACCTTCCAATATAGGAAACTAAAACATGACGACTTTCAGAAGTAAAAATTGCGCCAAACAAGCAACTTATTCCAATGAATTCCAATCAAACTAAATATTAATTAGAATTATGGTTATAAATGTTATAAACGTTAATAAACTTCAAGTCTCAAACAACAGAAAAAGAGATACAATGGCATGAGAAATTCGTAACATCGAATCTGAATTGAACTAGTTTGATGACTTAATTAAATATGATCCTATAGCTACGTTAGTTTATTAGTATATATAATAGCGTTCTATAAAAAAGACAACAAAAAAATCAGTGTCACTTGGGTTTGGATGAATTCGCTCTTCCATAGCCCAGATACAGGCCTTTTTTATTTCATTGCTGGAACAGGCCGCTTTGCTATTGTAAAGTGGCGGATCTGAGCTTTTTCCCCCTTATATAATTGTCAAGTATAATTTAAAGACGCACATATTCATTGTACTACACGAATTAGTAGACGGAATTGTTTTTATGTTTTCAACCTTGTTGCACATTCATATTATTGAATGGTGATTCAATCATAATTTTCTTGCATCCAATAACTTAAAAACTGAATACAACTCAACATTCCTTTTTAAATTAAAAAAAAATATTTTTGAAATGAATTCCATTCGTTCTCTATTTTTACCACCTTTCGGCCATTAGGAGAATTAAAAAATGTAGCATACGTAATGATAAACGAGATTGCATATTCTTCTAAAACCTTTATAAACATCCTACCACATTTTATAAATTATCGCCGATTTGGTGAATTTGGTGGTTAGTTTTCAACAGAATCCAGCTTATTGTGTAAGTGTAAATGTGAGCATGTCTACTTACTGCTGATTCCGACGAAAGTGATTCCCCACATGATGCTCCACACCCAGCCGACCACAATGAGAGCCGTGAGCAATTGAAGGAATGAAGCGAGGATGTTGTACAAAAAGGCCGTGCATCTGTCCTCGTACTCGGTAGGACAGCCGCACAATACTGTCAATCCAGCTATGAAGGTTCCTGCAAATAAAAGTTCACATTACGAAACTTATGGTTAAAATGTGTAGTAAAATTAAAATGGTTTACAAAAAATGGCGACTTAAGATGTAATGACTATCGAGCAGATTATGATTTCTGCAGTTTTTTCATCATATTTTGTATAATCATCGCCGATTTGGCGATTTGGTGATCAGGTTGACATAAAATAGGATCCAACTAAATTTAATCGAGGAATATAATATTTTTAAGTAACACATTAAAAGTACAAACGATATAAAATGCATGGTAAAAAAGCAGTTATGTATTTCATACATGACACTATGTATGCTCTTTTGATGACGACTTTTTATTTGAAATTCATACAACGATAAAAATAAATTTTCTTTTAGATGGAAGGTTTACTTAACATCGGATAATGGTATCTAAGATATGTTACACAATTTTTAGTTTACTTGTTGATACACCATTAATGTTTGAATTACCTTTAAAAATGTAGACTACTTTTATAAATTATATCATGTTATCAACGATAGATGGCGCAAGCAACGCTGAAAAAACAAGGTTTTACCGAGAGCGGAGTCTCTCACAATGTAACTTAAAAAAATTCCTTAAATACAAAAAAATTCTATAACTTAAAAAAATTCCTTATTTCGCTATTAATTTTAACTGGCTAATTTTATTATTGATTTTAACTAAATTATTTCTTAATGAACGTGATTTACATATATGCAAAAGTAAAATAAATGACAACAATTTAGAAATGAGATTACTACTGAAAATCTGGATTGATAAGAAATCTTCAAGGAATAAGAAAACGAAAAAAAAAAAAGGAAAATGATTTCTATTCTATAGTACTAACTGAAAAGTATCAAGTACGAAAGTTAAAGCAAATGTATTAAAAATGTCGTTCCTTGGAAAAGACATCAAAGGTGATCTTGTAGAATTGGCAACTTAAATCGATAAAATGATGGTGGGAACCAGATGCCATTTTAATTAATATAAAATATATAATAACAAATAATAATAATTATGATGAAATATTTGTTAAACAAGTTTCTGAAAGAATAATTGAGAAAAGAATTAAAAGGAAGGAAAATGAAATGTTTGGAAAGAAAAGACAATAATAGAGC
This sequence comes from Caerostris darwini, assembly GCA_021605075.1. Classification (NCBI taxonomy): domain Eukaryota; kingdom Metazoa; phylum Arthropoda; class Arachnida; order Araneae; family Araneidae; genus Caerostris; species Caerostris darwini. Next base: position 75,215 of record BPLQ01006883.1, on the reverse strand, counting down.
AAACAACAGAGACAGAAATTGAAGAACGAAAAAAACAAAGAACTTTTGAATTGAAGAAATTAATGCTTCAAAATGAAAATAAAATTATGTCCCAAATACAGACAGAAAGTGATGTTATATCTCCGGAAAGAATCGATGGATTTCAGAAATATTATACAGAAGTTTAATCTAAAAGACAGAGAGATATCATTTTTAATTTTATTTAAAAGGCAAGCAAAACGAGTTGGTTTAAAATTAAGCAATTTTGTTTTTCATATCTGAGGAACTGCTAACATTTGAAATTACCCACTTAATTGCCAAAGAATCTGAAGAAATTAGTGAATATGCATTTGTTAAGAATTTATTGTTAAAGAGATTTAAATTAAGTCCAGAAAAATTTCGCCAGAAATTTGTTAATCATATTAGGGATTCTAAAAGTACGTGGACAGATTTCATTTTCGAAATAAGTAATTATTTTACTGAATAGCTGAAAGGATTAAAAATTAATGATTTGGATTTCTCAAAGGAATTAATTATAACAGATTTGAAAAAACGAATTCCAAATTTTATGCAGGAACATTCTATTCGTGCTTGGCCTTATTATGCAAACGCGAATGAGTTAGTAGGAAAATTACACGAATGCGAAAATATTCAATCCTGGAATTAAAATAAATAGTGAAAACAAAAGTAATAAGTTTGGAGATCATTAGTATGATTCAAAAAATTATTCGTCAATGTCGAATTTTCGTAACTGAAGCAGACTTGAGTCATAAATCTAGTGAAAAAAATTCCCCAAAATATAATGATAGCCATAAATTATTTAATTCATCTATCCGTAATGAAATGGGTGAACCCGAATGGTTTTCATGTAATCTTTTTGGGCATACTTCAAAGATTGCCCATATTTTTGTATTTTAAGTGGTTCTTCCGTAACAGCTGACAAGTATTTAAGAATTTCTACAATTAGTAATACTACAGTCAGCTGTTTATGCGGTGATATTGGTGCTTTTTGTTTATTGAAAGAATCGCTTTCGATAAGTTTTGGAATTAATATAACACCTTGCAAAGAAGAAAAGATCTCTATTCTTTGGGAATCAAAAGTGCACAGCTCTTCAAAGCTTAGGATTTTCAAATAGAAGAAGTAATGGGAACGATATTTTAGTTTTAATTGTTCAAGATTCGTCTTCCGACTGATTAAGACGAATCTTTTAAATACCATTTTGACGATGTACCATTCAGATTTATCATGTATTGCGTATGCTAGGATCAGCGATATTTTGCATATTGTTATTGCAAAAGATTACCCGTTTATTGGATTAAATTGCATCGAAGTAACATCACTTATTAAATTGCAAACAGAGCAAACTACAAAAATAAATAATTGTAAAATTTGTAAAATTGAAAGCGAAACGAGTAAATAATGGATTAATTAGGATACAGGGAAATGAAGAAAATTTTGATTCTTAATTGGTAATAAAGGAAGGTAAAACTATTATACCTATTATTAAACTTGGATGTAAGGAAATAACACTAAAAGAAAATCAAAATACTGGGAAAGTGGAATTAGTGGAGGAGATCAATTCTGAATCAAATTTAAATTATTTTAATTTGCTTAATGATAATCATTCCGTGAAATTATTAAACGTTAGTGCAGCTAATGTAGAGAGAAATCCTACAACTTAAGAACAAATAAAATTTAATGAAAACTCATCTGAACACCGACGACAAGTCAGGGCTAATTTGTTAAATGAGTATAGAGACTGCTTTGCATTAAAGATAATGGAGTTATGCTGTACAGGATTAACAAAAATAGGCATTAAAGAAGTTCAAGCTCCGTAACTGTATGAATGAAGCCGTATAAAACAAACGCAGCTAAAAGAAAAGCAATTAAAGAAATTGTTAATGAGTGGTCAGAACATGGTATTGTGAAGACATGTTCACCATACTCAAGTCGATAAAAAATAATTTCCCCCTCCCCAACATTGATGATCTATTGGAACAACTATACAATTGTAGTCTGTTTACGACTCTCAATTTGGCTAACGGCCATCTACAAAAGGCAAATTAAAAACTGCATTTATCACACCAGATGAAACCAGGTAATTTGAAAGAATGGCATTTGGATTAACTAATGCACCAGCAGAATTCCAACGATTAATGTACCATGCTTTAGGATACTTATGTAACAAAAATGTTTTATTTCATCTCAGTGACATCTTTGTACACGCTAAAAGTTGGGAAGAAATGATGAAAAATTATGTAAAGTATTCGAGGTTTTACGAGAAACTAATTTGACTTTAAAATTAACCAAATGTGAGTTCGCGAAAAATGAAGCAGAATTTCTAGGCTTCATTGTTAAGAAAAATGGGATTAAATCAGGCACAAGAAAGGTAGAAGTAATTTCTAAATTTCATCAACCAAAATTTTGTGTTAGGCGCTTTCTTGGTTAACAGGTTTTTTTAGAAGATTTACTCAAAATTATGCTATAAAAAAACCTTTATCAGTTAACTAAGAAGAACGGAAATTTTTAAGTGGGGAGAAAAGAAATCTTCCTGTATTTTGAAAAATGAAATTGCTCTAAACCTACTTTAGCACTTTATAATGCAAACGTTAAAACCGAAGTTCATATATATGTTAGTGCGCATGGCAACACCCAAATGCTGCTTCAAGTTGGAAGAGACATTTGCTTACTGTGTTAGCAAAAATACGACTGAAACTGAAAATAATTATCATTCAGGTAAATTGGAGTTGATGGCAGTCGTATGGAATGATTGAGACAATTTTTTTATTGTGAAAAAGTTTCAATGTTGTCACTGACTGCAAGTATAAATTTACATGAATGCCAAAACATCATGTAATCCTCAGATCATACGATAAAGTATTCTCTTATAAGAATACTATTTTAAAGTTTGCCACAAGGCATAAAAATGACACATGTAGATGCAATGAACCATTCGGAATCTAAAGATAAATGCATTTTGGAATCTAAAGATACTATGACATGCAAGAAATTCTGACACTAAGAGAAGATGAACAAGTTTTGATCATTCAACATGCTGATAAAGATTTAAGAAAATTAGTTGATATTTTTAAGAAGAAAGAACATAAAAGAACGAATGAAGAAAAGCAAAAGATCACAAATTATGTCTTCAAACGAAATAGACTAAACAAAAGAATCGGAGAAAAAGGAAAATAGAAACTTCTGTATGTGATCCCAAAATGTATGAGGAAACAGTAAGGATGTCAAATTTTACAATTTCATAGGACATTTTTCTGCCGATAGGACTGTAAGCAAAACAAAAGAACTGCACTATTGTATTCCCGTAGATAAAGTGTTACATAATGGAAACATATAGCAATATAATTCGAATGCTTAGTAACAAGATTGCAAGTGGAAAACAACAGGAAAATCCTCATCCGATTAAGCCTGGAAAAAGATCCTTTCTAATTGCTCACGTAGACCATTTAGGGCCTTTCGTAAAAAGTACACGAATAAATCAAGATTTACTAATCATAATTGACAGCTTCACAAGATTCACTAGACTACCTCCCAAGCACGTCTTAAAAATTTGAAAAACTTTATTGAAGATCTTGGATTATCTGACATAATAATAGGGAGTTTTTGCATACCGTAAGTTTGTTACCGTAGGACGTCCGTTAGCATTTTCTCCCTAGCGCGCATGCTCATAGGAAACTGAGCACGCGCTGGAGGGAGAAAAAATGCTAACGGCAAAACAAACTGGTATGCAAAACTAATAAATGATATAAGTTGTGTTATACATCACTGCAATTTGAAATTTACTGTCCTGATAATGGAAGAAATCACACCTTGAATTTTATTTAACATCCACGTGCAACGGCCTGGTAGAACTAATCAACAGAACAATCCTCTCCATAATAACGACATCCATGAGTGATTAACATCATAAAGATTGGGATTTATGAATAAAAGAAACAGAAATTTTGAATAATCCAGTCAACAAAACCCCTATAAGACAATTTTTGAAATTCTGCATGATTGTTCACCGAGATTTAATGATGGAATCTTTCGAAGAGTTGAAGATGGAAGTATCGATGTGTGGACTGATTCAAAAGAAACGCACCGTGTGATCGAAAAACATAACAGCATAAAATGAAGGAGCACTTGACAAGGAAAGTGCCGAACTAAGATTTTTAATTAACAATGCAGAAATAGTAGTTGTTTGACATCCATCAAAATCAACAGCAGAACCTACCAACTCAAGCAAAATGTAAAGGGTCCTTGATTGTGATTGAAGTTTTCCCCCAATGAATATAAATTGTTGTTCTAATACAGCTGTCAATACAAAGACAGTTAATCTTTATTACATAAGCAAGGGCTTATGTTACTCATTTAGCACTACCCAGGGGGCACGTGTAGCTTGAAAGTATTGCTACGGCCGCCAGTAACACTATCCCCACAGCACTCTACGATCATATTAGACTGGGACTTAAGGTGTAAAGTGGATTCCGAGCCACTACAAACATCCATGGCACCTTCCGGATTCCAACCCGAAATTACCGGGTACCGAGTACCAGAGATCTGGTCCGAGAGAGGATCTGGTACCGAGTACCAGAGAGCTAGCCACTCGGCCACCAGGCCCCTGAATGTAAATTATTTTTATAAATTGAGCCATATTATCAGAGTTTGATGGTGCAGCCAGCTCTGAAGCAATATCTGATGTAAATACTACAGAGAAATTAAGTTTTTCAATAAGAGCGGAATTTTTTAAAACGTAACTTAAATAGAATTCCTAATTTTATTACTAATTATTTAATTACTAATTTTAACTGTCTTATAAGTTATATTATAATCAAAGTGATTTACTCATATGTAAAAGTAAAATAAACAACAGCAATAATAGGTAGAGAAGAATCTGACTTAATATGTTAGGTTAAATGTTTCCTTCATAAATTAATTTATAAATTCAGTGAAAAGTAAAAATAAATAAGTGGGCAACTTTGCAAATAGTTTTCAACTATTTGGCCTATACATAAATCATATTATATAAATATTTATTTAATAACTAATTTCTATTAAAAACTTATATTTATTTTAAAAAATCGGCATTTTTTTATATTGCTTCTAGTTAATGTCTTTGTAAACCATTTAAGTATATAAGCAATCATAAACAAAGTCTCATCAATAACTCGCAATAAAGTTGCCTTGAATTAATTATTGTTTATTTGTAGTTAGAATTACAATTGTACTTGTTGTATCAACTTTGTATCAGTGGCAACACTATTGAAAGTACTTACGTGATTGAATCGTTAAAAGTTGCGGGTTGTTTTTTTCAACCATCTGACTCATTAATAAAACATATTCGATGCTAGTAAATGTATTTTGACGAAATTTAAAAGCAAATCCAGCTACTATTAGAATATTACAATACTATTATCATGAAATATATGGCATTCTAATCAGGTAATATGGCAAGGATATGCATCATACAATAGAATTATGACATTTTCATGTAGTTTGACAAATACGTGAAAATGTCATAATCATGACATTTTAAAATTGACAAATGAAAAGAAATGAACACATTACAGATGTTTATCTATTGCGTTATGATAAAAAAAACGTGGATTAAACCTGATGAAAGGTTTGATTCATGAATTTATTCCATGTTTGAAGAAATTTCAAGAAAATTGCAGCTAAGAATAGAGAAAATTCTAAGGTTGGGGCAATGTAAAATCAATAGAACCATAAATTATAGGTATTTGCAGCGTAATTTGCTCATGATTACCTGTATGGCAAACTTTTTTCACTTAAATAAAGTACTTTTCTATGTTCAAGAAGAATATATATATATTTCGTTATTTTCTTGAAATCATCTTTATTTTGTCATCAGAAAATTGCTGCTTATTTTTGATAGCTGCAATTTTTATTCGTTCTCTGTCAACTTAGAATAATTCTACCATTTTATATAAAAAAAAAATCCTAATCTTTTCTTTAAAAAATTAGATTTTTTTATTAATGCCATTTTTATCCAGTTTTTATAATAAATATTACTTTAGTAGTTGTAATGGCGAATGACGTCAGATAAATATGCTAGCCATTCGAATTTGCTTTAGATTAAATGTCGCAAGTTGTACATTTAATGAAAGTGATGTATTTTTTATTGCAATAATAAACAAAAGTTTACCTTCAGCCTTCATTTTCCTTAATAGTTATCTAAATGCAATTTACATTTTATTCTTCAAGTTCAAAAGTAAAAATATTATTTTATGAAAACTGAATATTATGCATTTGAAATACGATAAATTCATTTTAGTTCTATAATAAAAGAATATTTGATTTTAATGTTTACATTTAACACTAATATTTATTCTATTGATTATAAACTATTAAAAGTCTTTAACTAATAAATATTTATTCTTCATGTTCTTTCAAATGAAAGTCAATTTTAAACAAAAACGCATACATAACATACTTGAATATAGTGAAATGAAAGTTTAAATATTGTTCTAATGGTAACCATTGCTAACAATTTATATTTTATAATTGTTAATATAAAATACAAATTCTATCTATAAGTCAATATATAAGTTAATATATAAATCAATATTAAATTATTATTATAAAAGTCATTTTATATTTATATTATTATAGTTATATTTTACTGATTTAGTTTTCAATGTCCTTTTCAAATCTTTCAAAATTTTACTGTTATTTTAAAAGAAAAACAAAAGATGTTATTTTATGAAATTTATAAAAACCATACACGTTCTTGTATAAAAATGCTACAAAATGACTGAACTTCTCCACGGTTCGCGGCCTGATGGCCAATTGGCTAGCGCTCTAGCGTTTGGTACCACAGGCTCCATGTTCGAATCCTGCCGGTGGCATGGATGTTTGTGAGTGGTTTGGAATCTACTTTAAACTGTAGGTCTCAGTCTGTTTAGCCCTCGTGTACTTAAATGACCGCAGAGCGACGAAGCAAAACAAATCAATCTCCACTGTTCATCAGGAAATTATATTCAATTTCGGACACTGTCCGAAATTGAATAGATTTTTCTTATTTAGCACTGAAACTCAATATAAATATCAAAAAATGCAGGAAAAGCTATTAATTAACTTAATCTCGAGGGAAAATCGTACAATTTTTTTTCAAACCCTATGAACTGCAAAGCGAGAGTTTTTTTTTTCTTCTCCTCATCCCACCCACTGTGACAAATAAGACAGACGACAAATTGCATGCGCCCCCTTCCACGAGAATACTCGGGCTTCCGGTTCTCGAGAAGTGTTCGTGCGCTCTGTGGAAGAACGCAAATGCATTTCCGTCCGAGCCACCGCCCATGTTATAAACCCTGGACAGAGAGAGAGAGAGGGCAAAGTTGGCGAAATCACGAAGCTGGCGTGTGAGTTCCATTGTGTTTCTAATCAACCGAGCAGCGTGACACTTTCCACTCACTGTGTTTGTAGGTCAAACGATCACTCGTTTCGCAACTGAGCACGTCCCCTCTCCACGGGGCTGAAGCTCCTCTTTTGACCATACTATATATCAATCGTCTATAACAGATAACAATGCACGCTAAATTCTCAGTCATATTGGATTGTACTAAAAGAGCAGAATACCGAATATTTTTTGCATTATGGGGGTTGCAATATGAGTGCATTAGATATCTGACGAGAAAAAAATGCAACTTTTGACAAAAAACATTAATATATTGTTATATATTATATGTATATCTTGTATATATATATGTATTCTTTCTTTCATACAATAATTTTTTGCCAACGAGATTTTTCCCCTCTCCATTTAACACGCTCTTAAACATTCTAAATGATACCTTTTTATAAAACATTTTCTTATAAAGTCTCAAAATAGGTGGATTCAAATTTAAATTTTGATGGAGGTACATACATACATATATATATATATATATATTGGAGGCATTTACAGGGCTGTAATATGAATGAATTATACATCTGACGAGAAAAACTGCAACATATGATGACATATTAATATATTTTAGTTATATATATGTAGGATTTGTTTGTGTGGTAATCCGCAGGCGGCGACACATCACGGTTGATTGTCTTTGACAGAGACTGTTTATAACGGGGGAAGGGAGTATTCAACTTTGAACTCTGACCCCACGAGAAGGGGACATGTCCCCGTGGATGAGGAAAGAAAAAAAGAACGGCTGGCTGTCAACGAGAGAGGAGCGATATTGGGCAGGCTGCGTCAAGCAGCGAGAGAATATGTTTACCCCTTAATTAACAACTAATGTAATTATCATTGTAATATATTCGTGTCATTAAATGGCTTTATTTAAAGAAACGCATTACATTATTGTGTCTGTCGAATCCCCTAGACACCTACTGCAAAAGTCCAGCCATTGTTAGACTGGCAGAGAAATCTACAAAAACTGTAGGTTCGACCGGGATGAATCTATTGGAACCGGTTGAAGTTCTACATATATGCTATCTATATTATATTTATATGTTTCCTTTCTTTCATAAAACAAATTTTTGCCAACGAGATTTTTTTACCTTTCCATTTAACACGCTCCTAAACATTTTAAATGATACCATATTACAAAATTTTCTTATAAGTCTTCAAATATGTATATTCATATGTAAATTTTAGATGGAGGCATATATAGATTTGCAGGTATCTTTATTAAAAGAAGTCTTTGCTAAAGAGAAATTTTAACCTTTCTTCTAACATCGTGTCAATAAATGTTAAGTGTTTGTTACAAATTTGCAATATTATTTATTAATAATGTTGTAAATTTGTAACAAATAATATTTCATGTATTTGTTAAAAATTTACTAATCATATTTTAAAATAGACTATGTGAAGACGATTGCAGATTTGCATATTTTTTAATTATACAAAAAAAATCTACGATTACTAGACGCTTTTTTTTTTATAGAATAAAACATCGTCTCTAGATGATATCATTTTAATAAACAACTTTTTTACTATAAAGTTTAAAAAAAATTATTTTAATAATGCTATAAATCGGTGTGTGAGTAAAAATAATCCTTGAAATAGACACCATTTATTGCTATCATTCATCGGATTTTTAGTATTAGCGACATTCATTGCAGAACTTTATTAAATTACAGAACATAGCTAGTGAAATCAACAAGATGCTGAACTCCCCTAGTTTACTAAAATGGATACCGACGCTATTCATTAATTATCAAAACAATAATTCATAATGCAATATTGATTGACTTGCTTTGTGAATTTAGATGCTATTCTTCAGCAAGGAATATCATATAAAATAAAACACATAAAATATCAATAAAGTCTCTATGCATACCATATATATATATATGGTATGTACCATATATATATATGGTATGCAGATGGTATGGTATAGATAGATATATACAGACCAAACAAGGAAAAGGACACTCACTAAAAATAAATAAATAAATAAACGAGAGAGAGAGAATGGAGAACATTAGAAGCACAGTTAGGTTTTATAACCATTTATAAATATCATTCACTATATATAAATTTTCATGAACTTCATAATTAATCCCACAAAAAAAAAAAAAAAAAAAGGAAATTTAAAGTGAATTAAAATTCCTAGGTCTGTATAAACTGCACGGGTAGATATTAAAAAAAATGGCATACAAATAAAGTATACAAAACATATATATATAGATATATATATTATATGTATTTTTGTATACTATATATATATACTATATATATATATATATATATATATATATATATATATACTATATATATATATATACCTATATATATATATATAGTAGTAGCATTTATTAGAAAAACAGCGTATGTTGAACAAATAAATAATGTTAACACTTGCTAAAAAAATAAACAAAGTGTCTTAGGCGAGTGAAGTTTAGATCATACAAAGTTTCACATTACGAACACATTTAATTGCAAAAATTTTCTATCTGGATGTTCGTATAAAAAATGTCAAATCTAAAGCTCCTCGGTTAATCTATGTTTGTATTTTTTTTTCAACTTTCTTAATGTATCCCGGTTTTTTCGCTGTAATATTTCTACTTTTTTTTAAATTAAAGAAGCAAAGTTGTATCTTCAAATGGACATAATATTATGTCAATAAAAATCTTGTGGAATAGAGTATTACTTAAAAAACAAGAAAATGTCTTTTTTAATGAGGAATTGAAAGTAGATAGTCAGGAAAGAACTATAAATAAACTCAACATAACAGAAATTAAATTTCAAAATAAGGTTCATTAAAGCTTTTCAGCGAGTCTTAATTTTTATCAGATTCTTTTAATGTTCATAAAAAATTTTAAGCATTCTCAACACAATTGTTTATCCTATTGTTTTTTATAAGCCAACAACTCTTAGGCATTTTTAACGCTCGCAAATGAATATTTACTCTGGATTGTGTTGGATGAAAAAAAAATGTACTTAAGATGCTAGTCGTTATTTCTTTTTCTCTATTTTCTTTCTTTTTTTTTTTTTTTTTTTTTTTTTTTACCAAAATTTAACATAATGTTGCAGAAAAAAGATTTGCAGGATTTAAACTGTAATTAGTTTTCCGAATATCTTTCGATTATGTACTAGAAATACTTACATTTCGTAAACACTTAAAGTTTTTTGGAAACCAAATCACTAAAAAGATGCAGATTAAAAATGATCATATATTAAACATCTTCTGCATTAAACTATTAAAATGAAAGGATACTGTAATTTTTATAGTTTATTATTATATATATATATATATATATATTTTCATTTTCAACATTAAAAATATCCGGTTTTTTACTTATAGATAATTAAATATAGATTAAAATTGTTTCGGTTCGATTCTACTGAGGATGGACACAACAATTCCTTAGATACGAAATTTCTTCCTGTGGACTGGAGGAAGGGGAGGAGGTTGCAGTACCCATAGTGTTGTTCGCACAAAATTACTCTTGCAAAATGTGTGGCTGCAATGTAACAGGCATCTTAAGGTGCATTCTTGGTAAGCTTAATAGGGTATGTATCTGACATTCTAGGGGCAAATATCCTCAACAATGTCAGTGTTGAAAACAACACTTTGTTTTTACTTGCTTTTTCTCTCTAGGTATTATGGGTATAGGACAGCATTATAACATCACCATTCATTATATTTTTCATCAAATAATTATAAACCTAAAAATAAATAAAATATCGCTACTTATTTTATCTGTATAAAACCATTATAATTGCATTATAATGTATTAATGAATGTATGTAATTTTTGTGAAATAATTTTAATTTATGAACTTGTTTAGTACAGGGGTTTATTTTTCTAATTTGATTCAGTATTTTTAGGCATAAATATAAATTAGTTACTGAAATAATTATGTCAATTTAGAGAAGCATGCGTGAAAATAGAATGGCCTGCAAAATAAAGGTTTAATAATAGGAGATGTGATGCAAAACAAATATCTATCAGTAATTAAACAAAGTAATAAAATAATAATAATTATAGCAAATAATATAGCAAAATAATATAATAAAAATATAAGATAATATAATATTTATTTTTATTTATATTATTATTTATTATTTTGCTATATTATTATTTTATTATACAAAATATAATATAATAAAATAATAATATAGCAAAATAGTAAAAATAGCAAAATATATAGTAATAGTAAATCTATAGTAATATAAGCAAAATAGTAATAGTTAAGCAAAATAATAGTTTTGCTTAATTATATACAGATTTTTTTTTCATTTTAAGCTGCAAAGTACATTTTGAAACATTTATTTAAAAAATTATCCTCAGTTTGTTTAATTTCATGCAAATATCATGAAACATTCTTAAGTAATCAGCAAATTATATTAAGTTATCTTGAGTCTAATAGTCAATTAAAGAAGAAATTAATTAAAACTATTAATTATTTTTATTGTTTAAAATTATGTCCATTACTTTACACCATTCAAAAAGCAATGAGAATTATTAAAATCTTTATTTTCTAATAGAAAATTTTCGACAAGCTTTAAAATATTTCAATAGTTATTATTAGGATCTTATAAAATGATTTAAAGCATGTGAATCATTTAAAAAGATTTTTAAATTGTTTCTAAAGAAGAAGAATCTTCAGTCTTCAAGACATTAAACAGCATGACAATGAAGTTTTCAATATATTTTTATCTTCATAATCATTTATTTTTGAAATTTTTATATAAACTTTAGAATATTCAAATAAAAACGGTAAATTATATCTTACTTTACATAAAAAGAGATAGTGAACATAACTATTCTAAAAGACTTAGTTTTTACAAAGTAGTGAATGGAATTTACACATAGTTTAATAAACATATTGGTTGCATTGCATCTATTAATTATTTTCCAGTCTGAGATACAAAGCTGAAAACATTCAAAGATAAAACAATGAGGTGTCTCGGTGAGAATAATACAGAGTTTTCGAAATATATCTGGATCAATTGTAAACAGCAGTGTAGAAAATAAAAAAAAAAGATTTTATGGCACAGAATATACCATGGAACTAAGCACAGATAACTAAGAAAAATTTTAAATATGAAATTGAAATGCTACAAACCAGTTAATAAGTTCAATTTTTACGTTAAATGTTCCCAAAAAAAATCCGTAATACAAGCCTTACACAGTCAACTTATAGATTTCAGTACATATTCTATGTTTCTAGGCAGTTCTCAGTCATTTTCTACAGTCACAGACAAATAACTCTGGCAAACACATCTTACTCAAAGTCAATTAGAGGCATTCTGCACGATAAACTTCATATGTCCCCACAAAAATAAATTCAAACATGGCAAATCCGTCAATCGTGATGTCTAAGGAACAGGTTCACTCAAGCAATCCAGTGGTTTCCGTAAGTACCATCCAAAGAATTCTTGACAAAAGAAGTCAAGTGTGGACCGTCATTTGGAATAAGTTATTTCTGGAAGATCTACTTTTGCAAAGTTTCTGGTGCATATACTCAAACCTTTGTGGATGGAAGCCTTTCACTGTACAATATCTAGCAGCTCTTTCCTTATAAGATGGATGAAGCTCCAAATTTGTGTAGTATGCATAGTATTTAAATTACGCTTACGTTATTGTAACATGCTATCAATTGACTCAAACAGCGAAATTTTTAATCTAAAAGTAACATTCTTGGACTTATACCGTAAATGCCAAAAAAGAAGTTCATTTTGGTTATCTTTACTACACTTTAAAATTTAGGACAGATATTTTATGAGCATTTTATAAACGTTTATTATACATTTTATTTATGCATATAATTTTACAATGAATATGGGAAAAATAGATTGGCCACAGAAATATCTATTTTTCAGTGACAAAGAATATCCACATTTCCCGAATTCTCCTATTCTTACATTTATAAGGAAATATGTGAATTTAATTTTAAAAATACAAAAGGAACACGCTTTATTTAATCTTGGTAATATAGTTTTCAAATCTTTTAAGACAATTCCACCAGGCAAAAGAAAAATTAAAAATGCTACTTTTCAATTGCTGCTATATTTTAATAATAAAAGGGGTTCAGTAATTCTAAAATTTTAAATTATTTACTTAAAGATTCACGCCATTATTTTTATTTATCAAATTATTAAATAATGCATAAAACAACTATAAAAACTTATTTAACGATTAACTACACACAAATAAGAAGAAAGCGTTTTTAAAAAATATGCATAATAATTTCATCGATTTCAACCCCATAAAAACCAATTTCAGATGGAATAAACGCAGTAGAAAATTATATTATTTAGTATTATATTTAGTTCTAAGGTCGACCCAGGGAATAGAAGGTTGGATTCAGAAACTGAGAGCTCTGTATGAAACTCGACCAGTAAACATTTTCATAGTTATGCAAGGAATGAACACGATAAAACCAGCCATAAAGTTTGCTTTTAGGCTACAGAAGGTGCGAGGACAGGTACTTGCTGAATTGGAATTGTTGCGAAATAATATGAATGCAATGAGGCAAATAACTGTAATGCAATTTAGGTAATACTGAATCTACTATTTCAAGGGTAAATGACCATAGGTCCAAAAGTCCAGCTTTTAAGAATAACACAAATACAAAAATGCCTCAATTGCAGTGTTTAAAATGGTTATCGGAAAAGGACTTAAAAGAACTATTGTTTTTCTATTGGATAAACAATCAATTCTTCCTACTATGATCTTCTCATTTAACCCCTACTATTAACCACCTATTATTTCCCCTATAATCTTCCTATTATCTCGCAATCTCACCAATTGCCATAGCTTACTGAAATAAACGACGATTCCATGTGCTATGCAGACACAATTTATTTATACCGAATACATTTTTTATTAAAAATTTAAGAAAAATTCAGTGCTATTCCTTATTTCTGAAGACGGAAAGAATTGGAAAATTATTATTAACTGCTCCTTATATAGCTCTTTTTATATTATTGTTCTTAAAATACATGTTTTATTAGCCATAAAATATATGAGTATTGTTTTGTTGAGAATGGGTAAGCGATGTCCTGGGCCACTTTCTTATCGTTGAATTTTTATTTAAATTTCTTTCTCGAGTTATTCTTATTGGTAAATTTTTTTAAAAATTTCTTTCTTGAGTTATTCTTATTGGTTTATTTAAATTTCTCTCAAGTGCTTTTTATTAAACTTCTTCATGTATTATTTTTATAAAATCGTTCGGTATGCTATAGTTTTATATATATATTTTTAATTTTCTCGGGTTCTTTATTAACTTTCTTTTATGTGCTTTTTTTATAAAAACATTTGGAATTCTATAATTTTTTATTTTTACCTACACAATATTTTAATATTTTTATGGGAAAAGTAAGTCAGCTATGTCTTGGACCCCTTTCAACATTTCTTATTGGTTTATTTATTTATTTTTTAAACTTCTTTTACGAGCTATTCTTATTGATTTATTTAAATTACTTTCATGTCTCTTTTTATTAAATTTCTTTCGCGAATTTTTTTAATAAAATCGTTCGGAATTCTATAGTTTTTATTTAGTTAAAACTTCTTTCACGAAATTTTATAAAATCATTTGCAATTCTATATTTTTTTATTTTTATTTAATCTGTCCTCTTTCTTTTCAGTATTGAACGATAATTGATAAACAAAATTTATGAGCTGAATATGATTTATTAATACTTTATTTTATTTTTTGTTTAAGTTTGCTGTTATGCGTTTTGTTCTACATTAAATTCTATATTTTATTGTAACCTGTATATCGGCCCAGCCGATTACATTTTTATGTTTCTTTTAAATTATTTTAAAGGTAATTATTTTAACAAATGATTTGGATTACTTCTTTTGAAAAAGCAGAAAACAATTCGTTTCAGTTACGCAAATAACAATAACAAAAACTTCCGCGCCAATTATTTGTCTTCATTTCAAAATGACTAATGATTTCGCTTTATATATTATGTGCACCGGGGCTGCGAAACGGATGGCATTTTCCATTCCGTTCCTAGTACAACAGTCATTTTAAAATTAAGACAAAACGGGCCCTAATGTGCCGGGTCAGTTTTAAATTACTCGCATTATGTGCGGGGGCCTTTGCTACGCGAAGAATTTCAATTAAACCTTTTATTTCTTTCCGTGTCATAACAATGTGAATGGGATTTTTATTTCTTCCGAACTCCAAAGTAATAGATCATTTTTCTTGGAAGCGCACCAGAAAAGAGAGCGCAATTTGCGCGCTCTTTCATTAAAGAATCCCGCGGAATACCAAGAAAAGAAAGGAAAAACCCATTCTCAACTGGGAACTCCGCTGATCAATATTTCCCTCTCCGAAATATTCCCTCGCGCGCGCACGTGAATGCGACTGAAAATTTTATTTTCTGGGCATTAAACTTGATTAGGGTTCTCCCTCTACTTAGGCGTCCTCATTGTCGGACCCGGAAAGGAGGACCATTAAGTTTCCAGATAAACGGTCGGAGAAATTTCATTGACGTACGGTATTCTGCCTGTAGTAATTCTTCTTTTATTTTTTCTTTTTTTTTAAATTAATAGCTATGCATGGGGATGAGTAAATGTATGTAGAAAGCCTTCTTCATTTTTTTAAAAAATATTTTTCTTTCTTCTCCATACACTGGTGTCTCACTTCTTTTCATTTTGCGAAACGGTGAATAGACGCACATTACTGATATGATTTACCTGGTTAAAAGGGATGCAAGTATATGATTCAGATGTTAATAAATTGGAAAAGCTTATTAAAAGTTGGCAAATGTTTTACTGATGACTTTTACATATAAATTAAAGCGATGTATTTGTTATTTTCAAACTTTTCAGAAATTTCATTGACGTACGGTATTCTGCGTGAAGTAATTCTTCTTTTCTTTTTTTTTTTTTTTTAAATTAATAGCTATGCATGAGTAAATGTATGTAGAAAGTCTTTTTCATTTTTTAAAAAAATATTTTTCTTTCTTCCCATACACTGGTGTCTCACTTCTCTTCATTTTGCGAAAGGATGAATAGACGCACATTACCAAGCGCTATCGTTGCTTCGGATTGTTGGACCATAACACGAACTCATCGCGTTGGTGAATAAAGAATTCATACTCCATAATGCTAATGAGACTGCTGACCAAATTCTTGCTGCACTGATATGATTTACTTGGTAAAAAGTGATGCAAGTATATGATATAGATTTGTGTTAATTAATTGGAAAGTACTATTAAGAGGTCTCAATTTTTTATTGATGCCTTTTCATATAAATTAAAGTGAAGTATTTGCTATTTTCAAACATTTCAGAAATATCATTGACGTACGGTATTCTGCCTGTAGTAATTCTTTTTCCCCCTTTTCTTAAAATTAATAGCTATGCAAGGGAAGAGTAAATGTATGTAGAAAGTCTTCTTCTACATTACCAAGCGTGATCGCTGCCTTCTGTTTGTTGGACCATAACACGAACTCATCGCGTTCTGTAGGAGAAATAAAGAATTCATACTCCGTAATGCTAATGAGACTGCTGACTAAATTCGTGCTGCACTGATATGATTTACTTGGTCAAAAGTGATTCAGATATGTGTTAATAAATTGGAAAAGCTTATTAAGAGGTGGCAAATTTTTTACTGATGACTTTTACGTATAAATTAAAGTGATGTATTTGTTATTTTCAAACATTTCAGAAATTTCAGTGACGTACGGTATTCTGCCTTTACTTCTTCTTTTTTTAAAATTAATAACTGTGCATGGGATGAGTAATTGCATGTAGAAAATCTTTTTCATTTTTTAAAAAGTATTTTTCTTTCTTCCCATACACTGGCGACTCACTTCTCTTCATTTTACGAAACGGTGAGACACACATTACCAAGCGTGATCGCTGCCTTCTGTTTGTTGGACCATAACACGAACTCATCGCGTTCTGTAGGGGGAATAAAGAATTCATATTCCATAATGCTAATGAGACTGCTGACTAAAGTCGTGCTGCAGTGATATGATTTACGTGGTTAAAAGTGATGCAAGTATAGGATTCAGGTATGTGTTAATAAAGTGGAAAAGCTTATTAAGAGGTGTCAAATTTTTTATTGATGGATTTTTCAAATAAATTAAAGTGATGTACCGGTTATTTTCAAACATATATAGCTATTTCAGAAACCATGAATCCATCGCATTCGGTCGGGCAGTAAAGAATTCATACTCTATAATGCTAATGAAATTGATGATTCAGTACTGTATTTGTACTGGTTTTATATTTTTGTTAAGAATTGATGCATGAATAACAATTTCTTAATAAATTAAAAAATTTATTTGTTGTTTGGAAATTTAGAAGAAATATAGTAAAGTAAATAATAATTATTATAATATTTTTTTTCCATGTTTTTCTTTCAAATATAAATTAAGGTTATGTGGCGGTTATGTTCAAACTTATAAAGCTAGATCAGAAGCAACAAATAAATCTTATTATTAAAACATAATAGGAAGCTATTTCGTTCTCTTGGGGTGTAAAGAATTCATATTTAATAATGATAAAAAAATTGATGATTAAATTTATTTCGCTTGAAATTATTTTTTTTTTAAAAAAATTATATAAATAGCTAATATATAAATTTTAATAAATGTGAAAAATTTATTAAGAATTTGCAAAACTATGTCAAATGCAAAAAAAGCAATAATTATTTTTATTGTTCTCTTTTATGGATAAATTTAAACTGATATGCCGGTTATTTTCAAATATATACAGTTATTTTAAACAGGAATACATTGTATTTTGTATGGGAGTGAAGAATTCATATTCTTAAGCATCAAGGATATATTAGCATTAAAGCTGAAGAAATAGTTGCTTAAATTTGTATCGTACTGATTCAATATTCTTGATAATAAGTGATTAAAATATTTGTCATTCAATTGAAAATATGTTATTAATTTTTGTAAATCTGAAAAAAGAATTAAGAAGTGAAAAATGTTGCGAACCAAAAGTTAAAAAACTATAAGTTGGGAATCAAAAATTAAAAATGTTTAAGTTGATAAAGTTTCTTTTGTTCATATTTTTCTTTTAAAAAGTAAATATAGTTCATTTGGCAGTTATTCTCAAACTTTTAAAACTACTTCAGAAACAATAAATCTAATTTTTACGCTATAGTATAAAATCTATCATATTCTCTTGAGTAGTAAACTCTTCATACTAATAATGGCAACCTCATTATTGAATAATTTCGTGTTGTACTGATTTGATTCACTTCTTTAAAGGTAAAACAAATTACAGATTCATAAACATACATATAATTCAGTCAAGAGCCAAAACATTATGACCACCTGTCAATAACGAGTTGGCCCACCTTTGGCGCGCAACACAGCTTCAACCCGCCTTGGCATGGATTAATACCACCACTTAATACCAGTTAAATACCACTTCCACCTGATCACGTGCCTTCCACGTCATCCAAGCGAGTTCATTGCAAAATGTAGGGGTGGTCATAATGTTTTGGCTCTTGAGTGTATATTATATATATATATATATTATTAAATTGGAAAAACTTGATGATATTATTCAAATATTTATTCATTCATATATTTATTATTATTTGTAAAACTGCATGAAATGAAAGAAAAACTACAGTAGATTTCACATAGATATGAAATCTTTCATTTTTACAGATAAATAAATGATTAAGTTTTGTGTGTTTTCAAGCTCAGACATTTATTTATTGGTTATAATTTTATTTCTGCATCATAAGTGTGTTATATTGGAGAGTAAGGATTCATATTCAATAATTCTAATGAGGTTAGTGACTAAATTCAAGCAGGACTGGTTTTTTGTGATGAGAAGTGATACAAAGAGTTCAACAATTGTTATTGTATTGATATTATATGATTTCGAAATTAATTTAAAAGTAAGAGAGCAAAAACTTGGCATTTTCTTCCATATTTACCTTTTACGAATAAGGTAACTTAGTTTTAGTTGTTAAAAGGAATCTAATTTTTGATATTAATGAAAATAATAAAACAAATTAAATAAATAAATGTAAATTAAATTCATTAATATTATTTGCAGCTTTTTTACGGGGAAATTAAAATTATTTAGTGGAGATTTCCAAATTTTTAAAAGCTATTTTCAGAAACAATAAAACTAACTTCTGCTGT
This sequence comes from Caerostris darwini, assembly GCA_021605075.1. Lineage (NCBI taxonomy): Eukaryota > Metazoa > Arthropoda > Arachnida > Araneae > Araneidae > Caerostris > Caerostris darwini. Next base: position 55,682 of record BPLQ01006883.1, on the reverse strand, counting down.
TAATAAGAGGAAAAATAAAAAAAATTTAGTATGCATTATTTCTTCTTTGTTTGAATTTTAAAAGCTTATTTAAATGACCAAAATTATTCTTTTGTGAAACTTGCACAGAAAATATGACACCTCGACACTGAAAACAGTAAAAATATCTAGAAAAATTAACATTTTTTAATATTTGAATAATTATAATTATTTGATTACATAATATATGACAAATATCTTAAAATAATCCAGAATAAGTTATTTATTTTCTACAGTAGTTTATAAAAATGTTGAACTAATTTAAAATAATATAAGAAATAAGCCCATTTGCATTTATTGCAAGATAAAGAAATTAATTATTAGTCATATTTCATAAATCATGCTATAAAAAAATTAGCTGATAACTCGTAACCACTATAGTATTAAATTATCAATCTGGGATTCATTAATGAATCTAAAACACAATTTTTATTTATATATTCAATACTTGTCTAAAGTATATTGAAAAATTGTTTTGCCTAATAATCTTCAAATTTACTTCTAACTTTGCCAATTCTCACAAACGAATCAATTTAAATTTAAAGTTAAACGATGAATGTTTTGAAACCTAATTTTGAGAAAGATTATTTTAAATATGTTAAAGAAAAACATTCAATTGTCAAAATATGTAAGAACATATCAATATTGTTTGTAAAATACATATTTAAAACAAACAAAGATAACAGTTTTTCCTTGTACTGAAATCATATTTTTTCCCATAAACACTTTTATCTAAAGGTTTGATAATAATCACTTTTCATCAATAAACATTTTGTTTATTTCAAAATAACTATTTAAATTTCCTTTATTTAATACATATAATTAATACAATTTAATATTAAAATACTTTTGATTTTCATTGTTTTCAAAACGTTTTTTTTAAATTTGTAGTATTGTAAATCTAATTGAAAATCGTATTAAATCTTTCATTACAGGCAATTTTGATTTTTAATATAAACTATTAAAAAATAACTTTTCTGGGAAATGAAAATTTCCTAATCCTTCGAAAATTTCGATTTCGCATTACCACAAAGTACAGCTTATATGACAACTAATAGATCGACAAATTTTATCACATAAGAAACTAGCAGAAATGCCAGAGTTTTTGAACATTTATTTTCCCTTTTATTTTAGAAAGTACTTAATAGATTTACTGAAATCCCAGTACATCATCAGTAAATCAGGGCTATCAAACTCATGTTCCAACTTGAAATAGCAAATATTTTTATGCATATAATTTATTACTTAAAACTCTAATAACAAAAAAATTAAAAACGGAATAAAGTAAATGTTTTTTATTTTATTTAAATACTAATAAACATTTTCCATTTATATTGAGGCATTTCTTATTCAGCCTGAAATTTTACTTAATTGCCACGGTAGATATTTTAGATTGTAAATTATTTATTAACTTTTTTCCCATATGACGAATACTAATTTAAAGATATTTGTTGTATGTGTTCAGAAACTGTTTTTCCCCTTCAAATACTGCCTGACAAAGTTTAAGGCTACATACTGAGAAGGCTACATACTGTATTACTGAGAAGGTAAGCATAGAATTTCTAATATCCAATAAACGAGAATGCTTCTGTTGCAAACGTGCGTATTGTCTTACTCAAATAGCCAGAGAGCTCATCTGGAAGTAAACTTACACAGTAAACATACCAGTACCTCAACAGCAATTGTTGGAGTATGTTTACAATGGAACTGCCCATTACAATCTGAATAAACTTTAGCAGGGAACTCAAACAGTTGTAAATTTTCCTTTACAACTCTTGGAACATTTAAATGGTTGTAACTTTCTGTTTACATTAACCAGTTTCATGTGGGTGTAAACTTGGAAGACATTTCTAACAATGCATTTCTCAACTAGAAGGGGGTAGAGGCATATTTGACTAAAGCTGTAGTGATATCAATTTGAAAATCCCATTATCTTTCTCATCCCGCAGGGAATTCGACCCTATAACAGAAAGGCAATTTTGTTGCTTAATTGTTTCATTAATTTTCCCACAACAGTTTTAACAAATGCATTAAGTTTTCTAGTAATTAGGGACATAAAGGAAGTTAAAGAATGAATAAAAATGAATAATGATATCAGTACTGTTATTGGAAGTTTTAATTCAACTCAACAACAGCAACATTTGCACCATTAATTATTTGCTGGAGCTAAACTGATAATTTTTATCAGTTTAGCTCCAGAAATTCATTGACAATGAATAAAAAAAAGGAATATGAGACACATTATCATTAGACATAGAACAAAGGACAAGGTATTTAATAATTGATAAATTGCCTAATCAATAGTACATTAGACTTTGGAAGTTATATAATTTAGTTTAAAACTCTACCAGCAAAGACGAGTAAAAAGTTTGAGTATCTATGCTTGAATGCCACAATAAATTCATTGAAGAAATTGCCACAATAAATTCCTTTCATTCAAAAAAGAAAAAGAAAAAGTTTTTAATTGGACTTTTGAGGAGGGAGGAGAATTAAAATCTCCAGATGTTACCCATGGGGCATTCATTCTAAAAAAAATAAAAATGTTCTAAATTTGGGTGCAATGAAATAGTTTCTTTGTAGATGGATCCTGAGTAACTCTGAATCTGCTATACATTTGACGTGGCAGGGACAAATGACTTCAAGTCAAATGTCCAGTATTGGAAAACAATAAAAAAAAACTTCTAGAAATGATAAAATCAGAACTAACATGAATAACTAAATGAAAATGGAGAAAGGCTGTTATTTATACAAAATTCACATCTACAGACAGTTAAATGGTTTTTTAATTCATTAAAAATCAGAACAAGACATTCGTAAAAGAAATTTAAGCCTTATTTTGCAATGATCGCTTCTTATATTACAATAAGTATATAGTTATAATGAATAATATTTGACCTTATTTAATAATGCTTCTTCTATTTGACGAAATACCTTGGGCGAATATGGTAGCAATTTAAAAATAGAATATTCCAATGAAACTTATGTCCTATAATATTTTTCGTAGCGAAAAGTCGATTGATAAAGTCAAAGGAAAAGTTAGCAAAATTTCAAGTATTGAAATGAAAAAATAATTCAAATAAAAAAAACGTTAAAGTCACTATTATTTAAATATTAAACAGCATCGATTATTTGACATCAAACAGAATCAATGAAAAATAAAAAAGAAGTTTAGAATAGAGTTTTGAAAGATTAATTATGAGCAGACTTAAAAGAACATAGATGTTTAAACGTTCAAATTAAAAATGTAATTTAATATTCATCACTTATTTACGCAAAGTAACATCATTAAAAACTTGAATCACAAGGCGCATGAATAACTAAATTTTAACGTTTTTGAAAGCATTTTTTCTAATCAATAAATGGTTGGAAATAATATTTAAAATTTTCCTGTTCCTAACATGGAAAATAAACATGCCATTAGTTTAATACATATTTTGATAATGTATTAAACTAATATAATTAATTGATATAACTAATAATTGATATACGATCAATTATCAGTTTGTTAGGTGATCAGTCGATAGTAACTGATTGGGGTTTTCACGATTTCTTCAATACCACAAGAAAATTCGGGATAACTGCTCTTGAATGTTCAATCAGAAATTATTATATTATCCTTATCTTCGAGTGAGTATGGTATTGCATTTTACTAGTCCTCAGCACTTTTCAAAACTTCTACAATTCCACAGGTTCTAATCCTGGGGTGGCTTGGATGTTTGTTAGTGGTTCGGAATCCACGTTAAGCTGCAGATTTCGGTCTAATTAGACCAAAGTATGCAGAAAATGACCGTAGAGCGACAAAGCAAACCAAATCTACAATTCCATAGTTTTAGTAGGGAATAACCAATAGTTTTAGTAGGGAATAACCCATAGTTTTAGTAGGGAATAACCCATAATTTTAGTAGGGAATTTTTCTAACAACAGAAAAATAGAATACAAAAGAATAAACTAGGCAATAGAATTAACTGTAGGAGTAACTGGTTGTAACTGGCGATAGTAACTGGTTGGAGATTTCCACGATTTCATAAATACGACAAGCAAATTTGGGATAATTGCTTTTGAATGTCCTGTCAGAAATTATTATATTAACATTATTCTCTAGAGAGTATGGTATAGCATTCTCCTTGTCCTCGGTACTTCCAAAATTTCTACAATTCTACAGATTTAGTAATGAATAACAAAGTCATTTAATTAAAAAAAGTTTAAGTTGAACTTTTCTTTTAGTCCTTATTATTGAAATGAAAAAATGGTGTTAAAAAATTCCGATTTAGAATATGCTGCTAAAGATTGTAAAGATTCCCCTTTTTTATAATAAAGTTATCATGTATTTTGCTTGTTTATAAAATATTTATTCCAATCATTTATAGTCTTTTAGTATACGAGTTAGAAGCTGAAAGTATTTATATATATAGTTTATTATTTTAAATTTTTATTGTCTAGAAATAAATAAGATGAAATTACTTTAATCTAACTCAACGCCAAAAGGGGGAAAAAATTCCCTGAGTCAGTCCACTAGGAAATTAGGTAATGAAAGAATAAACTGACAAAACATATCTCGAGAATTCTACAAAGTATTATTCTTGCAAAAGTCATTTCTGAGGCAGCACCAAGAAGAAGAATTTGAGGCTGATCCAAATGGACATGGGGTGGAGCGAGGGGGCGGAGAAAAGTCATCAAGGAATGAGAAAAGTGGGCAGAAACAAGAGCAGCTGCAAATGATTGCAGAAGTTCCATGTGAAGTTAGAGCGTTACACACAGTTGGTTTCCCAAGACATCGGAAACGAACTTCCTCCAAAATATTTCCCGTCTTTTGAGTTTAATTACACTTTCAGCTCTGTACTCTTTTCGCTAATTATTGAAAAATATTTAATTTAATCATTATGACATATTTACTTGCAATGCTGACATCAGTTAAGAATGGTTATCTGTGTTATTATGTATTTGCTTAACAATCATATTTTAGTATTACATTTTTGTACATGTAGGCGGACATGCTTGGTGGACAGCGTGTAAAATTTCTGAATTAAACGAGCTTGATTCGAAATTCGATAAATGAACTCTAACCAATGTTTACCCTGCCTATGTCGAGATGGATATGATAAATCCATCGATCGGAAAGTTTTACAGTTTGACGTGGAAGGGTATTCTAACGTTCTACATGTCATCCATGAGGACATTTCTTACAGATTCTGATGAACAAATAGGAGTGCAATGTCTCATTGAATTTATTATGCACCACAATAGTGAATAACCTCAAGTCAAACAATAAAATTTTTAAAAAAATATTTTTAAATTCTGTGATATTTTTTTTCTCTAACAGTATACAGTTATGTTGATAATTTAAACAAAAAAACTTGGAGGTACTTAATTTTACAGCACTGGAGTAAGTTTTTAGAAATTTGATCAAACTTTTGCATACTACTGTCTCACACAGTTTCTTGCAAGTATTGGGAAATGACATCAGGTCAAAGTGTTAGTCATTTGAAACAATAACATTTTTTTTAACATATTTTTAAATTTTGTGGAATTTTTTTTTCTCTAAGAGTATACAGTTAGGTTGATAGTTTAAGTAAGCTTAGTTTTACTGCTCTAGAGTCAGTATTTGCCAAGTTGTATCAAACTTTTTAATGTTACTCTTTAATACAGTTTGTTTTATAAGTATCTAAGCAGTTTTGAGTTATAAAATAATTAAAATTATATAAGAAAGACCAGGATTTTAATGGTAATTTTTAATGTGACGACATTTAAAGTTTTCAAAAACAATATGACATCTCAGAAGTTAATATCATATAAAATGCATGATTTTTTTTTTAAGTATTAGCGCCGTTATTGTGTCGAAATCAACTGCCCATCAGCTTTTCAAGTTAATGCTACTAAAGCAAAGCTAAACTTTCTTTTTAGATTTTCAATCTTTGAAGGAGGATTAAACAACCCTCCATGATTCATTTCTAACCTTTTCTATATTTATGAATTATAGTATTTTTTAAAATTAATATTTGACTTAATACCTGACTCATTAATGTGCCAAATGTCCTTGAAAAGTAGCTCGCGGAGTCTGCATTCTACTAATGTTCAATATTTGCAAATGACTCAGTTTGCCGTAAATTGAGTATACATGGTGGAGGCTGTAACAGCGTGTGTAGATACCTCACATCGATTTTTCAACTCACTAATTTTTAAAACAACCATTGAATATCAACGTGAACAGTTGATTAGTCAGTAGAATATCAATGAGAATTTTTCACATTAGAAATTTTACATCTGTATTATTATATATTCTCCAATATTTTCTGGTTAGCGGTTTTAAATGTTGTTTAGACATTTCTTACTAAAAGTACTCGTATGAATGGTTCTTCTATTAATAGTTTTAAAAATAACCAGTGAATATTCAGTTGGAATATCAATGTCAGGAGTTAACTATTCAGTTGGAATATCAATGTCAGAAGTTAACTATTCAGTTGGAATATAATATCAATGAGAGCTTCTCAGATTGTTTGTTTGACAATATTTTCTGTATAGCCGTTTTAAATGCTCTTAAGCCAGTTTCTTGTTAAAAGTACTCAAATGAATGGTACTTCTACTGTTAGTTTTAAAAATAGCCGGTGAATATCAGTGTCATAAGTTAACTATTCAGTTGGAATATCAATGGGATCTTCTCACATTGTACGTTTTGCCAATATTTCTGTTAGCTGTTTTAAATGCTGTTTAAACATTTATTATTAAAAGTACTCCAATGAAAGATACTTCTATTATGTAGGAGCAATATATAGAACTCATCATATACATTTTATACTAAATTTAACTGATCTGGAGTTACTGGGATGATAGCACGTTGGATTTCCTAATTAAGGGAGTTCAGTTTACAATTTGATAATGCTATATAAACATAAACTTCTCGTGTCTACAACGGAAACGGACGTGATAAACTTGTAAGTCGTTGGGTTCTTTCAACGGAAGGATTAAATTTGTGAATTTGTCTGAATTTTCTTCTATTCGCAGGTAAATTTGTAGTACATACTTCTGAAAATCATCCCGAAAGGCAATAATCCAACTGCCTCCTGTAGACATAATAAAGATAGTTCGTACTACACAACTCTAAATAAGAGATATATTTTGTAAACAAAAGGGTTTCATGCAATTAGATATAAGTTGCATTCCAGATAGTTGTGGTCATTAGAATAAATAAAAATTGTGATAAAATATCTCTCATAAATTGAGGAAAATTTCACAGGTTTTCTATTTCACGAATAGCAAATACGTAATAATTACTGCTAAAATTTTTCCAAAAAGCATTATCTCTCTTTTTACATTGAAAATAAAACGTTGATCCATGAATTGGTGTTCGTTAAAAAGACTTTTTACAGATTCTCAGATTTCAAGATTAGAGAAAAGAATGGTTTAATGAAAGTAAAAGAAAATTAATAAGTTTAAATAAAATTGTAATGAAGAGTAGTAACAAATTAATGTCTTAAAATTGTACGTTTTCCTAGAAAGTCTTAATGACTATTATTAAACATAAAAAATAGTCTTTTATTTTACTACGTATAATCGAACTAAATGGATGTTTTTTATTCTTGTTAAAGAAATTAAGTTAATTTTTCTTCAAATGTCTTACGATAAGTGTATTTTATTTTAATATTATTCACCGTTTTTTTTATTTTTAAGTTTTAATTATTTTTTTAAGAAGCTCATGATTTTATTCGTGTGAGTATATTAAAATATCCTATAAGAAACAACAAATATTTCTCGATACGAAAAAAAACGTCATATAGTTCTGATTTAAAATGGGCTTTTTTAAAATTCACGAGTCACTAATTAATATATATATTTGGTCATTTAAAGGCTTAATTATTTCGCAGCTGGATTAGGAAGAAAACAATTTGCAGTTCACAATGCACATATATATTTCTATTTCGTGTATAACAAATGATCGTTTGTATAAAATATTTTTGTCAAGGTTACGCTTTTCTCTTGAAAAGAGAAAAATATTGTTTATAGCCAGTACATTTAAATGTCCAATTACAATTATACACTGTCATTAGTAGTCATAACTTCCGACTGGAAAAACAGATTAGCATCGATTTTTTTTATTAAATAGAGCAAATCCATATTTAGTCACTACCATTTATTTGTTCCTCCTCGAGATTTTAATCAATGGCATGCATTAGAATAAGTGCAGACCTAACTACTGTATCAGAGGAAATTCGCAGCAACGCTTGGAAAAAATGAAGCAGCTATTTAGTCCCTTAAACATTTGATGAAATAATTTTCATTGTATCTATTTTGGAAGTTATAAATGAGTTTAAATAAGTAATAAGCGTATTTAACAATCAAGCTTTAATTGCGTTTTTATTCTTCTTATTATTATTATAAATATTGGCACAAATATGTTATGTAATTTTTTTTTAATTCTGAGAAAGAGAATTTGTTTAGAAAAACAATAATAATTACTTTCCGGAATATATGGAAAAGAAATTTTCACTCTAGATTAAAAAAAAAAATTTCTAATGAGTTATTACTTTTAAAATTGCTTGATGTTGTGTCTAATCCTCAATATCCTGCAGCGCGGGAAGGACATCCCATGATCAATATATTCAGACAGCAGTTCCTGTTGTAATCGAGCAGCAGTAGGTGGAGAAGTCTCTCTTTGTTGTCATTGAAGAAGTCTTCCGGGAGGACTTTTAGGGGAACTATCTCGCATTTGGGTGTTGTATGAAAACTCAAATACTCCCAACAGGTAGTCCGACTAACAAGGCAAGACGCTGAACATCACAAACGCCATCGAGTTTCATCGTCACTCGGTTTTAGAAACAGTGACTACAACAATGCCGCCAGGGGATTGAACCTCAGCCCTATCTCTCACCAGTGACGTACATTGCCACGAGTCGGGCTTAAAATTATTTAAATACTACTATTGTTAAAACCCAATATAGGCAATTTGTTATTATACAGACATAATATTCACATACGCTTATTATATACTTTTTACTACTATTTTCAGAATAAATATGGACATTGCTATTCAATCATTCGTGAAACATTTAATAAATATGTAAAATCAATAAAACCTCAAAATAAATTTATTTTAAATCATTGAATATTTTGGATTTTCTATTTGGAATTTTCAAATAGAAAGTTAAAATATTGCATCAGGGTTTTATTGATTTTACATTATTTACGATTCCTTATAAATAAAATTGGTGGTTTCTAAATATTCTTCTTCAGGATGTGTGTGATAATTCTACAGGTGATTTTTATTTAAATTTCTGTGTGATTCTGATTTTTATTTAAACATGATTATAAAACTTCCTGAAGAAGCATTTTCTGATGAAAGTTAAAAAGTTTATTAGCATGTTTCAAATAAACTATCAAAATAGCATTACTTTAATTATATTAAAAATAATGCAAGTGCAATATTGATATTATGCGTTACATGTAATCCTTCCCTGATCAACCTAACCATTCATATAATAATAACTAAAAATTGGCGAGTGGAATATATAATTATATTTACGTATTTGAAATTTCAAATGAAAGCATTTTTGAATTTCGATTTGATTTAAAATTTAATTTGAAAAATATAGTGAGAAAAATATACTTTAAAAATTAATTATTAATTATAAAAACTATTAATATCCACAACGCTAATGTAAAAAAGTTATTTTTTAAAAATATTTGTGTATATTTGTATGTAATATTAAATACATAAACGAAAACATTTTTCAGTTTGCCAAACATAAAATAAAAACTGCTAATTTAAAAAATAATATAACACATGTCTAAATATCCAAAATTGAGTTAGTATTCGCTAAATTTTAATCTTTGTATACTATACAGAATTGTTGGTTCTTAACATGATTTTTAAATTTTAAAATCTGGAATATTTAATTACAAATTTTCCAGGATCTTGTATCTTTTAAATAGGTAACAACAACAACACACGCTCAAACATAAACAGATTATAAACTTTATTTTAAATTTTTTTAAATTTACACTAAGTTAAAACTTTACTCCATTTAATTAATTCTTTTTACCTCGTTATCTATTTCGAAATTAATTAATCCAATGTTTAAGTAAAAATAGCATCAAAAGGCCTTTTATTATATATATATATATAATTCATTTAAAACTATTTATTTTCAGATTGCATACAAAATAAATAGCTTTATTTTAATTTAGAAATACTTTTTTAATTAAAATAAAGTTACTAGTTATTAAAAAAAGCAATGAATATTTAAAACACACAAAGAAAAATATTTTAATACGCAAAGTAAACATAAATTTTTTATAACCTTAATTAACGAACTACTCAAGCTTCGATGAATTTAAGATATCGATATATAAAGAAACAAGGAATTAAAAATGGTTCTTAATTTTACACTAAGAATTATTTCGCTTGAGGCAATTAGAAAAACGAAAAAATAAATAAATAATTCAATTCCTTTAATATTTTAAAAAGCAATTTTAACTTTGGCCTTGCATATAGAAAAAAAAAAAGATAAAATCAAGGTAAAAAAAAAAAAAATCCATTCTAAAAAAGTTCAACCGATGTTTTCAAACTAATGAATTGACTGTTGGCGTTTTTTTTAATAGAAAACAGCAAAGAAAAAAATAATAGAGGTACCCTTTTCGTTGTAGAATCCATTTTATTAAAATGATTTAGTATTACTTAAGAATTCATTTTAATATAAAAAAAGAATCATATAAAAAGCTCACGACTTAGTTTTGCTTGTTTTTTAAAGGTGAAATATAATTAATCCAAAGGGAATTCTTATTACTTAAAATACTATTAAGGCATTATTTATAACAAATGTTTTTCTAATAACGAAAACTAATAATTATAAAAAAATAAAAGTAAATAATATTCCAATCAAAGCATCATATATTTTAATATCTGATTATAGATTTTAATTGCATAAAATTCTTATAAGTATTGTATTTTTAATATACGCATACTATTGCTTTATGTATAACTCTACAATAGATTTAAATTCGATATAAAAAAAATAGTAATAAAAGGATTAATTTTGTAAACCAAACTTGTGTCGAAATCCCATTATAAAATAATATTAATTAATTAAAAGTTCTGAATATATTTTCAGCACAAGGGAAATCAAAATCTTTAAATGTTAATTTTTCTTTTTATTATAAACACTAACTAATTTCTTATGAATAACAAGATAGCTATTATTGAATGATACTGATACCGTTCATACATACAAATTAATTTTACTAGCACACTTAATTATATTTAGTTAAAAATTAATTGAAAACAAACTTAATACTTTTTTAAATAACGAGAAGATAGAGAAATGAAGGTTACTTAGAGTTTTTTATTTATTGATGCGTAACATTTATGTTTGCCTTAAATATTCATCTACATCATCATCATTGGCGTAACAACCCCTATGATGGGCCAGGGACGTCTGCCTGTAGGCAAATTTCAAGACAGGAAATGTTTACTTTTTATGGGATAGGATTGTTAGCTCTACACCCAACGCTCTACAGTCATATTAGACTGGGTCCTACGACTTAAAGTGGATTCCAAACCACTACAAACATCCATGGTACCGCCTGGATTCGAACCCGAAACCTGTGACACCCAGCGCAGAATTAAAGATTCAAGCATACACAAATATTAAATACTAACGATTGTAGAAATATTAAATTTGTGATTAGAGGATCAAATTTCAATTTAAAATATATTTCTCTTCGAAATAGAGAACAGACAAAAACATAAAAAGCAATACAAGATTAGTTAATATGAATAGATTGTGGAAATATTAGTTATTAAATTTATAAAAAAAAATAATAATTATGTTTTATGTATATAATAAAACTATAAGTTTCTCCATTAATTAAGTTTGTTTACATTAACAACAGTTTTATTTCAATATACAAATTATTAACTCTACGAGGAACAATCGTTCCTGTAAATTTGGATATCTAATAAATGGATACCCAAGTAGTGTTGAAACTTATTGGCGATATTTTGTTTTTACGGGGTAGGATTATCAGCAGTTTGCCCAATAGTCATATTAGATGGAGACCTACGGTTTTAAAATGGATTCCGAACCACTACAAGCATCTATGGCATCGGCGCGACTCGAACCTGAAACATGTGGCACAAGCAACAGAGCACTAGTCAAACGGCCATCAGATCTTAAATTATTTTATAAATTTTCATGTTTTTATTACATCAAATATTCTGCAATTAAAAAACAGCCTAATCAAAACAATATCTCTGCACAAAATAAATAAGTATTTTAAATTATTATGTTACCGTAGGACGTCCGTTAGCTTTTTCTCCCCTAGCGCGCATGCTCATGAAACACATTTTATGTCCAAGCCCATTTTAGTCCAAGATTATTAAATAAATGTATATCATAAAGCAAAAGAATTAGGATGATACATTAAAAAAAAGATAATTTAATCTTTTAATTAAAAACTGTGTACTTAAAACATTAAATTTTGAATTTTTTTAAATTCATAATGCAAAAAGATTTTAGTATTTTTAGGTTAACTCTATGCAATTTATTGAATCCCACATTATGCAAATCTCCATTCTGCATATTTTACTATGTTTTCCTGCTTCATAAAGTTTTCTAAAAGAATGATTTTTACTCGATATATTCAGAGATCAGAAACATGAAAAATAATCAAGAAATGGGGAATACAGTTGAATAAAATAAATATTTAATATCTCATACTTTTTTTTATAAATAAAAATAAGCAAGAAAACTTCAACAGAATAAATTATTTTATATTGAAAAGCAACTCATGCATTTTCATGAGGAGCTTTACGGAAATACACAAGAAAAAAATAATGCGAAATACTATTAATGTTGTAGTTTTATTTGAAAAATGCAGAAATACAGTTTGAGAAACGTGATATCGTAACAGAAATACGTGGCGAAGAATGACAGCGCTGTTGCAGAATCAAATTTCAGAATTATTTCCAGTTCTCGCATGTTTATGTCACAATATTCAATTCTAGAAAATTCGACTGTTTGAATAATAGGACAAATCCAATTTAAAAAGAAAACCTTTTTGAAAACTTTTTTAGTTCAAGTATCACATAACAAATACATAGTTTTAAGATATATAGTAAGAAACATTATAAATTTATAGAATTTCAATAATAATTGTTCTATCAAATAGTAAAACTTAATCAATGTGAATAAGAACTCAAATTGAAAAAAGGCTATTTCCCCTCAGCATAATAATTTAAGTTGAAAATGATTTTTTTGCTTCCAAATAGTGAATAGTAAATTAAATTAAATTTTGAATAGTATATTGATTTTCTTTATTTAAAATAAATAAAGCAATTCTTCTCTAATTTTGAATTCATAATTTTGAAATCATATTGATTCAAAACCAATATATTTTTTAAAGATTATATTTCTATTAATACGATTTTTCTCCTTTCTTTTTACAAGATCTACAATAAAAGATCCGGGAAAAAATTGAATTACATATAATATTTTACTAGTATATTAGAACTTGAAAATTTTATAATTAATAAAATGCAGTAATGTCTTTCCTCACAAAATCGAAAATTATGCAAAAGAGAAATAGAAACATGTGATGTGCAGGTTGGGAAACCAGATTGTAACTGGGTGCGGTTGGATGGAGATACTTGAGGGACAGGTTAGAGTAGTCACAGCTTTATTTTAACACGTCCAAACACCACACACATAAAATTAGCAACATAGAATATTAACGATATTAACACATTTAAAAACATATAATTATAGATTAGTGGAAGGATTCCACTTCTAAGCCGAAAAGGCGATACTCGACTACGCACAGGATGCGCGAAATATACATCCTCTCCGGGAAAAGTCTTTAGGCCAACTGACCATTACTCCTGAACACCACAGGGAGTACTCTCGCCAGTGCGTTGAAGGAAGCATGGTTACAAATACTTATTTAGCATACATGGTTTCTTCAAGCAATTTGGAGTAATTTTTCATCAAAATATCATTTCATCAAAATAAATCCTTACCAAACTTTCATTTTTATGGTAAATACATTCCAAGTCTTATTTAAATAAATTTAAAATTGAACTGAATCACTTATGAAATTTTTGAATTTTTCTCTCACGTGGGGCAACATACTCAATATATATCTTTTGATAATGTGGGGCAATTGCCATAAAAAGTCCTTTCGATTTGCAGTGCTCTTGCTTCTCGAAGGCAATGCTCTTCCATTTTGAGACTGTACGTTGTTTATAAATGGAACAAAAGACCATCAATGTGCAACAACAAAAAGCGTATTCTGTAATTGCATTTTGTGGAATTTTATTTTATTTTTATCTCACATGGGTAAGCAGTTTTTAATTTACTTTACGAAGATATAATTTGTTTTTCATTACTTGTATTGAAATGATTCTTTCTTTTTATTATTTTGAAAATCTAACTAAATGAGTTGATAAAATAGGATTTCTGAGAATAGTTTTAGCCGGTGTATCAACCAAGCAAAAAAAGGTGAATCGATGGATCTTAAGGTTTTTCCCGTAATCGATTAACCGAACATAGTTACTTCTAAAAGTGATGTATTCTTTCCATCCCCTTTAATGGACTGTTAGTGATATGCATAAATGAAACAGAAGACCCGCCTAGGCCCACACAAAAAATTCTACGAATCACTTTAAAATTTTAATACATTAACGATAACTATATTCTTCAAAAATTGATTCAAACATTGTAAGAATAAATTTATCTCGTTGTGAAAAAATAAATTATACGGTATGTGTAGCTTATATAGAAAAAGCAATAAATTTAGACAGTGTACGCATGCGTAATTAAAATTAGATATATTGCCATCATAACCATGTAGGATATATATATATATATCATATCAATTATTATGCAATAGAGCATAAAATGTGTGAAAATGTCCAACTTTTCACATTGACGATTATTATATATTATTACTATTATCAAACTTAGCTTAACGACGATATGAAAAATAAATATACAATGTCAACCAATTTTTTATTTGATACGTTATCTTGTTATTTTCACAATGGTATACTTTTATACATTGAAAATATTAAAAATAGGTTTATATTAAAAAAATGCTTTGTTTTTAAATGCGCTACAAACTGGTTAATCTAATACGATTTTAACATGAGACATAATGATGAATGATCTGAATTATTTGCCATCATACGTACCCAAAATTACAGATTTATTTTCCACATTTTGGTAAAATGTAGACTTGTAGCCTGTTTTATTTTACATAAATTACGAGGTTCATCTTATAAAAAAAAAAAAAGTAAAACTAATTCGTTATAAATAGCATTTATTGGTCAAATCAGTCCGTTAAACCACAATAATGATACATCTGTGCAGTAATGGACTGTATCTTTTGGGCATATAACATACATGTCGTCAATATAATAATACCATGCTTTTAAGTGAGAACGCAAGGTACAAGATCTACTGACACAAGGTCTAGCCAAATTGAGAAATGAGCTAATTAGCTTTCTCCAATCAATTCCATAATACTGAAGGAATTCATCTATAATAGTAAATTATTCTTGTACATGAAATCTATCTATCTATATATATGCATGTGTGGAATTTCGTTCAAACTTAAAAACTATAAAAAACTTAATGTTCTAAATGTTATCACTTTTAAGTTATTATTCATTAACCTTGTGTTTAGCCATAGAATTACGAGCAAATTCTAATTATTTTTTTTTAATTAAACAAATATAAATTTCTTCCATCAAACGACATCTGGTGGCTTGAATTAGAAACTTCTATAATATAAAAATAATTTAAATTAAAATTAATTGTTTAAATTAAAAATAAATGGGGTAGTGTTACTCGCGTCCTTAGCATATTTTGAAGGTACACGTATTACCCTGGGTAGTGCTGAAATGAGTAACAGCGGTGCAGCCCTTGCTTATGGCATGAAGATTAACTGTCTGTGTATTGTCAGCTGCATTAGAACAACAACAA
This sequence comes from Caerostris darwini, assembly GCA_021605075.1. Classification (NCBI taxonomy): domain Eukaryota; kingdom Metazoa; phylum Arthropoda; class Arachnida; order Araneae; family Araneidae; genus Caerostris; species Caerostris darwini. The sequence goes on along the minus strand of BPLQ01006883.1, from coordinate 39,690 downwards.
CAACAATTAAAAATAATTGCTTAAACATTAAATTTTTTTAAGTTTATGCAATTGTAATATTTTTAAATATTGTTTTTTTTTTTTTTTAATATTCTGTTATATAAGTGCATATTTAAGTATTGAAAATTAGTAGGCCAACTAGTCACACATAACACAGTTTGGGGAATCCATCTCTCCTAGGCCACGTAAACAATCATGACCAGTCAAACGTCTAAACAGAGCCACTTTTGCCTTTCTTGGAAAACCCGGAAATAGTTCTGTTTTCCTCCAGAATTCTCCAGCTCTTACTTATAGTGCGTTGATTCATATTATTTATATTTTAGTTTTTAGTTTTTTATTCATAAATATTCATTCGCAATAATTTTTTCTTTTCAATTTGTAAAACCACAGTTCTTAATTGTTATCCGTGTTTTGCATTTGCGATTGTGATTTCGTCTTGATTCCTTTGCATTTTTTTTTCCGAATGAAATTTTAGCAAAACTAACAACAAGATAGTCGAAAAAATTCTCATAAACTATTCAAAAAAGTATTTGTTAAAAATAGAATTTAATTGGAAATACAAAACAAAAATAAATAAACTAAGCTATAAATTTAAGATGATGGGTATAGTTATGAATACTTTAATTCCAAGAATGAAAATTAAAAATTTTTATTTATTTATTGTAGCTAGGTACCACCGGGTCATATTTTTCCAGGGTAGCTAATCAATGGATTTGAGATCCTCTAATTTGAAAAGGGAAAATAGTGGATAGACAGTATTGTAGGGCCAATAAAATAGGAGGGGGTTTTCTCCTACGTGTAAGCGTTCCCCTAGGTACTAACGAGTAAATGTTAGCCCAACGTATTTTCCTTCTATCAATAAGTAACTCTTAGATAACTGGGTTACAGTTATTAAGGTAGAGGATCTTTCTATCCAATTTTAAATAGCGGGAATGAAGTTTTATTCTAGTAAGGAAATTTGACAATTTTGTCTACTATTTTACGAACTACTGCAGATAGGAGAAGGTAAATTATTAGTAACTTTTGGCAAGATAAAACTACCATCCGATTTTTGCTATGCAGTATCGTCCGTTGCAGAGCTAGTAGATGCAATGTATCCAGCTATTTCCCAAACTTATCACAATTTAAACTAGTTTAGATAGAGAGCTATTCTACCTGTTTAAAGATGGAGATTTCCACGAAGTAACATTCATTTATTTTTTGTTTTACAAATACCAAACATTGGCGCTGAAGCCACTAGTTTTCCGGTTCTCCGGTACATTATGACCATGTCGACATACCGAAAAAGTGCATTACAATTATTTAAGTATTCAAAAGTCATAGGCCGATTAGTCACACAAAACACAGTTTGGGGAATCCAAATGACCAGTCAAACGTCTAAATAGAGCCAACAACTGCCATATCTTGTTTAAGAATTTTCTTAAGAATCAAGTTGAAAAACAATTTATTCGTATGAAATGTCAGCGATCGATTAATGCGTTGCTCTATCAAAGTTCCTTTCTTAGCCAGTATATCAACTTTTTCATTGCCCATATTTCCACGGTGAGTTGGAATTCGTTGGAAAAACATTCCGTGGGCCAGTATCTTAATCAAATACCTACAGTCCAAGATTCTTTGTGAACTATTTTGATTATTCAAAAGGATTTGAAGTGCATTATAAATGCAGACAATATAAATGCTTTTATAAAGGAGTGGCTACAGATCGAAAGTTGTTGAATATCCACAGCAATAGCTTCGATTTTGTCATCAGCGGCAGTAGTAAGAGAGCCTACAAGTAAATAGTAACTAAAACGCTCCCTATGGACACCCGCTCCAACACTTCTTGCTGACTAAAACATAGAACTGTCAATATAGACACGCATCCATTCTACACGAAGTAACAAAATAAACACGTACCCTGTTACCAAGTGACGATGAGGTTTTCAATTACCCACCAGAATTCCTGAACTCAATTGATCCGGCTGCATTGCCATCACATCTCATTTTATTTAAAGTGGAATCAATAATAATTTTACTACGGATGTTTGACCCATCAAAATTTGCAATGGCACGGGACTGTGAATAAAGAAGATACTGGACAATATGACTGAAGTGATTATTTTAACAAGGCAGAGGGTGAAATAGTATCTATGTCACAGATATCACTCATTTCGACGGATTACCCTTTTAACTTAAACAGCTTTAAAATTTCAGACAGACTTGCGTTTGCGATTACATCAACAAGTCACAAGGGCAGTCTATTAAAATACAGCTGAGTGGATTTGAGGTCGATATATTTATCTCACCGTCAGCTTTATGTTGATTGTACAAAGGGTTAGGCCCACAGAAAAATTTATTTATTTTGCACTTAGAGATGAAATCAAAAATGCTGTTTTTAATCACATTAAATTAATATTAAAAATTGTTTGAAAAATGTTTTATTTTATAATTTATATACTGTTCACATAATTTTTAAATATATGTCTATAAAATTACTCCAATTTCAAGCTGCATTCATTATTCTGTTATTCATTCTCCTGTGTGATAAAATGTAGAAAAATATACCAGATAAAAACGAGAGAACAATTAGTAATGATTAAAAAAAGTAATATAACTTTCATCTGCTCGTACTGCCTGAACTTACAAAGGAATTCTTTCAACAGGATCTATGAGAAAGCTTTTTTCCTGTATCAAAACCGTTTACAAATGCATAGTGACCAGAAAAAAATAACGAATATACGTATAAGGAATTCTCAGTAAAATTTTGCTTCATTTCTCTAACTAGCCGTACCTTTTTTAAATGACTCAAATATTAAAATCTAAAAATTAGAATACGAACAATATCAAATTTATATAAAAAAGGCAAACGCTTTCATTAATCCTTTATATGAATTGTTAAAAAGGGTTTGATGACCGAATGACTAACGCTCTGGCATTTTGTGCAACAAATTTCGAGGTCGAGTCCCGGCGATGCCATGGATGTTTGTAGTGGTTTGGAATCCACTTTAAACAGTAGGTACTGACTAATATGAATGTAGAGTGTTAGGAATAGATCTGACATCACTGATCTCCTATCCTGTAAAAAGGGAAATCTCGAAATCTGGCCCTGGCCAACCATGAGGCTATTGCGCCAATGAGAAAGAAGAAGGATTGATAAAAAATTTTAATTTCTATTATTAAAAAATATTGAATATAAAATTATCAAAAAAATTCTAAACACAGAATCAATTATATATAGCATCATAAATAAGAATTACAAACAATTTTTAAAAATAAACTGAATGAAACAACATAAAGTATTTATTTTCTTCTATCAAATTATTTTAAAAGCAAAATATATTTGTTTTTTCAGCGTACTGCATAATTTTAAAGATATTTATGAGTTAATTTACTTTTTTTTTTATTTTCCCCCTGAAATATTTATATCCTGCAATCAACAAAAGAAGAATTTTCGAATGCCAATAAAAGAACAGCAGTCTAACGAAAGGGGCAAATTTCTAATGGATCGCTGGTTTTCATACCATTAGAGTGTCAAGAAAATGTATTTTAACGCTGTCTTTTACGAAATCGATAGCGGAAACACGCGATAGACCTTTCTTTTTCAAAGAGCACACAATATTTAATTAATCTTTTCGTACGAAGGGTCACGACAGAAATATTAATGGTTTAATTAACAGTCTCGTAAATTTGAATGGGAATGGAAGACCGATATTTTTTCCCCGGGATTTTCCATGTCTTCGCCGAAAATATTCCCTGAGTAATAATTATTTCAAATAGAATTTTTAATTTTTCATTAAAAAAAAAGGTAATATGAATTATTATAGGCTTCAAATTTATCGTCTTTATAAGTTTCATTATAAGTTATTTTTCACCATAAGTTTTATACCTCGTTTTTCATTTTTAAACGGCATTCATTCTGTATTATTAATTATTTTTTAAGACGGATTTGGGTTTCAATTTTGACTTTATAGAAATCAAAGTAGGAACGTCATTTCCAAGTAAATGTAACACTATGAAATTAGTTAGGATTTAAATTGTTTAATTTCGTAAAATTCTTAAGCCTATCAGAAATTTAACAGAAAAACTGAAATGCAACGAACATTCATTGTTGTTTACTTGTGATAGACCAAGTTGAAATTAACTATTAATATTTTTGAAATTGATTATAGGTAAACCTATCTCATATAAAATCTTACATATTTTTGTTTCTCTAAATATTCTTTAATGTTACATTGATATTTCTGTACAAAATAGGATTTTTTGTAGCAAATTTGTCAGACGAAAAGAACATATGAGGGAACAATATCTTAATCAAACAGTTAAGCACCCCCAAAAGCAGATGTTTTGTGGTTATTTTACACCCGGTGGACCTGGCAGCTTAGTACCAGTTGAGGGAATGATGGATTCTCAAAAATTTACTTCCATATTACAAGATTAAATTATGCATTTTATGCAAATGTTCGCTGGCTGTATTGGAATGCTTCAACATGATCTTGCTCTATGCTATACTTCTAAGCTAACAACAAAATTTCTCCAAGAAAACAAATTAACAGTTTTGGACTGCCTTGGTAATTCTCAGATGTTAATTTAATCTCATCGAAAATTTATGGAATTTTGTGAAGAGGCGTGTATAATGGACTGCTCAATCAAGACAAAAATGATTGAGAATGTCGTAAAAGTTTGTTTTCGTGATGACAACATCAAAAATGTATGTTCTAAGTTAGTGGAATCCATGCCGAAACGTGTACAGGATATCATTAAAGCTAGAGGAAGACATAATTACTACTAGAATGCTATAAAATGTATGTAAGTTAATTTATGCTAAGTAAATCTCATATATGAAAATTTTTGTATTTGTCCCAATTAATTTGCACAATACGTAGTTTGCAAATTACTAGAAGAAAAAAAATCTTATTCTGGAAAGTTTTAAATAGAAATTTTTTTTATCTGTGAATTTATATAACTATAACTAACTATATTTCTATCTATAATTCTTTTTAACTAAAAGCATACTTTCTCATTCTCACTAATGTGAAAATAAATGGCATATAAAAAATAAATATCGAGCAATATTTAGAATACAGAAAATAAACATTATTGTATTACATATTGCATTACACTCATTTACTATTTACCAATTTGAATTAAAAATGGAAAGACAAAAAAATTAAAATAAATCCTATACAAAAAAGATTTTTACATTTGAAATATATACTACATGTATTACATATTATATAGTATATTACATTGTACTCATTTATTATTTACCAATTTGAATATGAAATGAAAAGACAAAAAAATCAAACAAAATATAACTATACAAAAAAATATTGTTGAAATATAGTTGCATTTTCGAAAAGTTTTAATTAAGTTTGCTTAATTCTACAGATTTTTGTTTTTGAATTTATTTTAAAGCTTTGTATATTGTTCTTTATCCTTTTACATTATATTTATTGGAACAAACTGCTTTGTACTTCAAGTTATTTATTTTATAAAAGAGAATTCTCTCAATTTAAAAGGCTAAACACTAGAATAAAACGTGATTAATTATAATATAAATTTAAAAAAGCGAGTAAACTGAATACATATCATTATTAAATACAGATAAAATATTGCACAAAGTTCAAAGGGATAAAAAAGGTAATTCTGTTTATAAAATATATTTATGTTTCCTCTTAAAATAATTTTCTGGATTCAAAAAAAATTAAAATTTTTTTTTTTACTAATTTACAATCAGTATGGTAAGAACAGAAATGTCAAGTGATTTGGATTTCACCCAAAAAAACTCCTTTCGTGCTCCTTCAAAATGAAATGAATAGAAAAAATAAGCATTAGAAATTAAATAATAATTCTACCTCGTGTAAAAAAAAAAAATTCCTTTTGTTCCCTCCATAGAAATTATATGTTATTATTTTTTACATTTTTTATTTAAATTAAAATGTTTAATAAGATTTATTTGGATTTATTATCCTTTTTTAATATTCTGGTACAATCGAAGTCACTTTTATTTACGCAATTTGTAATTTAATCGGTTAGAAATATTAAGAATAAATATCAATTTCGTAATTCAAAAATTAGTCATATAAAGGTGAAACAATTTCTCTCATAATTAACTGAAATAACACCTATTTGTTTCCACTTGATAAAGATAAGTTTTTTTTTTTAATTATATATAGTTAAAATGTAGTATGCAATTGAATAAAAATATGTATTTGTGTTATTTCAATATACTGTAACTTAATTAATAAAAATATATTTTAAAAAATCCATACAAATAAATTTATTACTTAATATAAATTTTATAGGATTACTAGAGTTTATGGTCTGGTTTTACTTGGCTTCGGTAAACATTATTATAAATTTTAAAAATTTATAAGCCTACGACGATATTAGAATAAAATAGAGTTTGTAAACACACAGACTGAGTTTGATTAGACTTATTTTATGAGAAGTTTTCAATCGAAATTTTTTAAATCAAAAAAGAATTTTTGGTTACGCATTAAATAAACAATTAATAGACTCAGAGAAAAAGTGTTATTGGGACTAATACTCAGTGTCCGGCAGCGCGGAACGGACACCCCATGAGTCGTCTACTCATGGATGGAAGAAAGCGGGCAGTTTTTTTTTTGTGATGGATCATCCGTAGGTAGAAATCTGACTATGCTCTGAGTCGCTGAAGAAGGAGGGCAGTGCTTTCCGGGAGGACTTTTAGGATAAGCTACCCCGCATTTGCGTATCGTATAAGAAAAAAATCCGGAAAACACCACCTGCCAGTTCGACTAACGAAGCAAGAGGATAAACATCACAAACGCCATCTAACCTCATCATTTTTTAAACATTGTGAACAACAATGCTGCCAGCGGATTGAACCTTAGCCCTAATGCAAACCAGCGCTGCACGTTACCACTGAGCCACGAGTCGAACTGAAACAAGTAATATAAAAAAAAAAAAAAAAAAAATGTAAAAGTCAATTCCTTCTTTTTTTTTTCTCGTATAATGCAGGAAGTTCTTTATAAATAATTTTCATTCATTTTTTTCAGTTTAAATGGCGCCCTCTATTGGTAGATACATGCAACTTAAATCTAAAAAAACTAAAATTAATTCATTAAATTAAATTACTGAATTAATATTTGAAAAACTGTATTAACATCAAGTGTCATCTCCACTACAAGTTAAAAAAAATGTATTTGAATTTGAGTGGAGGAATAAAAAGTGTTTAATTAACGACTGAAAATTTGAACAAGATATATATAGGGAGCGTGTGAGCTAATAGAAGGAATTTAAAAAGTAGAATGCTCAGTGTTATAATTTCTAAGTTACGAAAAAGATACGAATCTTTAGTTTCATGGATAGAGAAGATTAACGGTTTTTTTATATTAGCGTGTTAAATATAGTAATTGTTTTAAATGTTAATTATTAAGAAGAATCTTGTTAAACCAATATATTTTTAAAACAGCTATCTCATTATAATCTTTTTCTTCAGGATGGAATTTCAGTTTGCAATTTTGATTCTTGGAATTTACAAAAGCATAAGAGATTCATTATTATCTACAGTGAATCATTACACTTATAAAGTAGTCTTTTAAAAGCAATTGATACATATTTGTGAACACATATTGAGGAAAAAAATAGACCGATCGACATCGTGAAGCTATTGTTAAATTGCCTGATAGTCGATCATCGTTGAATAAGGTTTGTTAAATAACAACTGGATCACAATCGCTATGTGAATACATAGCGATTGTTATCTATGTTGTGTCCAGTTGTCCTTCTAGATGCATTCTGCTCTTCAACTAATTCAGTTTTTGCACCAAAATATGGGGTGCCACTATCATTTTTCAGTTAAGAAAAACTATTAGTAGATATAATTGTGTAAGATATCTCTATTCTATGGATTACTCCGTTTTATTTGCTGTAATGGTTTAAACGGATAGAAGATAGATATGAAGCTAATACAAAAAAAGCCAAGATAGCATTCAAATCAATTAATTAAGTTCATGCAGAAATAGGATTGCATTTAAATTTGCAAGCAATATGAAAAATTAAAATAACATAATAACAGCAAATAATGAGCAGTAACTTAAATTTGATTTTTACAAAATCGTCTAAACTTTTTACATTTAAAATTTTTTTTATTATAATATAAAACTGTAAAATGCATAAAATAAAAACGAATTATTAGGAATTATTTATCTGTGCACTACATTTGCCCATAGCTATGGATAATGTATGAAATTAAAATAATGAAAAACTAATAACTGAGCCAATTTTCAGAATTCACTTCACATTAAAGCAATTTAAAATAAAAAATGTTATAACTTACAATCTACAGGGATTTCAGTTTTATTTATATGAATTTCAAAATTCAATCAACTCCGCTAATTTTTAACATTTTAGCACATTTGTTTAACAAAACATTTTTAAATAAACTTAATTTTAAATTGCAGAAATGTATATATATTTTCTTTAAAATTATTTTATTAAATATTATTATATGCAGTATAATATATTATTAACTATATTAAACCTTATTAATCCAAATTTTATCATACTAATCTAAGAAACAACTATATCCCTTTAAATTCTGTAAATATGTTTTTTCGGAGTTAATGCCTTTTTTAACACAAAAAAATTATCTTTTAAGATACTGATGATATCAAAATAATTTACAAAATTGATTATTCTTGTTAATTTATCGACAATTTCTCATATACATAAAAAGAATGTTTCATAGTTTTTATTTTATTTTATTATTATTATTATTACATACTTCTCCTACTATACTTTAAAAATTATCACATAATTAAAAGAAGTTGAATTCTATCTAAAAAACATTGATGAAAGTTACGAAATTTGAACATTAATAAAAAAAATTATAATAACATTAGGCATATAATAAAACGATTAATGAAATTATAAAAAAATTTATTTTTAAAATAAATGATAAAAAGGATAACTTTGTAAGGATTGCAATAAAAAAATTAAATTACTTATTGTTTGAATTCACTTATTATATTATGTTAACTGTTGTTAAATTCACAAAAATTGATTTTGATAACATTTGGGTAAAATAAATAAAAAGCTAGAAAACATTTTTTCACATTTACAAAAGATTTTAGATAAAATTTTTTAAAAATATTGAAATAAAATAAATATAATCCAAAAGTAAAACAAAGAGAAACTTTAATAACTGCACAATTACATTCCTTTGTAAATATTTATGTTGAAATAAAACATATTCATTTGAAATGTATTTCTAAAATTATAACATATAAATTCAGCAATAAATTTTTTTAAAAACCAATTAACATAGTGTATCAAATTCTGTTTTAATGAGATATAATTTTTTTCCAGGTTTTTATTTTCATGTATTGTTAATTTATTCATTGTTGATTTAATCTATTTTATAAAATCACATTTAATTTCAAATAACAATTGTACATAATTTTCTATACTCGACATATAAAAATAGCATTCTTTTATATATAATAATAAATCGCATTATTTATAGTATTTAAATAACAAATAGAATTATTTTCGGCTTTTAAATATTCCTATTACATTAATATAATTACCCCCCTTCTCCCTCTCTCTCTTTTAAGTTTCTAATTAAGTTTTAATTTAAAATTAATAAATTTTTAATTTTATTTTAATTTAAAATTAATAAATTTTTAATTTTATTTTATTTTAAAATTTTTTAATTAGTTAAATTTGCATAAATGAATATATGAATTGTTTATTACAACACAGTTAAGTATAGAAGTGAAAAAAATTACGAAGTTGGACATTTCTTTCGTAATTGAATTAACTGATCAAGACGTGTCGTGATTAACCTATTTTTATTAATAATATGTATTTTTAGATTAAAGTTCTTTTATGTTTTGTAATTTTTTATTTTCTAGGGAAAAAAATTATATATTTTTTATTAATAGTTTTAGATCATCCTAAGTAGGAAATGTCATATGGGAGAATTACCTTCAACTGATGATTACTAAATTATTTATATTTCCATTATTTATTATAAAATATTATTTTATTGATATGTCTACTAATTATAATGTAAAGTGAATATTTACACGATTCGCTTATGAGCAATCGACCAAATTTCTCATGACATTTGGCTTTATTTTTATGCGAAAGTTTTTTAATAACTTCATCTTATTAATGAAAACAAATTTATTATTGAATATTTTTATATCTTTATTTTTCTGGAATTATTTAAATAATTTTGTTGTTATATTCATGAAAGTACATTTGATAAATTGTTTACTAATAAACCAATGTGTTGATAATGATGTATCATTTTCATCAAAAAGTGCTCTTAAAAAATACAACTTATTTGACATATTTCTATGCCTATATTTTCCGTAAAAAATATACTGTGATTTTTTTTATCAAGCTATTCGTTATCTATAATTTTATTTAATATTAATATCTAAATTAAATATACATTGTGCACTATATAGATTATTTCTACATCTTAATCTCTAATGGATTGACCTTGTATATCTTTACTACAAGTTTTTAACTTTTTAGAACATTTAACTCAGCGAAAATTTATTTTTAATTCTGGATTACAGCGAGTATTTTGGGTTATTTTGTATTAGTCTAAGTAAGTACAAATTCACTCGTAATATCGTACTTCTGGCAACCATAATTCTATATCTATTTTATTTTTGTTTACAGACATTTGACTCGATGTCTTTCAATACCCAAAAGATTGCCGAGGAGCTGAGTGTTATTTATTGCTTATAACTTTCCGTTATGTTTTTTTTTTTTTTTTTTTTTTTTAAAGAGTGAATGTGAAGATATTTTGTACATTGTAATAACAGGGATGTATTGTACGATGATTTCAAAAGTTCACACGATGAATTTGACGATTAAAGTTCTGATTCTAATGTGCAATCCGAATAGCTAATTTTAAACTTAAATTTCTGTAATAAAAAATTAATTATATAGGTTAAAAGTTTAATTCTATTGAGAAATATTTTAGATTTTAGTAAAGAAACTGAGTTTGAATAAAAACCTAATTTATTAAAGAATTAATTAAAAATAGGACTTCAGTATTTACTAAATATAAAAATTAAGCTGTGAAATAATAATTGATTGATTGATCTGATTCTAATGTGCCATCCGAATAGCTAAATTTAAACTTGAATTTTTGTAATAAAAAATTAATTCAACTATATAAAAGCTTAATTCTAATGATGAATATTTTCGATTTTAGAAAAAAAAAACTGAATTTGCAAATAAAAACCTAATTTAATAAAGAATTAATTAAAAACAGGATTTCAATACTTGCTACATATAAAAACAGAACTATTAAATAATAATATTGAATATGACGATTATAGTTCTGACTCTAATGTGCAATCCGAATAGTTAAGTGTAAGCTTAAATTCCTGTAATAAAAGATTAATTAAACAGGATAAAAGCTTAATTCTAATGGTATATTTTCGATTTTAGTAAAGAAAAAAAAACTGAAATTGAATAAAATCCTAATTTAAAAAAGAATTAATTAAAACAGGATCACAGTATTCATTGAATATAAAAACAGAGCTATAAAATAAAAGAGAAAGACCATGCTACCTGTTTTCTCATGGAATCCAACAGTTGGGATAAGAAAACAGAAAAAGAGTACTCCAATCAAAGAGGAAAAGAAAAAGGAAAAAGAAAGAGAGAGAGAAGACACAGAGAGAACGAGAGAGATAAGATGCAACCCCGAAAAAGGGTAAAACGGGAAAAGCATATTTCTAAAAATAGGCACTCTCGTGATTAGGATCTTATTACTTCTGCCCGAAAAGAAATGTGTAGTATTATGGAGTTCGATAAAGTAGAATCTTCTTTATTCCGAAAAAGAGCTATTAACTTGATAAAAAGTTATTTTAATGAACATCTCTTTCGGTATGTCAGCATGTTTCTAAAGTTTGATACTTTTTTCAAAGATGTTTAAAGGGATCTTAGATTGAGATTTTGAAACTATTAAGCCGTCTTTATGGACTTCGCTTTGAATTTTTAATTAAAAGTAATTTTAACTATGTAGTGGGGAAGAATTTTAAATGAAATATACATTTAGGAAGTAACTTAGCTGAAACTAAAAAAAAACGAAAATGTTTAAAAAGATAATAATTAGAGCAACGATAAAAGATGAAAAAAGAAAATTAAGACACTGAAAAAATTATAATTTGTATACAATTATTACATTCCTAATCAATTTACCAAATCGTAAAAACGCAGATACTCACGTTTTCCAAAATATAACTTAAATAATTTATTTTTATAATTAAAAAAATTATTACTTATAAATCATATTCCCCGGAAACTAAATGTAATTGATTTTTTCTTCACTTCTTATACAAGTAATCATAGTATTTGTAAAAATATAATTATAATTACTTGTAAACATTCACAAAAATAACACTTTTATGATATAGGAAAGAAAGCACATTGAAAAAGGGAAAAGAATGTACTTTAGGCAAATGTTTTTTATTTTTGTATATTAAGAATATTTCAAATTCCAACAACCTTTATTTGAAATGTAACATTTAGATTTTATGATTCATTATAGATCTAGCGAATAACCAAAAATTGTTACGTTATTAAAAGTAAAAAATTCATTTCCTATTAATTACTTCGAGATTATTCCATTATTTACTTTTAATCAACAAAACAATCATCGCAATAATTTAAAATAAGGATTATCATGCATGCTTCTACACGGATTACTTTGATTAAAATTGGAAATCTCTGGGAGTTAGTCTTAAATTTTATATATCAGTTTTGTTGGTTTATTAAAGCTTCCGTAAATGAGTTATCCAAATTTGAATGAAAATGGATTTTTTTTTATCATCTGAACACAATAAAAATATCCTTTTTAAAAATTTTATAATTCACGATTCTTTTATAGTAGAAACTTTGAAAATAGCAAATATGCAATATATATTATTATCATTGCAAATATATATATTATTATTATTGAAATTAAAAAATTTTTTAATTATCATTATTATTTTCTTTATTTTAAAACGTACATTTTTCACGCATAAATTTTCTAAAACTCCTCTCATGCTCCTGTTCACAGTAACTCTCGCTAGCGAATAAGGAGACAAGAATACGATTCATTATGATACTTAACATTCATTGTTTTTAAAAACAGTTAAGACTATGTAGTGATTATGACTTAATGTCTTACACCAACAGTCAAATTTCCTGTTTTTCACCTAGAAAATGTAGGATAGTTAAACTCTTTATTCCTTTTGAAATGCAATTTTCTTTACCGGTGTTAAAAAGCGTGAAGTCAATTCTGAGAAATGGCAATGATTAACAAGAGTTTCGAGTTCATTGAATACATGAACATAGGAAACAAATAAAAGTCTAGCCAAATCACAATTTTTTTTACAAAAATCTATAGCCAGATCAAAATACGATCTCGCGATATCACAATTTTTACACAAAAATTTAATAGCCATATCCCAATTTTTTCACGAAAATCCATATCTATATATCATAATTTTTTCACGAAACAATGTAATCATATCAAAACACTGGAAAATGGCAATGATTACACAATTTTTTCACGAAATTCCGTAGTCCTATCAAGACACTAGAAAATGGCAATGATTAACAAGAGTTTCGAGTTCATGGACTACAAGAAGATACGAAACAAATATAAATCTAGCCACATCACAATTTTTTCAAAAATATTTATAGCCGTATCACAATTTTTTCACGAAAATCCATAGTCGTATCAAAACACGATCTAGCCATATCACAATTTTTTTTTTGGTTCAAATGTTTTCGAGTGAAATAACTATAAAATAATCGAAATAGGCAGCACGAAAATTTATTGTTGGTAAAAAAATTTCCCACTGCAAGGCATACACACAAAAAATAATCTATTTCTCTCTTCCATATCTGTTATTTTAAATGTTTTGAACGAAAAGAAATTATACACAACAACACATTAATCTCCCTATTACATAACGGTTTGTTTTCAAAAAAGGAATCAAGCGCAACCGAACGATTTATTGAATGTCTAGTAGGCGATTTCATATTTTATCCTAAGCACGCATTAATTAGCAATTTCATGCGAGTATCCAAAGCATACAGTTCCTTCTGGAGGATTCTTGAAAGTCCAATTCTAACTGTTTAATAGAAAGAGGCACGCACACATAGAAAGAAAATTTTTCACAACGCAGAAAAGTGTATTTTCATGCAGGGCACATACTAGAATCAATAGTGAAGGGTTGTAGGAATATGAACTATGTTAATTTAGTACTACAGTTCTTCTTAAAACTTTTCCGATAATCCAATCGTAAAGCAAAATAAAATAAATAATAAAAACAAATGTGTATAAAAGTGAGTGTCAATTAAAATATGGTTATCTAAAATATACAAATTAGGTGATTCTTTTAACAAATTATTCACCCATAAAATAATCAAAAATAAATTATTTATGTATTATCGAATTAGATTGAATTACATTCATTTAAGAACTTTTCATGGTGGTAAGAAAATAAATCAGATATTTTGAAGATTATAGAATGCATCTCACTGTTTACATGAAAAAAAATAAATATATGAAAGCAATTTAAAATTTAAAATTTCTTTCTACGTAAATAAGATTTAAAAAAAAATTTCTACTCTCCCGTTATGTATTTAAATTTATTTAAAAGATATTTTATTTTTAAAAGGTACATAAAAGAAATAATCAGAAAAAAGATATCTTCAGTTTTATAAAACGTCTTTGAATGATTTTCGATTTGATGCTAATCCATTTTGATGATTTTTGATACTAATTATAATTTATCTAAAAATTAAAATAATATTTTTTACGAATTTTTAAAATTCAAATTAAATTATTCGAATTTTTTTAATGTATTTTTAAGTTATTTTAGATTATTTTAAACAATTATTCAATAAATAAAAAAAAAAATCTAAAGTACGAAAGGTCTGAAAATATTATTGAATTTTAATATATTTTTGATACTATAATAATTTGAGAAAAAGAAGAAAATACGAGTAATTTCAATTAATTGATCAATGTATTTAAAATTTTTGATTTTATAACGAATTTTGAAAATGGGAATTCATTTCTTTGTCTCTTTACTTAAAGTTTATTTAAAGAGTATATATATATATATATATATATATATATTCCCCTTCGATTCAGTAAAATTATATCAAAATTCATTTAAAAAAAAATTCAGTTTTGTGAAAAACAAAAATTATACTTTTTCCTTATAATAGTAACTTTTTACTAAGTCTAAATAGAATAAAACATTTTAAATAAAATATTTCATTTTGCTATAAATTTTAATAGATTTTAAACATAGACTATATTTAAAATAATTCATAACAAAATTTCAGTAATAGCATTTCTAAACATAAAATCAGTAGAATTGCGTTTATCATTTTAAATCAATTTACAATACACGCAACTAAAACCGTCAAATAAATACATTTGGATAAATGCATCATTTATTTCAGTCTTCGAGTATTTCAGTAAATATATGCATATAGAATTACACGTAGGAAGTGAAGTAGAAATAAAAGCAATTGCTTAGAATTTTATTTTTCTAAAAAAAAATGTCTCGCTCGTTTTAACATAAACGCAGTATGATATTTACTTATAAGAATATTGGAAAAATTGAGTGAAATGTGAAAAAAGCAAAGGAAAAAATTATACAATTTCCTATTTTATAGATGGCTTATTTTTCTCAAGAAAATATGAGAAAAACATTATTATCAAAAAAAAAATTTTTTTTTTCAAATTTTTATTCCATCATACTTTTCAAATTGGAAAATGGTTCTTAAACTTTTGATTTGCTTATTTAAAAGATTTATAAAATAATATTTTTTCTATATTTATTGTATTAATATACGAGTATGATACACAAAGGAACCTTCTGAGAAAACCTCAAATGAACCGATGAGCTGGAAAAAAAAAAAGGAAATGAAAGAAAGCCCCATAATAACACCGAAGAATCGATATTTAAACTTTAATATGAGTGATCGTTAAGTCAAGGCAAATCTATATTTTATTTTATTCATTACAAAAATACTACGGAAAACTTCCTTTGGAATATTTTAAAATTAAATGTAAAAAACTTCCCACTTATTAACAGTTAAGGTGTAGATATAGGGAAATAAAATAGATCTAATAAATACATTTTTTTTTAAAATTTCCTTGCTTTTTATTATACAGTAAAGTTTAAGGATTAAATAATTTTTGGAAAATGATTTTGATGTATTTATTAAGCCTGACCGTTTTTTAATTTTTAACTTACATTATTTAATACTACTGAATTATTTGAATATTTAAAATTGTAATTTTTGAATTATAATAATTGAATTTGAATATTATAATTTTTCACTCAAAGTCAACAAGAAAATAAATTATTGAGTTTAAGTGTTTCTATACATTTTAATCATGTGAAAAATAAGATAGAAATTTTAGGTTATGATAGCTAGTCACATAAAAATTTGGTCCGCTCCTTCTGTCGGAGTTGATAAATTTATTGTAAGTAGAAAGTATTGAATAATGAAATTTTATATCATCAATACTTTATAGAGATTAAAATTATAATATATTCTACAATTGTACCAATAAATTAATCATATACAATCGAGTTTTTTATATGACAATTACTTTGAATCTAGAATATTCTTTTTTTAATCAAATCCATGTTAATATTACATTAAAAAATTTATAACTTATACAATGAAGATTAATACGTAGAATAGAAATATTAAAAAATAAATTCCTGCGTTTCTGTGTGATAAAAATATTTTTGAGCTTAATCCATAAATGTACCTTTGAATAAAAGGAATATTGTTGAAAGAGATTATTAATAAAGAACAGCGATAACGATTTAAATTTTTATTTTATCGTAATTTTTAAAGCAAGCTAATAAAGTGTGTTTTGTATGGAAAGATTACTTAAGTCTTGCTTACATATTTATGTTGAAGGAGAGGGGTTATAACCGATTATTCCCCACGAAGTGTAATTCGTTATGAAAGAAGTAAAAATTTGTATGTAGTAAAATATAGATTTTAAATTTGTAATTAATATTTGGAGATACCAATAATATGCTATTGGTATGTATTTAAAATTCAGAGAAATTGACTGTATCTGGAGGTGCCGAACTGTGTCGTAAGCCGAAGAAATTGGGTGGAAATCAATCCAAGTGCATTAGAGTGATTGTGCAAAGTAATATTTTCATTCCACGTACCTACTCCGGGTGCCAACATGTTGACAATGCAGAGCAGAATGGACAGGGCTAAAGGCATGCAGGGCACGGCCTTCCTGAACCGGCCGTGCCGCTCGTTCACACTCACTATCTCATAGTTGCCTTTTTTGTCTGGCTCAGCGCACGCGGCGCTCACCACCTTCAGCACCACTAATCCGTCCTGGGGGAGTTTGGGGGGCGCCGGCCTCAGGTGCCTGTAGTGAGAAGGCCTCCTCTGTAGGCTCTCCAGGTGACCATCGCTGCATGCCTGCGGCAGGTGCGGCCTGCAGTGTTCGGGCCGGGGGGGCGGAGGATTGCTGTAAAGGCACCTGTGCTGCTGGTGTCTCATGCAGTGTGGATAGAGGGGCGGCAGAGTGTTCACTCTGCAGGGGCCCGCGAACTCGTCCCGACCCGAGGGGTAGCGGGCCGCAGTCATCCTGTTCCGGCGGGTCCCCTTCCGTTTCCGCGGGCCAGGGGATCTGGCTGCCGTAGTCCCGTGTTCCTTCACTGCTGCTGCAAATGCGCTACTGCTACGCCGGAGAGAATGGGGGGTTACCGCCGCAACCGCCGTTATCTCTTCTGCTGGTCGCCAGCGGAGGCGATGGTTTCGGTTCGCCGTCGCCAATTGGGGAGCTGTCGCGCGAAAATGGATGGATTTAGAATGGAAATTTCTGGTGGGGGAAAGCATAAAAACTTTCAACAACGGCATTTTTTTTATGTGATATTTTGATATTTTGACGGTTTTGAATAAACCTCTCAACGGCATGAAATTAATTAGTTACAATATAGTAAATAAGATAAGAATTGTTATTTAAAGAGTATATAATCTTTTTTAACGAATTATAGATCCAAATTGATTTTTGCTGATAAATATGTCAAAATAAAATGAATTGATGTAATCGAGAAATCTAAAAACGTAAAAAGCCGAGTTAAATTTTCTGTGGCATAAAAATCATTATTATGAAATGTGGTGTCATATTTGTAGTAAATATTATTATTTTTTTTAATTTTTAAAAGTAAAGTCCTGATTGCAGTTAATTTTATATTTATCCAAATAATAGGATGGGATATTTCCTATTATAATGATGATTTCCTATTATATTAATGATCAGGATATTTAAAAAAATACGTATATATTTTTGTAATAGAAAGAAAATAATGTTTAAATTTATTTAAAATTGCGGATGTAACTAAATAGGAGTTTTGATTATGAAACGGATACATTACCGGGGAGCATTTTTTTTTTAAAGATTAAAAAGAAACACAAATTTTTTAATTAAAAGAACAAATCTAAAGTGCATATTTAAACAGTGAAATATTGTTATCAAAGTTATGATTTTGAACTTCTAAATAGAATAAAGAAATACAATTTCATTAAACAACTCAAAAGTATCAAATAAATACCTCATAGAGGAATATAATAATTAAAACTGATAAAACTAATAATAATAATAATTAAAACTAAACTAAACTTTTACTAATAATGGAAGAAAATGGCTTTATGTTAAAGATTGATTTGTAATAGCATTAAAACAGATTGAATCCATATAGAAGGTAATTTCAAGAAATAATTAATTGAAAAATATTTATTTGCATATACATAAAATATTCATACGAACATTCATCTACAGAATAATTATTTAAATACTTTCATTTAACGTTATTACTCTTTAAAATTATTATTTTTATAAAAATAATTTCAAAATTTAAAGCTTTTTTTGTTTTGTTTTTGTTAAAACTGGAAAAATATATTCTAAAAGCATTTAACGCTAATTTTTAATATATATTTATTAATATGACATCATCTTTGCATTAATACTTCGTTAAAATTCTAAAATTATTATTCATAAAATATTGTTGTAATTATGCATTGCAAAACTTAAACATAATGTTTGTAGTTAAAATATTCTGCAAAAAAATACAGAATAAACAAGCAGGTGCATTATTACATGAATTATTTTTGATAAATTTAAAGTAAAAATCATTAATCAAAAAGTTAACTAATCACTAATCAGCAAAAAAAAAGAAAAAAGGAAAATAAAGCATTATACTTCATATTGTAAGTACATAATTAAACTAAGTTTTGATATTTATTGATTTTTTTTAAAATTATTCTAATGGAAAAAAGTTTCTATTACTTTTTTTCTGTCATGCATTCTACTAAAATTTCAAATTTCCACAACTGCCTTTAATTAATTAATTTATTTATTTAAAGCAAAACAGTTCCTTCCTGATGTATTTGAATAATTTTGTTTTCGCACTATATCTAGTTACATTTAAGGGAATTAATGAAATATGATAACTTTACTTAACTGACTTCTAGTGAGATGACAAATTGGAGAATCGGAAAAAACAGTAAAACATGTGGAGATGTGTGGATTGTGGAAGTATTAATTGCCCAACAAGAAAAGTTGAAATTCAGACCTGGGGAAAAGTTCTCAGTCATGATAAAAATACAAAGACAAATACAATTCAATAAAAAATTTCAGTAGAAAAGGAAAAATGTGAACACTTCAACAGACAGACAGGAACCTGGGATATGCAAAGCTCAAATAATATACCTCAGTCACTAACAAATGGGTAACTACCACTAATAATACATATTAAACAAAACATGCAGACATGTAAAATTCAAAGAGCAAGATTAATTAAAGTAAGTTGCGGTAGAATATAAAACACTTGCAAAAAGAGGTAAATACACAATATTATGTAAAAATCAAAAGTGGATCACACGCATACAAATAATAAAAATTATAATGAAATGAGTGGCTAAATAAAATACAATGACACAATATATACAACACAATAATATGAAGCACTATTCATAAATAGTGTCGATTTTTGTGATAATAATGTAGTACAATTACTGAATAAGAATGTAATAAAGTGCAACCCTGTAACCAGTATTTACATTTGCAAAATAGTACAAATACAATAAATGATCATGAGTATAAAACATTTGGAAATACAATGTAAATTCAGAATAGTTGCAGTGTTTGTGAATAATATACAGTGCTTGTAAAAAGAGGTAAATACACAATACTATGCATAAGACAAAAGAGTATTACATATAAGCAAATAATAAAAATAATAGTGAAATAAGTGACTAAATTATATGCAATGACAGTATATAATACAACACAATATTATGAAACACCGTTTAAAAACAGTGTCAATATTTGTAATAGTAAGTAAATAGTAAATAGTATAGGTAATAATTTGTAATAGTATAGGTTTGGTAAGTAAAACATAGTAAAGTGTGACCATTATTGTGACATGTATTAACATTTGTAAAATAGCACAAACACACTAAATGCAAAATCAATTTTTCTTAAACTAAATGATTATTTTCATGAATTTTAATTACTGTACGTAAAAACGATAGATCGATCAAATTCATCACTTAATGTCGCTAATATGCATGTCACCAGAAAATGTATACATTTTTACAAAATAATATTTTCAACTTTTCCTTTTTTGTAAAATATTTTGATATGAAACAGGATGATAGGAGTACATTAATTTTTTTTTAAATAAAAAACTTTTTAAATAATTTAAATTTTACAAAATTATGATTAATGGGATTAATTAATTTGTATACATTTTAAGGCTGTTTAAGATTTTTCATCATTAAAAATGTATGGAGAAAGACATGTAACAAAAAAAAAATTTTTTTATTTAATCTCTTTTTCATTAAAATCATTTTAACCAGTAACGTCATATAAAAAATTAAACTACTATAATAAAAAATGTTTTACTATAAAAATAAATATAGTTAAAATAGTTATAAATCAAAATTATGGTTTTTCTTAATTAAGATTCAATTATTCGTGTTAAAATTATGGAAGCCATTAATTATGTTCATTTAATGCATAATAATGTTTTTCCTTTAAAAAAGAGTAAATGTAAGACATTTATTATTCTTTTCTTAGTTGCTAATATCTTTATTCGGGTAATTAACTCGAGAAGAAAAAGGAAATTTTATTAAAACCCGCTGGCTATTTGCGTATAGTTTAAAAACTCGACGATGGTTAAAGAGATTAAAGTTATGAGCAGTATTTTCATTCAGGTAGAAATAAATGCCATGCATGATAAACAGCAGATCATAAAAAAGTTCTAAAGCAATCTTTCAGAAATGAAGAATGCTTTAAAATTAACGAAATTATGTGCTTCTATTTTTTATTATTATTTTCTATTCGTTTCCATTTTATTTGCCAATATTTTCAACTCCAAAATGTGATGCCAATAATTTTTGATTAGTAAATGTAGTGATATTCTTAAATATATTTAGATTTCATTTTAACGCAAGCAATAATAATAAAACTTTCTTTATTTCAACAAAAAAAAAAACTTATTTTATTATTTTTCTATAATGATTCATAAAATCGAGGCCATTCACAAACATAGATTCATCTAAATGGACTGTGAATAAATGTATCTCATAGTATTGATAGATTGTGAATATATCTCATAGATTGTGAATAAATGTATCATAAATGTATCGCAAATATATCTCATTTATTCAGATTCAAATGTGAATAAATTTATATTGTGAATAAATGCTTTTGCATATGTTAATATAGTTGATTATATTTAAAGTCGAGACCATTCACAAACATAGACTCCTCCAAATGGATTGTGAATAAATGAGAGATATTTGTTTTTAGATCTTTCGCATATGCTAATATAGTCGATTATATTTTTCTCAAAACTTAAACTAAAACATTTTAGAACAAAATATAATAATTAAAATTAATATAGTTTGAAACAAAATATAATGATTAAAAATAATATATTTTGAACAAAATATAATAATTTAAAATAATATACATATATATAATATTTTAAGGAAAAACAAAGAAGCAATTGGTATATTATTTTTTTTTTATTTTTGATGACAAACTGATTTTTAAAAAAAAACAATTAATTTTTCTTTTTCAAGAAATTTTCACTCAAATTTCATTAGTAAAGTGTAGGAATTTATTACATTTTATTTGACCTTCTCATAAAGAAAACAAATCTAAAAAAATTGGAAAGATTATGTTTAAATATTCTCGAGGCTGCAATTTCGAATAGTTTGGCCTCTAATACTATTTTTTAGTGACCGTTTCTTGAAAGAAGCCCTAGTATTCGGAGAAACAAGCAAGCTGAAGGAAAGTAACAAAACTGCAGTTTTACTTTCTAAATTTGGATTCAAGCTTAGAAAATTAAACTTGAAAAAACAACATTAGTTTTTCTTTGAAATAGTTTAAGTAGCAAAATCAAAGTAATCGTAAGAAAGAATATATAAAAAAAACTTTATATAGAGTTCATTTATATCTTCACCCGAAAGTTTCTGCAGTATTATATTTTTAGTTAGGAAGAAAGAGTAAATTATTGGTATTTAAAATTTTTGAAATAATGTCATTTTTGTTCTGCAAGGAAATATAGATCGAAAAAAAAAACAACAAAAAATATTGCTAATGATTACAGATTAGAACATCAATAATTTCCTCTTAAGAAAAAAAATAATTATTAATCTCAATAATTATTTTTCATTTCATCAATAATTATTAATCTTAAGAAATTAATAGGATACATACTTTTATAACTAAATAAATTTAAAAAACTAAAAAAACATGCAATTTATTTCGTATTAAATAAAGTAAATATTGATAACTCTCTCTGTATTACCAGCTTCATTATAAAAAGTAAATATTTTCCATGATCCGTTGTTAATGAAACAAGTAGAAGAATAAAAATACGAATTTATCAATCAAATATTACAATTAAATTCTCTAAAACATTTTTAATTGTGTAATTTAAGAATGTTGAATAATTATTAGTATAATGAATTAAATTATGTTAAAAAGCTGTATTTTGATTGATTATTTAAACGATTTCTAAATTAAAGAAAGAAATTTTGTGTTTATTTTAATCGTGTTATATTTATTTATTATTTTCTTTTATAAAAAGGTAGAGACATCCATATTTACTTATTTAAATTTAGTAAATCATAATAGTTTTGTAAGGAAATTGATTTTATTTTCATAATTAAAGTCACTAAGGTATTAATAACCGTTAATATATTATTAATATTTTAATAATTAATTCTCTAAAATGTCATTAATGAATTTAGTTAATTTAATGTGTTTAATAAGTTAAAAGCCATTGTATTCTGATTCATTATTTCAACGAATCATTATATATGTTACAAAGCTTTGGTAACTCAATTCCTTGCGTCAAATATTTAATCATTTAAACAGCTGTGCATTTTGATTCATTATTTAAACGAATTTTGAATTAAAAAAGTAAGGACTGGGTTTATTTTTAACTCATATACTTTGATTATTTTCTTTTATAAAAGGATTGAAACATCACTATTTACCTATTTAACTTTTAGTGGGAAATTAATCCCGATAATTTTGCAAGAAAATTGGTTTTATTTTCATAACTAAATTCACTAAGATATTAACAAATATTATTAAAATTTTAATGATTAATTCCATAAAATGTTATTAATTAATTCAATTAAGAATTTATTTAGTTTAATATGTTAAAAGTCATTGTATTCTGATTCCTTATTTCCTTATTTTCATTATTCATTAATTCATTATTTTATCGATCAATTAAAATACCTTTTGGCCTTTGCCTCAACTCCATGTCGTTAAATATCCTTAACAGATCTTTTCCTTACTTTCCTTAAATAAGGGCAAATCCTTCCTTAAAATACTCATTTCCTATAAATAGAAACCCTGACTAATCTAGGTAGCTCTCCGTAATGAAGTTGCCATCAAATTGGTCAAAAATAAATTAGTATCTAATTGAAAAATATTATTCAAAAATATGTTTAGTCAAATAAAATATGTTAATTATTATTCAAATATAATAATTTTCAAGATATAAAAAAGGAAAGAAGGGATTTTCATGCAAAATCCTTTATCTATAATTTAAGGAAAGAAAAGAATTTCATGCAAATGAAAGACAAATAGGAAAGAAAAGGATTTTTCCAGAAACATTCCTCCTTCATTAAAAGCCTTTATCAAAGCATAAAAAGATATATAAATTGAAAATGTATAGTAATGAAATAAAATTCATTAAATTCAAATTTTCTTTAAAATGCTTTAAGAGATTTAAATCCTTTATTAGAGTTTTAAATCCTTTATTTTTTAAGAAATGTATTTATTGCTACTGGAGTTTCATGTCAAATCTAATGGTTCTCTAAAGAAATTTGGAATGCATTTGAAAAAAATAACGCTTTGTCTCTATATTTTTGAATATATCCTCTGCAAAATTTTATATTAATCAATGCCAAAAAACTTTTATCTCCTTAATTGTTTGTGAATTTTATGATTTTAGTCTTTTTCAAAGTTCAAAAAATAATAAACGAGAAAGAATCGAAAATAAACATAAATATCTAAAAAAATTACAGATTTTATATTTAAAATAATTATTAGAATTAAAGAATTATTGTGTTTTCAAATTGCTTGTTTTTAATTCTGTAATTGCATGAGATTATCGTTTTCCTTATGTATACGCTATTGTTTTCCATATGTATTTTGTCGTAGAACACTTTATAAATCCTAATATTTTTGGAGAGGCAACATTGTGATAAAAAAAGGGGTTTTGAATTTCTCTATCTTAATAACAAATAATATAAATAAATGTGAAATATAAAAAAATATTTAAAAATAAAGTATAAGTATAATTAGTAATAAATAATAAATATTCAATAACGTTTTTAATGATATTTTAAATATTTAAATAACAAATTCCTTGAAGATCAGGGATAATATTAGAAAGTTTAAATCTTATAATTTTTGCAGCTTTGAGCCGATTTATGTATTTTGATTTTGTTACAGAATAATATGAAAATCATTCTTTGCACACTTTTTTTGTATGAAGATATAAAACACGAATTTTTATACTTGATAGGTTGGGATACTTTTCTTTTAAATTATTTAAATGCTGTTATTTGTATTTTTTCTAAGCTAGAGTCAGTTATTAAATGAAATAATTTTTCAAAGTCACTTGCAATTAAACCTATTGTCTTAACTGTAACTTTAAATGGCTTCCGAATCCAAGAGTCGTCAAGGAAATTGAATTGAAAATTCGAAACTCAATAACAGAACACTTTTTTTTAGAACGATGCTATTCTCAACTTTAAAACACACGTTAACTATAATATTTAAAATCGTACAAAGATATAAAGTTACCAGGAATTCTAACTTTTTGCCACAAAACATTTATTAATTATTTTTATGAAATATTAGTGTTCCAATAAATATTGTATGGGCTTAGAAAGTTTCGAATTTATTAATATGGGAATTATTAAATATTTTTAGAATAATAAACTAGTCTATTAACTCATGGTATAAAAAGTACTAGAGAGTTGTAAATTCGTACATGTGAAAAATAAAATAACATATTTAAAAAGTGGCAAATATTTTATCTGTTTTATCTGTTACGAATAAATTCCTTAAGTTTAAATTATAATGTATATATTTAATAATATTAATTATAAATTATTTCTTTCAAAAAAACACTTCACTTACTTTAGTTATGAAGTCTTTTAGTATCCTTGTAATTCGTCTTGATAGTTTTTGAATATTCATCCTATTTTCACTTAGAAAAAGCAATCATGCAGGAAATCAGTAATTATTCAATTAAAATTTATTAGAAAATCCAAATAAAACTTAATGAACAGATAATTATATGAAATTTTTGAACAAATAATATTTTTGTATAAATTTTATTATTAAAATGCATTATTTTTCAAAGGACATAACAGAAACTCAATTCTCTAAACAGTTCTAAAATTTTTAAGCATAATTATTTCTCAAATTTCAGATTTTCTGTTTAGAATACAGTTAAAAAAAGTCGTCTGCAAAATGAAAATACTAGTGCTTATTTATTTATTTCTTATATAATTTTTTATTTTATTATTTTTATTCTTTATTTATTTATTTATTCACTTGAAGAAAATATGTTTTTTTTAAATAATATTCTTCGAAATAATTTTTGTGTCATTAAATATTTCTCACAAAGGAATTAAAATTTGTCTATATTTGTGACGAAAATATGGTACAAAATTTTTTTTCGTTTAATCTCATAAAACATTCCTTCTTGCAGAATATACTAAAAATTCTCGTAGATGAATTTGAGAAAGGAAATATTTTTTATGTACATTTCCTAATTACCTAATTTCCTCATCATAAGCAAAAAAATCTGTTATTCAGCTAATAAAACTGTTGTTTTTGTACTTGTTTGTTTCATGGTGTTAGAAAATAATAGATGTATTTTTTTTTCTTTTCTTTCCTGGTTTTTCTATCAACCAAACGATTATTAATTATATTTCGAATTTTAAACAAATTTAAATTATTTTACATTTTTAAATCATTTGCCATTTTGTTTGTCTTTATTTAATATTTAATAATCTTTTCTCCCTAAAAAAAATTTGAATACAATTATCATTCCAAAAAAAAAAAAAAAAAAAAAAAACACTATCACTTATTTAAAAAATAATCTAACTGATAATAAATCCAAATTAAAATTTTCTAATCGATAACACAGTATTAATCGATATAATCGTTAATACAGTTGATAAGAAATTGAACGTTAATTTATAAAATATTTTCGTAGGAATTGACTTATAAGCCAAATCTTTGAGCAACCATGTTCAAATATTTTTAATGTGCAACTTCTATTATCTTATTGATCTAAACGTTTTCTTTATCTCTATAATTACTTATTATAAATTAATTGCAATGGCATTTTTTCCAATTTTTATCCTTTTAGAATTCAAAAAAATTCTGTAAAATTCTTTGATAGGAAAACATTTTTCATCTAAAATATTTGCAGTGTGATAAATCTTTTTATCTTATATTGGAATTTACAGATTTACAGAGAAAAATTAATTTTCAGATATTTTTTTTAGTTCTTTTGTTAAAAATATTTTTCTATAGAAATAATTCTTAGATGGAAGAAATATTTTTAATTTCAACTATTACATAGTTGCAAAACTAAGCTAAAATTTCGATTACATGATTGATCAACAAAGAAAAATGAAATAAAAAAAGAGAAGAGTTGTTGTTCTGGGAATAAGATCATGTTCTACAATGATGGATATCTTGTCTAAATTTTTATTCACTCTTTCCTTTTCTCCATGCTTTTTATTTTTTCAGATTTATTAATTTTTCTATTTCTTTCAGCGAACCAAGATTTTTCATCCCAAAAGAATTTTTTATCTGAACCTTCCATCGGCCATATTTTTTTAAAAAGTGGAAAATATATCGATATCAGATAATGACGCTGGAAAGTAACATTGTGATGAAATGTCCGATAAAATGAAAAAAAAAAGTAAAAATTATTGGTTTCTAGTTTAATTTTGAAAATAATGAAAATTAATTTTTAAAAATAGAAAATAATAATCATAATAATAATAATTTCACCTTCATATATACTCCTGCATGTATATGTGTATATAATAATTGCTTGAATAATTTTAAGATAATATGTAAATGCAAAGTTTTTGAAATAATTTTAAATTTATTTTAAGCATTCTAATTGGTCAGAAAGTTTATTTATTTACGAAATTACCATACAAAAATTAAATTATTTAATGAAAAATTAGTAAATTCATACAAATTGTAAATATACTTTTTCCTTATGCAACATATTTCAATTAGGTTATTCTGATGCAAGATTGCAGTTATATAATTAATTATTATGATTTATATAATTATTGAATATTATGAATTATATAATAATTAATTAACCATATGTAATTCATTTACTATATATAGCTGCAATTGAATTATATAATTGCAGTCTTACAACAAAATAACCTAATTTAAATGTGATGCACATGGAGAAAGTCTATTTATAATTTCTATGAATCTACTAAGTTTTCATTAAATAGTGTTATTTTTTGTATAGGAATTTATTTGTATTGGGAATATATATATATATATATATATATATATATATTAGTTCAGTACTGGCTTTTTAAAAGGTAAACAGAATAATTCGCTTACAATTATTTCAAATAGATATATTTTCAAAACAGAATTTTAAATGATATTTATGTCATTTAAAATTCTGTTTTAAATGTTTATATTTGTTTGTTTGTTTATTGTTTCTGTTTTTTATTTCAGTTAAATTCTAATTTTAACTATCTATTTATTTATTAATAGCTTTACAATATTTGATATTACTTGTTGCATTATTCATCCAGTTTTCCGATCAAACAAAATTTAGAAAATTCAATTTGTGAAAATATATAAATATTACAGTAGGTAAAAATAATTATATTTTATGTCTAAATATACATCAGGGAAATGAATACACAGAAAAGATAATTATAAAAAGAATAGATTGAAAATTTTATTTTTTAAGAAGAACAATAATTCCCTTTCTATGATTTTTAAAATGCTAATTAGGTAATAAGGCTAAGGTTTGGTTTGTCTCTCCACGGTCCTTTTGTGTACCGCTTTAGGCTAATTAGACCGGGACGAACACTTTAACGTTTATTCCGAATCACTAACAGATATCCATGCCACCGCCAGGATTCGAGCCTGAAGCCTGTGATACCAAAGGCAGAGCACGAGCCAATTGGCCATTAGGCAGCTGGAGGAGAAGGAGTCTAGTGTATAGAAAGCTGATTTTCAAACTACAGGTTCCAGTTCCAACAAGTGATGTCGAACCGAAAATTTCCATTTCTATGCTGGAATATGCTCGATAAATCTTTAGGCCATAATCTATTTCTGATGAGTTAGAGGAACCCATTTATGTTGCTCTATGTGGTGGTCGTTTTGATACAGTGGTTGTAAAATGTGTGCGCAATGTATCTAAACGCTTAATTTTGCTGCATATATGGTTCTTTTCAATGGCGAATTTCTCATGTTTAAATGCTCAACATTGAAAAAAAATATTAGACAACAAGATCATTGTTTCTATCAATCAAAAATGTTTTACTTCCATTTCAAAATCATTTTAAAGCTTAATGGAATAAAATGATGTTCTAACTCAAAAACAAATCTTATGGCGTAAAAAGAAAGCTTTTGATTCTCCAAACAATGAAATAAAAGGTTGATAACCTCCCCGGAGCAAAGTCACAAAATTCCAATAGCTTTCTGTGGGAATTGCATAATTACGGAAAAGGCTGTGTTATGGCCACCATCAAATAGTTTAGTCAAAACTTGAAAGGAGAATGAAATTCATAAAATTTTATGATGTTTGACACCGAGCGTGTTACGACTTGCTTACACCTTTCCAATTAGTATCCAATGGGTGGAATTCGGAAAATTTATCGCCGCATGATTTAGTTAAAAGCCATCGCTGATAGTTAATGCTAACAGTCAGTTTTATTAATCGCACGGAGTGATCCTTCTGTAATAACAATTTCTCACAAATAATCAATGCATATTAGCAATTCCTTTAAGGACAATGGCATGCTTGTATCCTGCAGTTTTCTTTAATTCAAATTATTCCAGCTGAATAAAAATTAAAATCTTTTGGATAATTAATTAATGAAAAAATAAATAAAAACAAAGAGCAGTTCTACGTCACCAATGATATTTTTTCTACATAATAATATTAAATAAATATTGAAATAAATTGTAATATTTTATTATATAGGTCTTTATCTTAAAAAATAAAACTCAAAAATTCCCCAAGGTATTTTAGACAAAAATTGTGAATTATTCACTAGTATTAGCTTTTCCTCAATGTATGAAATCATTTCATTCACGATTTACCATGGCTACGTCTACATAAGTGTATATTATTTTTATTGAATATTTATTGATTTTTTTTCTCCAAATTGTAAATAGATGCCGAAAAATGAATTCCAATTTCTAAATAAATACTGAAAATAGGATTTTGTTTTACAGTATTTTATTTAGATTGAATTGAATTGAATGACACATTTTATTTATAATGAATACTCAAGAACCCTGCATATTAGTAATGAATGCCATAAGAACAATGGCATGTTTGTATACTGCAGTATTTCTTAATTCAAATTATTCCAACTAAATAAAAGTTAATATCTGTTGGATAACTAATTAATGAAACAAAAAATAATAAAAACAAAGGACATATCTTCGTCACCAATGATATATTTTTTCTGTATAACAACGTTAAATAAATAATGAAATAAATTTTAATATTATATTATATCCGTCTTTATCTTTAAAAAAACAAAACTCAAAAATTCGCCAAGGTATTCTTGATAAAAATTGTGAATTATTCACTACATGTAAATAACATTTAAACTACATTTTCTTCAATGTATGATATCATTTCATTCACAATTTATACATGGTTACAGCTGCATAAGTGCATATTATTTTTATTAAAGATTCATTGATTTTCTGCTGCAACTGTAAATAGGTGTTGAAAAAATAATTCTAATTTCTAAATAAAAGCTGAAAAAGAGATTTTGTTTTACAATATTTTATTTATATTGAATGACACAAACATTTTTTTTGTAATGTAATTCACACTGAATTATATTTAATCAGTTAAGATAAATATTGTGCAATATCCAGTTTTCTCATGTACTAATCCAAACTTTACAAATTAAATCGTAACAATCAAACACAGTACCATTTTTTCAAATTATCTGTTACTATCTACCAAACGTTGTTTGCTATTCATTCTGCATAAATTACATATTACATTTACAACTAGTTGCAGTTTAGTGTTTTGTTTTCGAATGGCGATTACTTTGAATTAAGATCGTTCGTCATTATCACAAAAAATGCAGATTTGTAGCTAGATAAAATATTAAAAAGATCTCTTAGCAATATCTACTCTAAGTATATCTATCTAATCTAATCTTATGAAGAGCACTACTGCAATACATTGCATCCACATCTGTTTGGAAGGAAGAATTCCCAAGGAATATCTTGGGGGTTTTCATCCTGATAAATAAAAACTCTATACTGTCCTTTTCGTACTGTTTTCAAATGCTCAACACATTTGACATAGTTATTCATCAATATGATGTAGGATGCAGATTTTTAGCGAATTCAGAGTTTCTCAAGATGCACCAAGGCCTGCTACATTCACATTTTCCCATCACAATTTGGAATGAGCAACCCCAAGGAGGAATCTGGGGATTTGGTTTGGTTTGTCGCTCTATGGTCATTTTGTGCACACTTTGGGCTAATTAGACTGGGACTTACAGTTTAACTTGAATTCCGAACGACTAACAAACATAGATGCCACCGCCAGGATTAGGACCTGTGATCTGGTACCAAAGGCCAGAGCACTAGCCAATTGGTCTGGGGAAGGTATCCCTACTCAATAAGAATTCAATGTAGACCTGATCGTGCCGTTTTCAAATACTCGACACTTGAGAAAAGTCAACTGAAGGTCATTAATTTGTAGGGTGATAGATAATATTCATAGAAGATTCAGAATTATTCAATGTGGACCAAAAATAAGCCTTCTATACTGCACTAGTACTTGAAATGAACATTAGAAAGAAGAAATCTGAAAGAGACCCACCCTCTTTCTGTAATCCATCGAAAGAACTTACCAGGTTACAGATCTATCCTGCCTTCTCCCGGCATATACACAGAAACTTTCGTGGGCGCGATTTCGAATCGAGCTCTCTCTCATATAAGCTCTGAAATTGAATTCACGAGATCAATCCATTCAATACAGATACAATAGTAATTTAATCCTTATGATCTATCACTCAAACCCTACGAAAATTAAAAGCCGCGTGAATCTGAATCGAATCCCAAATAGACAAAGTTAATTATTTTCTATATCTTATTATAATATGATCGATGATGATCCGATTTTTTTTCCCTTATCGATATTCTTTCTTCCTACTTCCAGTTGCGCGAGCATGTCCAGTGAGATTATGATGGATAGTATTAATTAGTGTTAGTGTACCATCTCATTGCTCAATCCTATGACAGGCATAAATATTTTAAGGGAACACTTTTTATGACATTGCACCCATGAGTGGTGCTGAGCTTTCTTTTTTCTACTGTGCTAGACTGAAGGAATGGGATTTTTTTTGCTTCGACTGAATATAATGAAAACTGCATGGTTCTTTTCTTAATTACTTAATCGCCTACGAGATTATTGTTTTATATCGGATGATTTTTCTTTAATCTCAGTTATTTACAATTGCATTTAATTCATTTTTCTATTAAGTGTTATATCAATTTTAAAAAACGATACAAATAAATAATTAAAAAAAATAAATTTATAAAATTGTAAACTTTTACTAAAAAGACTTTAAATTCTTTTGAGAAACAACGGATGCGTAAGAAAATTTTAATTTTCGAATAATATTTGAACCTGATTTTCATATGTTGAATAAAATAAGACTTCTTCAATAAATCAAATAATAATAATAAATAAATAAAAACCTGAATAAATCAGAAACCTTATCCAACCAACTACTATACAAAAACTTTGATCACAATACAAGACACTTTGTCCAAATCTACACTATGTCTTCTCTTTTATAGAAACAGTGAGAGTATTTCACATTATTACAGACAATCGAACCTTTGTCCTCTTACACATTAGCTAGCTAGCATTGTGCATAAGAAGAAAACATATGAACTATAATTAATTAAATGTTTTTTTAGTATAAAATAAAAAATAGTATTAATACATTAAAATAATATTAAATAATTTTAATAAATTAAATTAGCATTAAATAACATTAATAAACTAAATAAATATTAAATAACAGTAATAAATTATTTAATAAATTAAAATTAATAAATTGAAGTTTTTTGGCCATGAGTTAGGACTCATGGCCAAGAAACTAGGGTGAAGGAGGTTTCGATCCGTTAACGGCGTCCATTGCAGTCACTACTTTTAGAAGCGAGCAAATTCGATTACGAATGTATGTGGCCACGCGTATAAAACATTTAATAAATTATTAATTACAGAGAGTTTTCAGATTTTCTCCCAAATGGCATACAAATGTGGGACAGTTAGTTGTAAACGTTCTCCCGGAATCTCCACCCCCCCATATTCGCAGTGGGCTGTCAGCAGATAATATATAAATGGAAGCACATATATATATATATATTTGCACTTATTTATTTACTTTAATTGTTTTTTTTTCTTTCTAGATAAATATTGAGTGCAAGCAACCTTAAGTATGTTTCCGTGAACAGAACTTAACTTAACAGCCAAACTTTTGCGATAAAATTGGGAAATATGAATGTGGAATAAATAATGAACTGTACTGTTTAATTGATTTGTAAAAGAAAATATTGAATATTAATTACGAAATGTCTAGACCAAATTGATCGTCTTGAAGTTTAGATAGTTAAGATGTCTCAACACTTTCGGTCGTTTTCTTTTTTTTCTTTCCAAACTTCATGACAAAAAAATTGCGGAGGAGGAACGCATCGTTTATTATTTATGAAAGTTACCAGAAACAAAAGTTTTGTTATATTCGGAGACAGTTTGTCACGCAAATTACGAACAAAAAAAGATGTTTTTAACGGCTTCTGGTGCCAGTTATGAAAATGGAAGAAGAAAGAATGTTATATAAGATTATACAAGAAATGCTTAC
Organism: Caerostris darwini; assembly: GCA_021605075.1. Classification (NCBI taxonomy): domain Eukaryota; kingdom Metazoa; phylum Arthropoda; class Arachnida; order Araneae; family Araneidae; genus Caerostris; species Caerostris darwini. The sequence goes on along the minus strand of BPLQ01006883.1, from coordinate 5,934 downwards.
AAGATCTTATAAAAAGCATCAATCAAATTTTTTACTTTACGTGTAAAAAGTCTGCATTTTTTTTGTAAGATATTTTTAACTACGCATTGTCTCAACATTTTGTTATAGGCATTCATATTTCTTTCAAATTTTTTATTGTAATTATTAACTAAATATTTCTTAAATAAATAAATAATACTTTTCTTTTTTAAATTAACATTTCCGTAATAATTTAACAAATCCAGACAATTGTGTAATATGACAATGTGACAATAATATGTAATATTCTTTATTATATTACATATTATTTTATTATATTCCTGCTAGAAAATATAAGTAAAATATTTATTTAATTATATTAAATAATAATAAATTTATATATATATATATATATATATATATGATGGCTGAGTATCTTGCAATCTGGCGCTCGGTGTCGGAGGTTTCGGGTTCGAGTTCCGGCGGTACCATTAATGTTTGTAGTGGTTCGGGATCCACTTTAAATTGTCTAATAATAAGTCCTGTCTAATAGAACTGTAAAGCGTAGGGCCGATAACCATACCCTGTAAAATGTAACTATCTCCAGTCTCAAAATCTGGTAGTAGGCAGATGGCCTTGGCCCATCATGGGCTGTAGTTCCAACGAGTTAGATGTATATATGATATTTTAAATTTTTTTATCGCACTGTTTAAAAACCAACGTCATTCAGTGTTACTGTATTCTGCCTAGAATGCAAGAGAAAGATGATTTGATTCCGACTAGTCGGGACTGTTGCAGTCATCGCCTTGATAAATAAATAGATTTTGTTGAGATTGTTACAGAGAATTTTATGCCAATTGTCTGAATGCTTAGGTGTAGGTTTCTCTAAAATGGCTGATAAATACGAGCAAAATTCCGGAAAATTTTCCTAAAATGCATTATTCTCAACTCAGGTAAAATAAATACCTAAATTGCCAGCCAATTAAAGACCTTCTTGTGTTGTGTCTAATCCTTAGTATTCTGCAGTGCCAGACGGACATCCCATGAGTAATCTACTCATGTATGGAGAGAAAGGGACAACTTCTGTTGTAATGGAGCACCCGTAAGTAGAAGTCTGACTTGGCTACGCGTCACTGAATTAAGGAGCAATACTTTTAGAAGAGAGGACTTTTCGGAAGAACTATACGCATTTACGTATCATATGCGAGAAAACACGGGAAACTCCCATCAGGTATTCCGACTAACGAGGCAAGATGCTTAACATCCCAAACGCTATCGGGACTCCTCGTTTTTTGAAACATTGAATTGCACTTCATTTCTCATGCTCACCAGCGGCGCACGTTGCCACTGAGCCACGAGTCGGGAAAAGACCTTCTTTAATAACATCCGTAAATGTTGCGCAAGGGCAGTCAGGTGAATATTCAGGAAATTTATTATTTTCTTAATTGAAACAAGAATTTAATTATACAAAGTTCTAGTTTCATATTAAATTTAATTATACGAAAATTTAATTATACCTTTTTTTTTTTTGGATTATTAATGGTTCTTAATTTTTGACTTTGGATTGGCGGTGAAGGAAAGAATAAAAAAACTACCAAAAATTAACGTTCGATATCCCAGTTCGTGTGGAAAAAAATTCGCATAAAAAGAGGTTCATTTTTGTATCTTTTAATCTTCTTTATTATGATAGAACAATTTCTGCACTGAAGACTTTCCAAATTGAATTCAAAATTAAGAGCAGTAGTTAAATATAAGTATGTAAACAAGAAACTTTTGGACCAACATATTAATTGCGTTTTCGTGCTTATGACATTTTTAATTACCACGTTGAAACAATGCAGAGCTATGATATATGTAGACTAGTTCTTTTACTTTTGTTCTTTACATTGTTGAGAGGAAAAGAAATAGAAAGCACTTTTTTCCTCTCTTATATTATGTAGTCAACTTCACAAAATCATTAAGAATAACATAAAATCCTTTGCTAATAAAAAGTGCTAATCAGTTTCCTCATTAATTAACGAGCTGTTTCCTTTACCGATTAAATTCCTCAGTCTTATAGACCTTTTACACGAATAAAATAATAAAGATATGCATTTATGCACACATTTAAACGAGTAAAATAATTTATGTATGCTTTTGCATAATTTCAGTTATTAAGAAATTCTAAGTTGTGTTATATTGATAATGATACGAATTATCTTATTTCTATTAGACACAGAATAAAACTTAGTGTATTAATTATATAAGATGTTTATTAATTGTATTAACTATATTAATTATATTTAATTGTTAATATAATATTAATTATCTATAATAACATTATATGTTTGTTGTTGTTTCTTATCCCACTTGGCTGGCCAAGCCCACAAGCCCATATGGACTCATGATTGAAGGGGAAGGAAGCAGCTTCTGTTGTGATGGAGCACCCGTAGGTAGAAGCCTGACTTTTGCTCCGTGACGCTCTTACAGTCATAGAAGACCGGGACCTACGGCTTAAAGTGGATTCCGAACCACTACAAACATCCATGGCACCACCGGGATTCGAACCCGAAACCTGTGGCACCGAGCGCTAGACACTCGGCCATTCAGGTCCCAAATTTGCCAACGGCACGCAGTGTTCCCAGGTGGTCACCCACCCAAGTACTGACCGCGCCCAATGATGCTTAACTTCGGTGATCTAACGAGAACCGGTATATTCAGCATGGTACAGCCGTTGGCATAACATTATATTATATAGATAAACAGATAGATAACGATTTTTAACAACTAAAATAATTAATTTTTGTAATAACTAATCATATTAGTTATTTATATTAAAAAATTGTATTATTTAATAGTTAGATTTAGCTTAAAAGAATTAAATTCAATAAAAAAATATTTAAATCTTAAAATGATAAAGGCCGACTATTTTATATTATTTTTATATATTACGACATAGTTTCTTTATATATAATTATAAACGACCGACTCGTAGCCGAATGGCAATGTGTGCAGCTAGAGTGCAGGAGAACAGAAGTTGGAATCCACTGGCGGCTTTGTAATAGTTACTGCTTTCAAAAACAAGAAGACACGATCGCGACAGTGACAATGTTTGTAAATGTCTCCCATAGATATTCAGGCTGAATGGGGAGTTCGGAGGTTTCCCCTATACAAAATGCATATTCCGGTCAGTCACCGTCCGGTCTACCGTAAGGCATTGTCTTTCCTTCCTCACTTATCGGTGAGTTGTTCGTGGGATACATATGTGGTATATAAGGTCCACCGATGTTCAACAAAGAAGAAGAAAAATGTTTATAAATCTTCAGCAGAAAGAGATTTGGAATTTGAGAGGAATCTGTTTTTCTTATGTTGTTTCTTATACCAATTGGTAGACAGTAGCATCTAGACCAAGTCCGAGAAACCGTGAGGTCTTACGGAAGAGGGGAAGTGGGAGGTCAGCTACTGTTATGATGTAGCACACTTAGATAGAAGGCTGACTTGGTTCCGTGACGCTGAAGAAGGAGAGCAGTGACTTTCAAAAGTACTTTTAGCAGGGAACTACCCTGCAGTTGCGTATCGTATGGGAGAAACCCCGGAAAATTCCCATCAGGTAGTCCGACTCAACAGGCAAGATGCTGAACATCCCAAACGCCATCGACTCTCCTGGTTTTTTTGAAACAGTGTGTCTACAACAAAGCAGCCGCGGACTGAACGTCCACCTTAATGCTCACCAGTGGCTGCCACTGCGCCATAATTCGGGCTTGAGAGGAATCTAATTTTCTTAATGATAATTTATAAAAACCTCTGTTTCAAAAAAAAAAAAACTTGGAAAACATAATGTATGACAGACACCTATCTGCATCAAATTTAATGTATTCACCCAAATATAATTTATCATATAATAAAAATATTTCCACTGAATTATTTTCAATCATATTGAAATTATACATTGTTTTAAATTGCAATGTATAATCAATAACAATAATAATAATCAAAAATCACTTTACTCTCCATTTTCTTTTTCCCACAGTACATAGAAATAATTTTTGTAAAGTTCCTTACCGAAATGCATAAAGGAAAAGCACTACCATAACACGAAAGAACAAAAAATCTGAAAGCAAATAACACAAAGAAAAACCCACGGAATCCCCAACACCAAGTGGGCACTTATTTTTTCCATTACTTCGATAGGCCACTTCTGCATCGATAAATAAAACAGATTCCTTCCATTGTCCTTTCTTCGGACAGAGTGGAAATGGACATAATAACAGCCGATGACTCCGGAGAGAGGGAAAGGGAACATCTGTTTTCTCCTGGACCAGAAAAGAAAAGGAAATTCCTTGGGATTTTCTTCGCAGCCCGACATTGATTGAGTGGCATCCAGGCCGGAGTGATTAGGGCGGAACGTATATGATCAGGGAGCTAATGGTCTGTCGTCCAAGTGGCGTTTAAGAGAATGGCCATGACTTTTACTCGTCCACTGCATAGTTGGTCTCTTCTTCTTCTTCTGCTTGGGGATTTTTTCTAACTAACTAATCTTTGGAATTAGGGGAAAACTTGACTTTTATAACTTTATTTTTTTATCTTTCTTTTTCTTTTATGAGGTTCATATTCATCTGCTCTTTTTTTTTTTGGTGAAGAAATGGAATTTTTGTAGCTATATTTAGAAAACGATCGCATGTTAACCCTTTTTGGTAAATGATTAATGGTGTAATAAATGAGGATTTTCTTTTTATTAGATTCTGTTGCGTTTTAGTTATTAAACCTTGGTTACATTGATGTAGGGATATCATATCAAAATAGTGAGGAAAATTATTGCTATTTTTACCATAAAATTAAAGAATGTTTATACCTTTATATTGCTGCATAAATATTAAAATTAAATAACAAATACTATCACACTCACATAAATATACAATTTGTATTCGAATTTTCGTCCGACTCGTTGCTCATTGGCAACGTGCTGCTGTTGGTGAGCATTAGGATTACTACTAATACTACATCACATCACACCATTGGGACTAGAGCTGAGTTGCTCCTATGCAGTTTGGGAAGGATGTGGATGAGATGCAGGACTTGGCTCCGTGTTGCTGAAGAAAGAGGAAAGGCCTTCCAGGAACACTTTTAGTGGGGAACTACTCGGCATTTGCACATCATATGATAGAAAAAACCGGAAAACCACCACATAGTCCGAATCACGAGGCAAGATGCTGAACATCCCACGTAATCGAAGCTGCTCGTTTTTTGAACAATGTCTACAACAAATCCGCTAGAGGATTGAATCTCCGCCTTACTGTTCACCAGTGGCATGTTGACATTGAGCCACAATGAGAAGAATCTTATTTTCTTTATGATATAAAAACATTTGTTTAAAAAACCCCTTTGAGAGCAGCATGACTGACACCTATCTGCGATCAAATTTAATGTATTCACCCAAATATAATTTATTATATAATAAAAATATTTTCACTGAATTATTTTCAACCCATATTGAAATTATATATTATAAATTAAAATAAATAATGAAAATCACTTTTCTTCTCCAATTTCTTTTTCCCACAGTGCATCAAAATAACTTTTTGAAAAGTTCCTTACCGAAATGCATATAAAAAAACGCGAATGCAAGAAGCCATAACACGAAAGAATAAAAAAAAAAAAAAATCTGAAAGCAAATAACACAAAGAAACCCACGGAATCCCCAATACCAAGTGGGCACTTATTTTTTTGTCCATTACTTCGATAGGCCACTTCTGCATCGATAAATAAAACAGATTCTTCCATTGTCCTTTCTTCGGACAGAGTGGAAATGGACATAATAACAGCCGATGACTCCGGAGAGGGAAAGGGAACATCTGTTACCTCCGGACTACAAAAGAAAAGGAAATCATCGGGATTTTCTTCGCAGCCGGACATTGATTGAGTGGCATCCAGGCCGGAGTGATTAGGGCGGAACGTATATGATCAGGGAGCTAATGGTCTGTCGTCCAAGTGGCGTTT
>BPLQ01006881.1:0-61037 GCA_021605075.1 Caerostris darwini | reverse complement strand
AAAGAACCCGGCGAGTAATCTGACACTTTTGATGAATAAGGCTCATTTACAACGGGCAAACGTTGCGGCAGAGGACGAAATATGGGCGTTTGCTTTTAATTTAAAACGGAAAAGGTCGTATTCATACTCTTTTCTCAGAGTGCAACTTTTGGAAAAGTATGATTTCCTCCAATTTAAGTGGTGCGTGTAAATATTTCTTAGATTGAAACCAAACTGAAAAGATTAATTTTACAGCAATGAAGCTTTTCTCACTCCTTAAAATGAGTAGGAATGGTTAAATTATGATAAGTATTGTGCTGGTAATAATCTATTTTATATAATCTTCAGATATTAAACTTTAACAATTCAAATTTAACATATTACTAATATTTTAAGAACTTCTTTAAATATTTCATAAACGCCTATTTGTTTAATATAAATAAAATGAACTTTTAGGATTTCAAACTTAGTTTTGTATGTATAGTTATATATGTACCTTTAGAAATACTTGAAAATTCCTTACTATTTACTATTTTATTACTTTAGTTAAGAAAATATTTTGTTTATAAATAATTCTGCAATTTAAAGTAATTACTTTTAATTAAACTATTTCTTTCTTATTATAGTGAAATATTCTTGATGTTAGATAAAGTACGCCACTGTATAAATCACAAATTGGTTAAAACTAGGATATATTTCTATGAAATTCTGTTGTTTGTTGTTTTCATCCCATACTAAGCACCCGTAGGACGCTCTTACAGTCATAGAAGACCGTTATGAATGGCATTCGGCCGGAACGCGGTGTTCCCAATACTTTAAAGTGTCGGAATATAACGAGAACCGGTACATGGTATATAACATTATATAAAGGATCATAATGATAGGCCGAATAATTTTTAATATAATTATAAAGTATAATTAATTTTGTTATGTATATTTGGCTTTCATATTTCATACATATCCTGCTTAAACAAAAGTATATTTAAGCATGATATGAATATGAAACCAATCATTTTTGTGCACTGTATACTTCGTGTTAAAAAAAACTCAGTACTTAAAAAGAAAGTACTTATGTGCTCAGTGTTTACCTAATATAAATTCTAGTTTTGCACTTTGGTACGGATTTCAAACATGACATATATAAAAACCACCTACACATTAAAACATGTGACCTATCATTTATAACGAATTTCATGAATTGAAACATATATATGCTAGTTTTCACCAATTATATATTTCACAACGGCATACCGTATCGTAACATCAAGAATGTTTCACAATAATGAGAAAGAAATAATTTAACTAAAATAGTAATTAATTTAAAATTGGAGAATAATTTATACACAAAATATTTTCTTAACTGAATTAACAGATTCTAAGGAATTTTCAAGTATTTCTTAAGTTGCGTATATAATAGTTCATACTATAGTTTCAAATCCTAATATTTCATTTTAATTATCCTAAACAAAAAGGCGCTCTGTCAAATATTCGAAATAGTTCTTAGAAGATTAAACTTTAGCAATTCAAATTCCTTACTAATCTCTCATGGCTATATAAAATAAATTATTACTATCACAATATTTATCATAATTTAACCACTCCTACTTATTTTAAGGAGGAGAAAAGCTTTATTGCTACAAGATTAATCTTTTCAGTTTGGTTTTAATCTCCAAAGGTTTTACACGCACCACTTAAATTGGAGAAAATCATACTTTTCCAAAAGTTGAACTCTGAGGCATACGACCTTTTCCGTTTTAAATTAACAGCAAACGCCCATATTTCGTCCTCTGCCGCAACGTTTGCTCGTTGTAAATGAGCCTTATTCATCAAAAGTGTCAGATTACTCGCCGGGTTCGTTAAAAATTCCGCAGGAGGTGTTAGAGAAACGAATGAACCATCCATGGCAGGGACGAATTTTCCCGTCGCAGACTTTTCTGGCCGGCTGCAAGGGTTTACGAAACTGTTTTCATTTTCGAGTCTTCAGGGGGATGAAATTACTTAGTGGAGGGTAAATCTCTTAAGGGACGATCTGTCTTCATTTGGTGGAAAGGTTTAGGTTAGTAGTTTAAGGATGTCGTTGTTTTGCTTGTTGATTTGCGATGCTCTAGTGGAGTTTAAGCAGCCATTCTTGGTGGGAAATTATGAAGTTGATTCTTGTTTCTCGAGTACGTTCATGATTTATATTATTTCAAGTTAGGCCATTAATTTTTGTAGGTTCTCAATTACACTGTATTATATTTTAAAAGCATCAATTATTTAGTTATATTATTTGAAGAATATATTTAATAAACTTAAGTAAACTATATTTAAGCATGATATGAGTATGAAACTAATATACTTAATAAACTTAAATATACTTTATTTAAGCATGATATCAGTATGAAAACAATAATTTCTGGGCGCTGTGTACTTCGCAATAAAAAATGCAATGTTTATCCGATATAAAAGTTTTTTCAGTTAGTTAACCTAGTTATCCTATCAGTTAATTATGCTAGTTTTGCACTTTGGTACGGATTAAAAAAATGGTATATATAAATATTCTACTCATTTATGAATTCTGCTGATAATTTATAACGATATATACAGTTATAAATGATTAAAGTGATGAAGGAAAGCATAGGTAACATCGATAGTTATATATATTTCTAATACAAGGTGTGCATTAAAAAAATCGTCCTCATTTATAAATGCTGAATTGGAGAATAGGATGCAATGTGCAAGTGGAATCATCGGATCCATTTAGCCAATGAGTTGCAATAGCTACTGTTCTGCAAAATTCGTCCAAATATAAGTGAGTTAAAATGCTTTTTACACGCAAAAGAAAAAAAAAAAAATACTCTACAACATAATGAAAAATTGTGTTTTATTAATGAATTTAAAACAACAAATGAAGAGAACATTAAAATTCAATTACAATACTGCAAGTAGGATTAAAAATATACTATTCGCGCGGTTTTGTGTCCATCGCCTCAATTTTTCATTTCCTTCTATTAGCTCACACTCTCCCTATATATATATCTTGATCAGATTTTCAATCGTTAATAAAATACTTTTTCTTCCTTCTCAAGTTCAAATACATTTTTTGAACTTGTAGTGGATGACACTTGAAGTTAATGCAGTTTTTTTCAAATATTAATTCAGTAATTAAATTTAATTCATTAATTTTAGTTTTTTTTAGATTCAAGTTGCATATATCTACCAATAGATGGCGCCAGATGAACTTTGAAAGAATAATTAAAATTATTTATAAAGGACTTTCCGCAATAGAGTGAAAAAATAGTAGGAATTGACTTATTATATTACTTGTTTTTTTTTTTTTGGTTTTAAACCTCAACTTATCACTTAGTTTCTTTATGTGTTTTCTTCAGATGTTGATGTGTTTCTTAACTTCATTTTTTTCTTCCGATATGAGTTTACTTCCCACGATTTACTTCATACGTTAATTTGAATTGCTTGCAAAGGTTTCATTCAATTGATGATATGACTTGTTTCTAATAGATTCCTTCATCTGCAGATGACTTATTTTTGCCTTCCAACATTTTTTCCAACTTATATAACTTGATTTCCAACGTTCTCCTTCACTTTCTGACGTGTCTTACTTCTCAACTTTTCCTTCGCCTATTAACATGACTTGTTTAATCGCTTTTGTTTCAACATTGTTTTTCGTCTGATATGAGTTATGACTTACTCGCAATGTCTTCCTCAATCTGCAGATATGACTTGCTTTTGTTTCCCAATGTCTCCCTCCATCTGGTTCTATGACATGTTTTTGTTTTCCACGTTTTTCTCCATCTGCTTATATGACTTGCTTTTTTGTTTCCCAAAGTCTTCCTCCATCTGCAGATATGACTTGCTTTTGTTTCCCAATATCTCCCTCCATCTGGTTCTATGACTTGCTTTTGTTTTCAACGTTTTTCTCCATCTGCTTATATATGACTTGCTTTTGTTTCCCAAAGTCTTCCTCCATCTGCAGATATGACTTGCTTTTGTTTCCCAATGTCTTCCTACATCTGGTTATATGACTTGCTTTTGTTTTCAACGTTTTTCTCCATCTGCTTATATGACTTGCTTTTGTTTCCCAAAGTCTTCCTCCATCTGCAGATATGACTTGCTTTTTGTTTTGTCTTCCTCTATCTGGTTATATGACTTGCTTTTGTTTTCAAACGTTTTTCTCCATCTGCTTATATGACTTGCTTTTGTTTCCCAAAAGTCTTCCTCCATCTGCAGATATGACTTGCTTTTGTTTCCCAATGTCTTCCTCCATCTGGTTATATGACTTGCTTTTGTTTTCAACGTTTTTCTCCATCTGCTTTATGACTTGCCCCAAAAGTCTTCCTCCATCTACAGATATGACTTGCTTTTGTTTCCCCAATGTCTTCCTCCTTCTGGTTATATGACTTGCTTTTTGCTTTCAACGTTTTCTCCATCTGCTTATATGATTTATTCCCAACTTTTTCTTTATCTACTGACATGACTTGCTTCCCCACGCTTTCGTTCAATTATTGACAGGGTTTGCTTCCCATCAATTGTACAATAGTGAAATGCTGAAATCAAAAGTGTTGGAATGGCAGACCTTTAAGGCGACTGAATTTTTATATTAAGTAACTAAGAAAACTTATCATAAGCGGTATCAAAGGTGCTAACAGATGAATTTTGATAATGTCCAAAAAGGATCAAAATAACAGGTGGGATGAAAGGTTCGTAGGCTGACACATAGATGGCACTACAAAGTATTAAATCCATATGAATTTTAGTTAGCCCTAACCTTCAAAAGGCACGTGTATAAATTTGACAGCTGTTGCATTATTAGTATATTATAGTTATAGCATTTTTAGTGAAGCAACTTTTGTTAGTTTGAAAAAATGAATAAAAAGGAATTTCGTGTGTTAATTAAAGCATTACTTTTTGGGGACAAAAATACTATTTAAGACAAGACTTGGCTTGATAAACATTATTTGGACTTCGCACCAGGAAATCAACTGTAGAGAAGTGGTTTGCTAAATTTAAACGAGGTAAAATGAGCACCGAGGACGATGCACGCAGTAGACGGCCCAAAGAGGCTGTTACCGACTAAAACATCAAAAAAGTCAAGAAAATAATTTCTGATAACCGTAAAGTGAAGTTGATTGAGGGAATTGATATCAAAGGGACGATTTGGACATATCGTGAATGAATATTTGGATATGCGAAAGCTCTGTTCAAAGTGAGTGCCGCGCGAGCTCACAATCGACCCAAAACAACAACGAATTGATGATTCTAAGCAGTGTTTGGAGCTGTTCAATCCTAATAAACCCGAATTTTTGCGTCTATATGGGACAATGGAGGAAACATGGCTCCATCATTTCACACCGGAGTCCAATCCACAGTCAGCCGAGTGGACTGCACGTGATGAACCCTAAAAATGCATAACTTCACTAAAAATGCTATTACTCACATACTAATAGTGCAACTGCTCACAAATTTATACACGTGTCTTTAGAAGGTTAGGGCTAACTAAAAATCACATGGATTTAATAATAGTAGCTCCATCTTTGTGTCAGCCTACGAACTTTTCAGCCCACTCGTTATGTATGGTTATGAAAACATACTTTTTTTTATCCATAAAATTGTGGATATTGTTTCCGAGAGCAAAAATTTTCATTTTCTAGATAATTTTTTTTTTTTTTTGACCCTTTGCAATGTTTCTCAAACTATTTTAATTCATTCACGAACTATTCTTATTGGCTTATTTAAATTTCTTTTAAGGGTTATTCGTATTGCTTTTTCTTTCATGACCTTTTTTATGAATAAAATTTTAAATTACTTTTCACGAGCTTTTCATACATAATACTTATTTACATTTCTTTCCTGAGAAAATAATTTTGTAATTATATAATCAAATAATGTACAATTTTTCTAAAAGATTGTCTGGTGAAAGCAAAGATAATTTTATTCCAAAGTAAACATGAGTTTTTTTTTTCAAGGAAAGAAAATCGTTTGAAATTCTATAGTTTATGTTTATTGTTTATTTTTTTATTTATTGTTTATGTTTTATACTTAATTAAATTCTTATATTTATTTCATTTTAATTGAATTCTAATTTTTATTTCATTTTAATTAAATTCTTATCTTTATTTTATTTTTATTTTTTACATTATTTTAATTTTTATTTTTTTAAATTATTTTTATTTTTATTTTTTAAGTGATTTGTACTTTAATTAAATTCTTATTTTTATTTTATTCTAATTTAATCCTTATTTTTATTTTATTCTAATTTAATCCTTATTTTTATTTATTTTTAAATTTTATATAACGAATTAGCCTCTTTTTTTTTTTTCCGAATTCTCCACGAAAATATTGATAATTTTTTATACAGTGACAATGAACGTAACAGAAAAATTTATTTTCCTCACTTATTTGAAAATTTTGACGTAACTATGTATCATAAAGACAATATCACTATTAGATCTTTTTGTGATAGTATGTTAAAGACCTCTATTGTTTGTGTTCAACGTTCTTACATTGAATTTACATATTCAAAATTAATATTATTGAAACACTACTATTATAAACATCGGCAGTAATATAAAACAATTTGTATGCATCTGAAAGTTGAATAAGTTACAAAGTAAAGTCACATGCATATTTATTACCTGATTTCCTTTAAAGATATTAAACAGTCTTTTGTGATAAAGTTTTGTACTTTTTTTTTATTTACATAATATTAAAATCGATCCAATAATTTATGTACCCTTTATTATAAACAAACTTTGTCAGTCGACTTCTTTTCTCTCCTCAATAGCTCAGAAAAAAGTAGTTTAAATTTATTTATGCAAATCATCAAATTAAAGTCAGCTATTATTTATCCGACTGTATTTTTTTATGATTTAAATAAAAAAATATTGAATATTTTATAATAAAATAGATTCAAAAATATTTGTCGTTAAATTTTAATATTTGTTGTAATTAACATACCTTGACACATTGTGTATAGGAAGGTAATTATTTTACTATGATGTCCGCTATTTAATTTTTATAAACTATTTAAATATTATTTTAAAGGTATATCTTATAAAAAAAAAATTACGGTTTTTCTTTCTGATACAGTAAGACTAATAATTATGCATTTTATATCAATTAGTTTTAATATTAAATGTAAGCTTGTATAATATTGTAAAAAAATGAAAATTCATTTATATATTTAGCTATGGACTTTTAAACAAAACAAAACACAATTTGCGTTAAAGAATATATATTAAAACTCTTTTAATTTGCAGAACAAGCATATGTCAATTTCTTATATAAATGTAAATTTCATTGGCTCAAGAGCTCCAAGTTGGGAAATATTAGCGTGTGATTGACGCATGTTATAATTTAGGGAGGGAGAATCTAAATGCATTAAAAAACTTTTATGAAACAACATTTTGCTTTATTGTATCAATTATATGACAAAACATTATAGATATTCATGCTGTTTTTTAAGAATTGGTTTAAAAGTAAACCTGCAAACAACTTCATGTTTTATTTTATTAATTATATGTCAAAACATTATAGATATGAATGGCGTTTTTCCAAGAATTGTTTTAAAAGTAAACCTATAATCACCAAATCTATAACGTTTTTGTCGTAAAATTGATGAAATAAAACAAAAGTTATCAATAACAATAAGTTTTTTTATTTTATTTTAAAGTAAGTATTTAAGTTTTAAGTTATCTAAAACCACCATAAATATCTGTAATGCTTTGTTCTATAATTGATACAATAAACACACAAGTTCTTTTTTAAAAATTGTTTCAAAAATAAACCTGTGAACACCAGGCATATCTATAATGTTTAGTCGTGTGATATATACAATAAAACCAAAAGTGGTTTTTAAGAAATGTTTTAAAAATAAACCTATAAACACCATGTATATCGATAATGTGTTGTCAGATAATTGATACAATAAAACCAAAAGTTGTTTTAAAGTAAACCTATAAACAAAAAGCATATCTATAATGTTTTGTCATATAATTGAAACAATAAAAATTAAAAGCTGGCTTTTAAGTTGTAAGTTATTTTTATTAGATTTATTTTATTTTTTTAGTAAGTATTTACGATTTCAGTTGTCTATAAATACCATGAATATCGATAATGATTTGTCGTATGATTGATACAATAAAACCAAAAGTTGTTTTTAAGAATTGTTTTAGAAGTAAAACTGTAAACACCATCCATATCGATAATGATTTGTCGTATAATTGATGTAATAAAACCCAAAGTTGACAATAAAACCAAATTAAAAATTAAAAAAAGCATTACAGATATGCATGATGTTTGTAGACAACTTAAAACTTAAATTCAAAATAAAATAATTTCAATAAAAATATGTAAGTACTTAAGTTTTAATTGTCTATAAACACCATGCATATCTATAATGTTTTGCCATATAATTGATAGAATAAAACTAAAAGTTTTTTAATTAAGAATTGTTGTAAGTTAAGAATTGTTTTAAAAGTAAATATTTAAACACCATGCTTTTTTTATAATGTTTTCTCCTATAAATGATAAAATAAAACATAAATATATCTTTTAAGTTGCAAATCATTTTCTTCTTTAAATAAGAATTTAAGTTTTAAGTCATCTAAAAACACCATGTATATCTATAATGTTTTGCCATATAATTGATACAAAAAATACCAAAAGTTGTTTTTAAGAATCGTTTTAAAAGTAAACCTATAAACACCATGCATATCTATAATGTTTTGTCATAAATAATAATTAGTAAAGCTGCTTGCCTATAAATAAATAGTTACTATTGCATATTTAGGGGAAATTTATTACTACACCAAATTACAAATTAATATTGTAAATATCTGAAAAATTCAAATACCTCATACTATTTATCTATGTATAGATAGTACCCATGAATTATCTTGAAATTCACCGTCCAAGGATAAATTCAGGAGCTTCACTTTCTTTATCTACATGCGGAAATCCGTCACCCCTTAAAAGCCAGTCCTTGTAGGAGCCTTTCAAGGACTTCCCATTGTCCTTCCATTTACGCTCTGTCCCCCACTCAGAATTCAATAAGGCGTTCTACTTGAGGTTGTACTAGTATCTGATGAATGGCCTTCCGACACATCAATTTACTCAGTACCATTCATTAAAGTTCTCTGCGGGAGACGCGCCCTGCCCGTTATATTAAATCGCTACTGTCGCTATATTAAGTATGCAGCCGTGCTGGACTGAGACATTGTAATCTTAGCGTGTGATGGACACATGCTATAATTTAGGGAGGGAAGAATCATGCATTGTTAAATGTGTTAAAAAACTCTTATAAAATAACTTTTGGTTTTATTGTATGAAATATATGTCAGAACATTAGATATATGTATGATGTTTATAAGTTTTTTTTTTTAAACAATTCTTAAAAGATAATTTTTTATTTTATTTCATCAGTTATACAAACAAAACATTATAGATGTGCATGGTGTTTATAGAAAACTTAAAACTTAAATACTTACTTAAATTGTTAATTAATTGTCATTTATTTGGCAAAACGTTATAGATCTGCATGGTATTTATAGTTTTATTTTTAAAACAATTCTCTAAATAAAACAATAAAACCAAAAGTTGTCATTTAAGAATTGTTTTAAACGTAAACCTATAAATACCACGCATATCTATCACGGTTTGTCGTATAATTGATGCAAAAAAATAAAAAAATTGCCTTTTAAGTTGTACGTTATTTTTATTAAAGTTATTTTATTTTTTAAGTAATTAGTCTATAAAGATCATGCATATCTATAATGATTTGTCATATAATAGATGCAATAAAAAAAATGTTTTATTAAGAATTGTTTTAAAAGTGAACCTATAACCACCATATCTGTAAGGTTTTGTCGTATAATTGATATGATAAAACAAAAAGTTATCAATAAATGAAACATTAAATTATATTTCAAAGCATTATAATTGATGCGTATACTTTTAAAGCAATCTATCAAAATTATTTTATTTTTAATGTAGTATTTAAGTTTAAAGTTATCTAAAAATAATGGATACTCGTTTCGTCATATAATTGATGCAATAAAACTAAAATTGTTTTAAAAGTAAGCCTACTATATAAACACCATGCATATGTAAAATGTTTCGTTATATAATAATAATTAGGGAAACATCTTGCCTAAAAACAAATAGTTATTTCTGCATATTTATGGTAATTTTTTTACAAATTCCTACTGTAATTATCTGAAAACTTCAAATAATCCATAGTAATATTTACGTATTGATAGAGGCCAATAACTATCTTGAAATTCTCAGTCCAAAGTGGAATTCAGGATTCTCACTTTCTTTATCTGCATGCGGAAATCTGCCACCACTTAAAAGCCAGTCCTTGTAGGAGTCTTTCAAGGACTTCCCATTGTCCTTCCATTTACGCTCTGTCCCCCACTCAGAACTCAATAAGGCGTCCTACTTCAGGTTGTACTAGTATCTGATTAATGGCCTTCCGACACATCAATTTACTTAGGACCATTCATTAAAGTTCTCTGCGGGAGATGCGCCCTGTTGGTCGTTTTGCTTGTCGCTATATTAAGTATGCAGCAGTGCTGGACTGAGACATTGTAATCTTGGCGTGTGATGGACACATGTTATAATTTAGGGAGGAATGAATCATGCATTGTTAAATGTGTTAAAAAACTCTTATGAAACAACATTTTGTTTTATTGGATCAATTATTTAGCAAAGCATTATAGGTATGCATGGTGTTTATAAGTTTACTTTTTAAACAATTCTTAAAAAAAAAAACTTTTGGTTTTATTATATCAATTATATGACAAAACATATAAACACCATGCATATCTATAATGTTTTGTCATATAATTGATACAATAAAATCAAAAGTTTTTTTTTTTTTTTTTTTTTTTTTTTTTTTTAAGAATTGTTTTAAAAGTACACCTATAACGACCATATCTATAAATTTTTTGTCATATAAATGATAAAATAAAACAAAAAGTTGTCTTTTAAGTTTTATGTTAGATTTATTAAAGTTATTTTGTTTTTAGATAAGCATTTAAGTTTTTTGTTGTCTATAAACACCATGCATACCTATAATGTTTTGTTGTGCACTTGAAACAATAAAACCAAAAGTTGTTTTTTTAAGAATTTTTTTAAACGTAAACCAATAAACACCATGCATGTCTGTAATATTTTGTTGTACAATTGAAACAATAAAATCAGCAGCTGGATTTTAAGTTGTAAGTTATTTTTATAAAAAATAATTTTATTTTTTAAGTAAGTATTTATGATTTCAGTTGTCTATAAACACCATGCATATCTATAATGTTTCGTCATATGCAATAAACCAAAATCTTTTTTAAAAATTCTTTTAAAAGTAAACCTATAAACACAATGCTTATCTATAATGTTTTGGCATATAACAATAATTAGTAAAACTTCTTGGCTAAAAATAAATAGTTATTTTTGCATCTTTTCAGGAAATTTATTAACACATAAAATTACAAACTGATATCGTAAATATCTGAAACACCCAAATAGTTCACACTATTATCTATACATTTATATAGTGGTCTAGAAATGTCTTGAAATCCACAATCCTATGTTGAATTCCAGGGTCCTCACTTTCTTTATCTAAATGCGGAAATCTGTCACCCCTTAAAAGCAAGTCCTTGTAGGAGCCTTTTAAGGACTTCCCATTGTCCTTCCATTTACAATCTGGGCCCTCTGTCTCCCACTTAGAATTCAATAAGGCGTCCTACTTGAGGTTGTACTAGTATCTGATGAATGGCCTTCCGACACATCAATTTACTTAGTACCATTCATTAAAGCTCTCTGCTGGAGACGCGCGCCGTCGGTCGATTTGCTTGTCACTATATTAAGTGTGCAGCAGGGCTGGACTGAGACATTGTAATCTTAGCGTGTGATGGACATATGTTATAATTTAGGGAGTGAATAATGCAATGTGTTAAAGAAATGAAAAACAACTTTTGGTTTTATTGTATGAATTATATAACAAAACATTCTAGATATATGCATGGTGTTTATAGGTTTACTTTTAAAGCAATTCTTAAACAAACAGATTTTGGTTTTATTGTATCAATTATGTTATAAAACATTTTAGAAATACATGGTGTGTGTTTATAAACATTGTAATCTTCTCGTGTGACGGACACGTGTTATTATTTAGGGAGGATGGAATCATGCATTGTTAAATGTGTTAAGAAACTCTTATAAAACAACTTTGAGTTTTATTGTATGAAATATATGTCAGAAAATTAGATATATGTATGGTGTTTATAAGTTTTTTTTTTTTAAACAATTATTAGAAGATAACTTTTTATTTTATTTCATCAATTATACAAACGAAACATTATAGATGTGCATGGTGTTTATAGAAAACTTAAAACTTAAATACTTACTTTAAAAAAAAAATAATTTTAATTAAAATAACTTACAACTTAAGAAACAACCTTTGATTTTATTGTAAAATTGTATGACAAAACATTATATATTTTCATGATGTTTACAGACAACATAAATCTTAAATACTTACTTAAGGAATTTGGTTCTTCATGGAGTTTTATTATCTAAAATATTTTTTATTTAGAAATGATTTAAATTTGAATTTCTTGAAATCATAATTTATATTAATTAAAGATACAAAAACGTTGAAAATGTACTACAGAAAAATACTACAAATTAATTGTAAAATTCGACAGTATAATGTAGAAAAGTATAGTAAGAAAATTTATTATTCAAGCTTTAAAAATATCGTTACGTATGTTTCCCACTAAAAAATGATTTCCGGCAAGAATTAAGTTCGAATTGTCTAGAATTTACAAATTTTGTCCCCAATTTTCGAATTATTCCGCCATATTCAGAAATTATTCAATAAACAATTATAATTTAAAAAAAATTGAAATCGCTTTTACAAATTTTAAAATAAATTAAAATTATAAGATTTTTAAGCAGCATTTTTTAATCGTTAAAAGTGCCCAGACATTTGGCGATCACATTATTGGTTTGAAATATTCTGCAAATATTTATTTTATCTTATCAACAACAATTCAATGAAAATATTATATTCGTTCATTTGAATCTTATCTATTATGGACAACTAGATTGGAATACATTGAAATACTTTAGAGGATTTGTATTTCTCAATTTGGTATAACAAACAAAGTTTAAATTCTTATTAAAACCCAATACATATACTGAATATTTCGATTCTACATTACTAGTTGTTCTAATGGAAATATTTATCAATAACAACTGTTGTTATGAGAAATTTTGAGTTCCAAAATGATTCGAGAATCACGTTCATGGTTCAGAAATGCCATCATATTATTGAAAAGTTTAGAAGATATTTCGAAGATTTTGTAAAACCAAACTTGCATAAGTTTGAGTATTATAAATTTTGATGACGAAGGCCTCATTGTAATTTCCCTACTTATTACTATAAACTCTCTAAATCTCTGAATTAGTGAATATCTTTGAGAAAATTCCATACTTATTGAATTATATATGTATTATTTGTTTTATTCTGCCTATATATATTAAACAATTTTAATGTTATAAAAAGTATTTGGCATGTAATAAGACTTCTAAACGATTATTTTATTTCGAAGGTTTCATAAAACCAAATTTGCATTCATTTGAGTATTACAAATATCGATAACCAAAGTATGATAGAAGGATTGTTTATAATAAGTAGTGATATTCTCAAGTTTTGGAATTCGTGGACATGTATATTTGAGAAAATTCCATAGTTAATAGATTCGATTAAATTAATAATTTACATTTTTTATTCTGCGTACATATATTAAATAATTTTAAAGTTATCCAAATATAATATTTAAATGGAATAGGACTTCAAAACGATTAATTTATTTCGAAGATTTTATAAAACCAAACTTGCATTCGTTTGAGTATTATAAATATTGATTACGAAAGTATAGTAGAAGGAGGGTTTGTAGTAATAAGTAGTGAAGTTCCTAAATTGCTGAATTAGTTAATCTATATTTGAGGAAATTACCTATACAATATACTTAATACATTCAAATAAATAAATAATATTAAATGTTTTATTGTACCTTTATCAACAATTTTAAAATTATCAAACAATATTCAAAATACGCTCATGTCCATAAATTAAGGAAAAATCAGAATCACACAGAAATTGAACTCTAAAATAAAAATTTCACCTGTAGAATTATCACATACAGCTTGAAGAACAATATGCAAATTACAGGAAACAACCAGATGGCGCGGATAGTACGTCACAATGACGAGAGTGTAAGAGAGGGGTATATATGAATGGTGGCAAAGAAGTAAAATTGTTCACAAGCGCTTTAAAGCCTTTCAGTGCAATAACCGCATAGTTATGACACAAAGGAAGCATTTGGATGACATTTTACGTGGTAGAATTATCGGACGACTGGAATGTGGACTTAGCCAGCTGGAAGTATCCGAGGAACTTGGAATCGCCCAGAATGTCATCTCCAGGCTTTGGAAACGATTCCAAGATGATGGTAATGTGAGTAGATGTTACAGCACAGGTCGCCCCCGAGTTACAACGCCGAATGAGGACCGGTATTTAGCAGTTACTGCCAAAAGAAACAGACGGAGCACAGCATCAGACCAGTCTCGTCAGCTCTCTCCAGCTACCGGTACGACAGTTTCAAGGCAGACCGTGTACAGACGCTTAGGGCACATTGGCCCATATGCTCGTAGGCCTGTCAGATGTGTTCCACTTACCGCAACTCACTGTCGCCTGCGATTAACCTGGAGTAGAGAGCATGCATTGTGGACACCGCAACAGTGGTCTGGTGTGATGTTTTCCGACGAGTCCAGGTTTAGTTTGCAGTCTGATTCTCGCCGGACTTTCATATGGAGAGCGCCAGGTACCCGTTACCACCAAGAGAACACCATTGAGCGACACCGTTACGGTGGTGCAGGATGGCTCTTTTGGGGAGGAATTATTCTTGGTTCCAGAACTGACCTGCATGATCAGAGTGTAACGATGACAGGCCACATCTATCGGAATGTCCTTCTGGAACAACATGTACGTTTATTTCGGGGCGCCATGGTGTTGAATTTCTGTTTACGGATGACAACGTCCGTCCTCACCGTGCAAACATTGTAGACGAATGCCTTCAATTGGAGGATATCACCCGTATCATGATATTTGACAATATTTTTAAAATTATGTATTTTTTATAAAATATATGAAAGCAGGCTTGTTAACCCTGTATCATATGGATGGAGATTTGAACAATTGTAAGCAAATAAGACAGGTTAGTTATAATTTGTTATCGTAATTTATTATTTAAAAATAACTTGTATTTGTTGTAAGAGATATGACTCGGCATCATATGAATGGTGATTTGAACAACTGCAAGCAAACAAGACATTTTAGTTATTATTTGTTATCGTAATTTATCATTTAAAAATAACTTGTATTTGTTGTAAGAGAAATGACTCGGCATCATATGGATGGTGATTTGAACAATTCTAAGCAAATAAGACATGTTAGTTATTATTTGTTATCGTAATTTATCATTTAAAAATAACTTGTATTTGTTGTAAAAGATATGACTCGACATCATATGAATGGTGATTTGAACAACTGCAAACAAACAAGACATTTTAGTTATTATTTGTTATCGTAATTTATCATTTAAAAACAACTTGCATTTGTTGTAAAAGATATGACTCGACATCATATGAATGGTGATTTGAACAACTGCAAGCAAACAAGACATTGTTATTATTTGTTATCGTAATTTATCATTTAAAACAACTTTGTATTTGTTGTAAATGAAATGACTCGACATCATATGAATGATGATTTGAGCAACTGCAAACAAACAAGACATTTTAATTATTATTTGTTATTGTAATTTATCATTTAGAAATAACTTGTATTTGTTGCAAAAGATATGACTCGACATCATATGAATGGTGATTTGAACAACTGCAAGCAAACAAGACATTGTTATTATTTGTTATCGTAATTTATCATTTAAAAACAACTTGTATTTGTTGTAAATGAAATGACTCGACATCATATGAATGGTGATTTGAACAACTGCAAACAAACAAGACATTTTAATTATTATTTGTTATTGTAATTTATCATTTAAAAATAACTTGTATTTGTTGCAAAAGATATGACTCTGACTCGACATCATATGAATGGTGATTTGAACAACTGCAAGCAAATAAGACATTTTAGTTATAATTTTTTTGTCGTAGTTTTGATATAAAATGAGTATATTACACAATAAGAGCAATTATTATATTATTTAGATATAATGATTGTATTAATTTATATCAGGGTTATAGAAATGTATGAAAATTTAAAAAAAGTATATTGAATCTTTAAAATTAGAAATTCTGAATAATATTTGAATGATATTTATAAAAACAATTGGACGATATTTATTTGTTCTCTAATACATAAATTATTTTAAATTTGTATAACTGCTTAATATATAAAAATGGAAAAATAAATAATAGGATAATAATTTGAATTAGATTAATAATTTGAAAATAATAATTTTAATTAAAATAACAATGTGAAAAATGTACAGGATAAAGTAGTATGATTTATTCTGCATTTTTATGATACTTATAGGAATTTTTTTTTGTCACATATTTAAACAAATATTTCTATTAAGAAACTTTTATTATGTAAAATAAATTTATCCACTAATAAAATTCTGTAAGGCTATATTTATGGAAATAAAATTATTTATTATTCTATTTAATAAAAGCAATATGTATTGAATTCTTTGAAAACCTAAGTTAAATATTTTATTTTATCACCAATCTTTTCATAAGATTACAAATATAGTTTCGAGCAATTTATATGTATAAATTTTGTATGCAAAAAATTTTATATGTATGCATAAATTTTATAGATCCATAAATTTTACATGTATAAATTTGAAACTGTTATTAAAGTAATTTGATATTTTTTAAGGCGATTTTAAAGAAAATATGTACATTTTTATTAGAATATTCGCAGTATTTTAATCTATTTTATGCAGATAAGAATATTTATAAGGAAAATTTAAACTTTATTTATCTAACTAGTATATGAAACTTAAAACTATTTAAGCCGTTCAAGAATTGCTAAAATAATAAACAAAGATATTTAAGTTCTCCTTCGCAATCGTTTTATAAAAAACACATAAAACTGCAGATTTAAATAGCAATTTATGTGTTTTTTTATATTTGTATATCATTGGATATACAAATATATATTGGTCATATTTGGAAAAATTAAAGCAAAATTATAATACTTCGAATGCTGCAAAATTAAATCCAATATATCATCTATGTAAGTAATTTTGTAATATTTATTTAGAATAGAAACGTTATATTTATAATTTTTTAGGTAACTGACTACAAATTATTTCTTTCCAAAATAAAAAATATGCACTTTTATACTATATGTTTGAGTAAATAATTCTGCAGTTAAAATAATTGTAAATTAAAAATTGTAAAGTACGTTTTATTGGAACTAATGATATTTACGAAGATATTTTTAAATGTTAACTTTCATTTAAAAGAAACTTAGAGTTAACTGGAAAAATATTTTCTATACATTTCTCTTCTGAGTGAAATAACAGTTTGTAAAAAGAAGAAAAAATTAGTAATACTGCTTATTTAAAAAATATTTGTATTTTATATTTGTATTTTTTACAACTCATATTAAAATAAAATATTTTTTACTTTGTATGTATTGAAGGTATTTATTATTTATCACTATATAGCCTAGACAATAAAAGAGGCCTGTATTTTTATCACAGGTCAGAAGAAAAGTCGTAAAAAAAGAAAGAAAATATCTTCTCATTCAACCTGTCTATGAACAAAATATGTTGATAGATTTTTTTTTTATAATTGTATAAAATTTAATTTATGAATATCATGAACTTAATCGTAAGTCATGGAATTTCCAAATTTCCAAGACAAAAAAAAAGCTTCTTTTTTTTGTTAACTTTTATTCATGTATAGTATAAGGAGCTAGATACAAAATGGTTTGTAATTTCGATTTTCTGACATTTTGAACTCTTTTTTGTTCTTTCTCTTATGTATACAAAATCACTTTTATTTTAAACCTATAAATTACGAACATCATCAGAATCATGTAATAAAGATCGTCAGAATCGAAGAATCATCGTCATGGAATTTCCAAAATGCTATATCTTAATTTCTGAGCACAGAGACAAGAAAAATATCAAAGAATGTCATAATTGCACTTTTTGGAATTTCATCCATATAAGGGGCTAAAAGGGAAGATTTATAAATGGCCTGAAATTTGGACTTTCTAGCATTTTGAACCTTTTTTTTTGTCTTTCATTCATTTCTACAGATACACTTTTATTTTAATCGGATAAAATTTGATTTACTGATATCGTCAATTTCCAAAGTGTTGTATTTAATTTATATTATTCGACGACAAAAATAGAAGTTATAAATGCTCGTTTTGGAATTTCATTCATGAACACAAGAGGCTAAAAGAATAGACTTAAAAACGCCTGCAATTTGGACTTTGACATTTTAACTTTTTTAGTATTTCAATCATGTATAAAAATGCACTTTTATTTTAATCACATTAAATTAGATTTACGAATATCATCAACCTAATCATAAGTCATAGAATTTCCAAAGCAAACTATCTTAATATCTAAGCCCAACTTATCCCTATTTTGACCAGATGTTCACCCAAGCAATCGTGTCCCGTTCTTAATCTAAAATTGGCAACAACCTCTTTGTGAGTTTTTCCACTAATTTGTTTTTTCAGTTTTGCCCGTCATCAAGATTGTCTTTGTCTGACACTTTGTTTCATATTTTCTTGACTCGTTTGATATGCTGACTTTGTTCTACACTTTCTTACAGCAGAATGATACAATGTAATAGAAGTTTTGATATTTTCTCTCGAAAACTAACACAAAATATATTTCACTTTTAATCAGTTTCTTTGTCTAATAAATAGTGGCTCGCGTATTCACATGAGAGGGACACATAAGCCATGGTGTTGTTTACTATTGACGTAACTATCTCAACACCTACAAAAATATTTTTCTTTTTGTTGTTTACATATCAGGAAGTGAAAAAAAAAATTATAATTTTTGTAGTGATAATTGGCGTTTGAAAAGTTTTTTCAACATAGCTACTTCAATTCAATAAGTATTAGCAAAGTATCCCAACGCGTAAGTATCGCGACACTTTAAAAACATTTTTCTTTTGCTGTTTACATAAAGTCTTTAAAACCAATTGTGAAAAAAAAAGCATGATCCTTTTTGTAGTGATAATTGGCATTTGAAAGATTTTCTCAATTTAGTCTTCTTCGATGATAGCTATGTCTTCAGTATGTAATTACTATATGTGAGCATGTAGTAAGTAATTATAAATTACTTTAATTCAATAATATTTTTAACCTTAAAATTAAAACCTTATTTTTATTTTTATTAACCTTAAATTTTTAACCTTATTTTTATTTTTATTAACCTTCAATTTTTAACCTTATTTTTATCTTTAATTCTATCCTTTTTCTACAGCAGGATGGTAGGGTAAATCGATGTGCACTTTTATGAAATACCAAGACCCTCTATCTTGCTTAAATTAATAAATAAATAAATAGCATATAACTAGTTGAATATAATTATAGTTTTTGTAAAAATTTTAATTAGAATTATAAAAAATATTAAATTTTTAGTAAAAGTGCGTTTTTATTCAATTACAACTTTTCTCAAACACACGCTCAAAATTGCACAAAAATCTTCAGCCTTTTCCAGTTTAAAACCTCATGAAAATCTGTTCTTAAATGACATTAGAGGACAGGAAAAGGATTTAAGTTGATTAAAGTGAAGAGCACAGTCTAAATTCGTTTTCATCTGCAGACGACGACTTTCATCCGACACGCAAACAGCTGTCTGGGAAGTGCAGACCCCGCCCCCCTCCCCTCCCATCATCAAACTCAACCACCTCAGTAGAAACACAAACATTAGCAGATGTTCCAGTAAGTAAATGTCACTGTCTATTCCGCATGCTGCATGCTTAGGAATGTCGTCTGCTAACTACGTAATGATTAATTTATTTCACTGTTTTAAATAGAGCTCATCTTGGGCATGTCTGTGTTCATTTTAAATTTGATTAACAGAACTGTTTCATTTTTGATGCTAATTCTATGTATTACTTATTCATATCACTCTCTAAATTATTATAACTGTCCTGATGTTAAAATTAATGTTTTGAAATAGAGAAAAATATTAACACTGAACCTAATTTTTTTTAAAATGTAATTAAGCTAAGATTATTTTATTCTAGAGTATCATATAAAATCATAATTCCTTGAATATCATATAAATATTATACAGCATACAGTGTGTCCCAAAATTCACCTAAAATTCTCGAATTCCTATATACTCTAAATAGTCCGGAATATTTGGCAATGAAACACAGGATTGTACAAAATCATATAAAACCTTGAAGATTATATAAATATTATACAGTATACAATGTGTCCCAAAAATCACTCCAAATTCTTGAATTCATAAACGTTCTAAACAGGCAATGGAAGGCATATTGGGCAATGAAATATTTGACAATGAAACAGATGATCATATACAATCATATAAATCCTTGAAATTCATATAAATACTATACAGTATATAATGTGTCCCCCAAAACTCACTCAATATTCTCTAATTCCTAAATATTCTGAATAGTCTAGAATATTTGGCAATGAAACAGAGGATCGTATAAAATCATATAAATCCTTGAATATTATATAAATACTATATAGTATTCAATGTGTCCAAAAATTCACGCAAGATTTAAATTCCTAAAGAACCTAAATAGTGTGAAATATTGGGTAATGAAACAGCTGATATCCCTTCAAAAGACATCTTTAGCCTTGTTATTTGGTGGTGTTGCACGGGAAATGGAGTATACCAAATTGTCTTCTAAAACAATTCATCGTGTACCTTTATTAAAAGCATTAATTGTTGAGTGAAATTTGAGACACCCTTTATGTATTACGAAACTTAAAGGAGTCATAATCACTGAACGAACTCTTTATCTTTAAATATGTTAAATTTTTATAAAAATCCATTGTCGATTGTTAGGAAAAAAGTATCATACAGGACAGCTTAACCTCGAATCCGCTGGCAGAGTTTAGTTTGTCCCTCTACGGTTATTTTGTGCACACTTTAGGCTAATTAGAACCGGGACCTATACTTTAACGTGGATTCCGAATCATTGGTGGAGTTCTGTTACAATCATTACTTTCAGAAATTTGAAGACTCGATTACGATTTAGATAGTATCTCTCAATGGTAGTCAGGCTGCCTGGTAACGATGGATCTGGTTTTCCTTTGGTATGAATAGCAAATGTGTTTCATTTACCACTTAAACTCTCACCTCAATCATTCATCAGTAGCCTATTAAAGATATACATAGTGTACAAGAGATCCATATATGTATGGTAAAAGATAATAAAAATATATGCATGAGATTTATTGAAAACCCTTAACAGATTGACTTGTTGGCCATAACATTAAATATTATGAACCATAAATAAATGGAAATACCAGAATTTGACGCAAAGTTGTAATAAAGTGAATAAATATAGAAGAATGAGATTTATGAATGGAGAACAGCGATATAAATAAAACTGATAGTAGATAGTATGAGAAAGAATGTGTTAATATTCATTTAATGCTACTTAGTGTAAAGCAGACATCCTGACTATGATTTTTTTTCAAAGAGCAATTTAATCAATTGGAAGGTCTTACAAAGAGTAATTGCATTTCAACTCAATTGAATGCATCATAAATCAGATTTTGAATTATTATTTTATTTACTAAGGTAATAAATATATCTACTTTGATATAAATGTTGCAGTCTTGTAAGACAGATAATCTATTAAATAATCTTCATATTAAAGTATTGTCACATTTGACAGTGAATCAGTTAACACCTGCCTATTCTAGCAAGTTGCAGTTTGACCTTGAAAGCAAAGTCAAAATATTTCACGCTGTGACTGCACGGGCGGATGTTATTTCATATTATGATAAATACTTTGAAACGAATAGGAAAATTAATGTTTAAGGAGGGAAAATTAAAATTATCTTAAATGTTTGAAAAATATATGGTTGGTATATTAAAAATTTTTAGCAATAAGTTTGATTTCTTATTCATAAGTTTTTTTTTTTTTTTTTTTTTTAATTAACTTATGAATTACTATTATAGACTATTATTATTATTACTATATATTTATGTTTTTAGTTTATAAGTTTAATTTAATTTTTGAATCATATTCATAAGTTTGATTTTATATATGTTATTATTATTATTATTTTACTTGTATTGGAATTTGCCTTGAAATTGGAAATAAAAAAAATAGTTTAATTTCGACTTTAAAAAATGATTTGCAAATCCTTTAATCAGAATTTAATTTAAAGCCGAATTGTTTAGAATAATTTAATATTAAATCCTCATTAATTCATTATAAAATTCAGTAATATTATTCAATAGTAATTTAAACATAAAAAATGCGATTTTTACTAAAAAAAAAATTTTTTTTTTCTAACAAATCTTTTGAATGACAGCTATATAAATATAAAAATCTTCAGTGCAAGAAATATCATTTAATAATATTTTGTATTTATATTTATTAATGATAATGCTAATTCATGTAAGTAGTTATATCGGAATAGTCATAAGGTAGAAATTTGTGTTCAATCATTATGTGAAAATAATTGAAAATGCTTTAGAGAAGTTATACTTTATATTTAAACAATTATATTGAATCCTTTATAAGTTATTATCTCAGGAATTTTTATGTTATATTTTTTCTTTAAACTAACTGGAAGTATTTTCTATTTTAAGGATTAAAACTTTTTGAACCAACTTTTCAAAGTTTGGAAAAATATCTCGCTATTAAACAAATAATTAACCCTCATGCTGATAGATTCGTAACTATAAAGGATATATTAATATATGGTTCTGTCATATATATTATACGGTGTTTAA
Organism: Caerostris darwini; assembly: GCA_021605075.1. Classification (NCBI taxonomy): domain Eukaryota; kingdom Metazoa; phylum Arthropoda; class Arachnida; order Araneae; family Araneidae; genus Caerostris; species Caerostris darwini. Next base: position 38,028 of record BPLQ01006881.1, on the reverse strand, counting down.
TTTTAAACTAGCCATATTTAACATATGCCTTTTAAAGTAGCCATATTTAACATATGTCTTTTAAAGTAGCCATATTTAACATATGTCTAATTTTAAAGTAGCCATATTTAACAAGTCTATTTTGAAACTAGGCATATTTAACATATGGTGTCTATTTTTAAAGTAGCCATATTTTACACATGGTTTCTTTTAAAATAGTTATGACTTCTAAAATTATTATTGACTACATTTTTTATTTTTAGTATTTTTCTACAGGAAAATACCTGGCATTTCGATTGCAATGTGTTTCACATTTAAATCTTCTCTAAACGGAAATTAATATTTAAAAGTATACTATATTCTTTCGAAAGAGTATTTGTTACCATCAAATTGCGAATAATTTGTTTTAGATTTACAGTCATCCATTCACGTTTTATTATTAATCAACAACAGTGATTCATGGACAACTTGATAAATAGCTTTAATATACAAATTAGAAACTTAAGATAACTATCATTTGAAAAATATCTAATTCGATACGATACGATACGATATGATACGATTTCCAATCGAAGGAACATTCAACGAAAGAGCAACGAATCCATTATCTCGCTCGATGGCTCAAATTATGTGCTCCAAGAATCTTCAATTTTCCAAACGACTGGCTATATTTTCTTACTCCAATCATAACAATTAAGTTAAAATATCTGGAGTTTAATTAAAACTAGATAATATTTGTCTTACAATGGTGGATATCTTGAAATTCTATTTTGATGTCTGTAGTTTATTTTTATTTAGGAATCACTCATTAACACCACTTTAAGCAATTCCCTTTATTAATTATTACGATCTGTTGTTTTAGTCATTAGTTTGATAATCTTTATGATATTCTTTGAAAATTTTATACGTATCCGCAAGCAATACTTTTATGATAATCACAGGCTTCACTTAATGACAAATTGCAATTTATTATGTGAGAATTGACAAGACATCTCGCAAAATGCAGTTACCCTCTGCTATTTATGTCAACAATTCAGTTGTATTATTAAATGAATTGGAAAATTCGTTCTATATAAATATTGAGAACATCGATTATCAATTTATTTTGCGACTACATTTATTAGAACATCGTAACAGGATATTTAGAATGAAAATAACAATAACTTAATCTAATATAATCTTTGGATAACATTTTCACATTGTAATTTCATCCTCCAAAAATCAATAAACTACTTTAAGCTAATCAACCATTGTTTTCATTCGTTACAGAAAATTATCATGTAATAATGGTAAACGCAATTGCTATTAAATTGATTTAACAAATTCAGTTTTGAATAGCTTTCATTATTTGAATAGCACAAAATACAAGTCCATAAATTGAATAATCCTTCGCGCATAATTATCTAATGAAGTTAATGGTCTTTAAAATTTAGTAAAGTGTTTTTATCAGATTTCTTATTCTAATTAAATTGAGTTTATAATTTAAGCTGCAACTAATTATTTCTAAAATCTTTTATAGTACTTCTACTAGATTTTCATTATTGTATATCAATTTATAACGTAATGTATTTTTCAAACAATTAGGTTACGATGCAATGTATCTGCATAAGTCAATAATAAAGGTTGTAAATTAAATAGTGACAAATTTCTGTAGAATTTTAATATGATGGGAAACAAACGTACGGCATCTAGCTAATATATAATAATATCATTAATAATGTTATTAGTTACATATCTATTCTTTCTTTTAACGTACTGACTCTCCCTTCCATATTATGCAAGTACAGATTGATTCAGCCAGCGGCCATACCATGCTGAATATACCGGTTCTCGTTAGATCACCGAAGTCAAGCATCATTGGGCGCGGTCAGTACTTGGGTGGGTGACCACCTGGGAACACCGCGTGCCGTTGGCATTCACGCATTTAGGACCTGAATGGCCGAGTGTCTAGCGCTCTGGCCCTCGGTACCACAGGTTTCGGGTTCGAATCCCAGCGGTGCCATGGATGTTTGTAATGGTTCGGAATCCACTTTAAGCCGTAGGTCCCGATCTCCCATGACCGTAAGAGCGACACGGAGCCAAAGTCAGACTTCTACCTACGGGTGCTCCATCACAACAGAAGCTGCTTACTTCCCCTTCAATCATGAGTACGTATGGGCTCGTGGGCTTGGCCAGCCAAGTGGGATAAGAAACAACAAAAACAGATTGATTATAAAATTTGGTGCAAAATAAAATGACAATGTAATGGGAACTAAATAATTCCTCTAATATACAATATTACAAATAAGTTAGTTGCATATCTATTTTTTCACTGTATGTCTAAGTTGGACCAAATAATACCACCAATACACATTACTGCTAATATGTTAGTTGCATATCCATTCTTCCATTTAATACGTAAAATTCATATCAATTCTTCCATTTAATATCTTCTTTCCATATTATACATGTATATAATGACTTAAAAACTTGCAAAGCGAAACGCTCATGTAATGGGAACTAAATAATACAACTGATATGTTAGTTGCATATCTATTCTTTCACTTAACATGTAAACTAGCTCTTTCCACATCATGCAGGCATAGGTTGATTCAAATTTCAACAGTTGATTCAAAAATTTCACATAAACAAGGAGATACCATGACGATTGTGACAAGTTACTTGAAAAGACGACGTGTAAAGTAATTGGCTTCGATAGTCAGAGTGACCAAAGAGAGTTTTCGTATGCTTCTATAGTACGACACTTGAATCCGGAACAGATAATCGGAAGACAGTCTTCGGTGGGCTGTTTGTGGTATGAATGACGCCCACCGACATTTTACCCCTAGGGATGGGCAAACTACGGCCTGCATGCCAACTCCGGCCCCCCGGAAGGTTCTATACGGCCCGCGGATAGAATTTTAAATTGTCGGTCCGAAGCAAATTAAAAGAAATATATATTTATATAATTATTTATCCATCTCTTTTTTTTACTTTGATTAAATATTAATTTTTTTCTTCCTTTTTTTTCAAAGGTCTGATGATCTTTTTATTTTCTCTATTTTAGTTCTACAAAACCTAAATCGACGGAAATAGCAAGCACAGACAACTTTCAATCGGAAAGGATTTGTAAGTTGAATTAATTGAGTTGCAATCTAACAATCATCTCAAGCAGTTGTTTCTAAATATGCCAAAGTTATAGTTTTACAAATCATTATAAAAAGTAAGTTTCCCAAATTTAATGTCTCACGCCCAGAAAATCAGTGCTATGTTTGCTTCATCTTATATATATGAACAAGTATTTTCAATTATATGAACCTTAGAAAGGATTGTTTCAGAGTAGACTGACAAATGAGCATTTGGCCTCGTTCCTCAGAATCAGTACATCTCACTTCGAACCTCAATATAAGGAACTTTTAAAAATGAAATCCCAATTTCATTCATCTCATTGACATATTTAAATTGTAATAGTTGTATATGGTTTTAAAATTTTAGAAAAACTTATCTTGGTCCGCCAAACGTTTTTTTTTTTTCGATTTTGGCCCGCGACCGAAAAAGTTTGCCCATCCTGTTTTACCCTCTCCTTTCTAACTGGTAGGGGGGGCTACATAGCCGTTGATACTGAGTAGTTGTTATGGAAAAAAGAAAAGCTGTCTGGTGAAAGTTCAGTTTTTCTCTCATATATCATTTAAATGAGAGTAGTTACTATTACGTGCCTTCCCGGAAAGCCATGCCTGCTTTCATCAACGGGCAGTGAACTATTCATCACATATATAAAACGGAAAGCTATATGCTACAGATGTACCACAAAAAATAATGATTTTGTCAAGTCTTGAATATTGAAAGCTTTATTTAATAATATTTCCCAAAGAGTATTTACTAAAGATTTATGAAATAGTATTGAGTTTTCTTAATATAAAGTACATTCGTTTTTTGCAATAAAAAGTGAAAACCGACATATCTTTTTTGCCAACCCAATCTATTACAATCTTAATTACATAACATGTGGGCTGAAACGTTCATAGGCTGACACATAGATGGCGCTACTAGAATTAAATCCATATAATTTTTAGTTAGCCCTAACCTTCAAAAGACACGTGTATAAATTTGACAGCTGTTGCACTATTAGTATGGGAGTTACAGCATTTTTAGTGAAGCTACAGTATTTTTAGTGTTCATTACGTGCAGTCCACTCGGCTGACTGTTGATTCGACTCCGGAGTGAAATGATGCAGCCATATTTCCCAATTCATTCACGATGTGACCAACACGTTCCTTTGATATCTTTAGGGTCTCAGCAATCTCAATCAACTTCACTTTACGGTTATCAGATTTTATTTTGTGGACTTTTTTGATGTTTTCGTCGGTAACAGCCTCTTTGGGGCGTCCACTGCGTGCATCATCCTCGGTGCTCATTTCGCCTCGTTTAAATTTAGCAAACCACTTCTCTACGGTTGATTTTCGTGGTGGAAAGTCCGAATAATGTTTATCAAGCCAAGCCTTGGCTTCAATAGTATTTTTTTCGCCAAAACGCAATGCTTTATTAACACACGAAATTCCATTTTATCCATTTTTTCAAACTAACAAAAGTTGCTTCACTAAAAATGCTATAACTCACATACTAATAGTGCAACAGCTGTCAAATTTATACACGTGTCTTTTGAAGGTTAGGGCTAACTGAAAATCATATGAATTTAATACTAGTAGAGCCAGCTATGCCAGCCTATGAACTTTTAAGCCCATTTTGTTTCATAAAACATAGTATAAATCAGAGGCTTATTTTTTTTTATCAGCATTACTAGTTATTCAATTACATTCCTATGTTAAGTCACTCCCACTAAGAGAAAATTAATCAACCCTTATATAAATAATACAAACGAGATTTTTTAAACTTCTATGGGGATATTGTTACTTTCAAATATATTTCAAGAACACTGGCAACATCTAACAACCTCGAAATATAACTGAACATAACTATAATTATTTCAGACGAAACGCTTAAGTTAAAGAATCAAATTTCAAGAAAAAAGTATTAGAAATCATAATAAGAACCACTTTAACTAGACATTCTTAAATCAAGGATGAAACAAAAGTTATCTTTAAAACAGCTTCAGAATATTTATGTTTTTCGAAAATTTATATACGTATATCTAGGTAATGATTTAGACAAATAAAGTACTGGGAATTTAATATTACTTATAATAACTTTAATTTCAACATTAGTTTATGTAAAGTTTAGTAAAAGCAATTAGCTGTTTTTAATAGTTTACTCGCTGCTCTGAAAATTCCATAGACGGTAAAACAACATAAGTTCATTATTTCAGAATTATATTATTTACTTTTCATGTAAAAACAAATCTGGAATTTATGAACGTTATGTGTTGCGCCTCTTATAAATTAAATTATGAGCTCTTTTGTGACAGTTACGATATTTCTTTTGCGATGACTTATGTTACTACTCTTTTACAAATTTTGAACTTAGCTGAAAGTACCAATATTTGCTTTATTAATATTTATATCTGTAAATCCAGTTTCATTTGAAATAAAATTATTTTATGAATATTCATATTCATAATATGAATTCTTCGAATTTTATATGAATATTCATATTCATAATATGAATTCTTCAGAATTCTTAATTTATATTAAAAATTTTATTCTTATTATAAGAATAAAAAATTCCTTTGTTTTCAAAAATATACATCAATATATTCTTGCATTTTTTTAAAATTATCTTTTTTTAATTTTCACTATGCTGTCTGAAAAATCTGTGGCCTGACGCAAAGCGAAACCACTAACTAAAAACCACCACCTATAAAAACCAGTAAAAAGACAATTTTGCTGCCAGATGAGAACAAACTTTTAAATGACGCCGCGTCAAATTTTACGCCATTTTAATTATTACTATTTATTTAACAGCCATTGAAAAGCAGGTATTTATTTGACATCTTTTTTTCATCATGGGAAAAAAATTAATTTCACATGCCATGATAAAACGCAAAAAAAAGATAAAGAAAAATTTGATAAATGTCGCAAGGAAATCTGCTTCATAGAATTTGATAGATGAAATTTGGCGGATAAATTAGGCGGATTTGGCGAATAAAATTATGCGGATTTTACGCATGTCTAAACGTGTACAACACTAGCTTTAAAAATGCAAAATGGTGTCCTGATTGTCCAAATCATTATTGTAAAAATCCACGACATGGTTTTGGATGACTCAAAAATTAGAGTTCTAAATTAGCTGAGACCTTAAGCATCTCAAACGGACAGATGAGCAGAATTTTGCATGAGAATTTAAATATGAAAAAACATGAGAACGATAGGTGCCTTTGAAACTTTTGCCAAATATTTTACTGTTTCTAACCGCACATAACTTGTAAGCGGGGTAGTATCTATCATATCAATGGGAAACCATTCAAAACACGTTTGTATATTTATGCGACCCACAACATGAACAACAAAAATTTCCAGTTCCTGGAATGGTTGGCGTGGCTTGTTTTAGACTTGTCACTGGCCATGACTATTTACAGAGTCACCCGTACAGAATGAATAGGCCCTGGGCTATACAGATATTTGCCCCCTTTGCGACAAGGGGCGTGCCCATGGCTGAAGAATACCTCATCATAAAGAATACTTCATAGCAGAGATATTTCTCCCTAAAAAAGATCAGAAAATTCTTAGAAATGAGGTCTATAAAGCATTGATATATCGGTCTCCATTGTGATTCCAAATTTTTCGAAGGATTCGATTAAAATGTTATGTGAATAAATATAAGCTCTATATAACTGAAGCATACTATGTACTGTGTTTGATAATGTATACATTCATTACATTTGTAAAAGAAAACTCATAGGGTACTAATGGATAAGATATTATGTAATAGATTGTACAATGTTTAATTGATATAATATTTTTTAATTGCTTTTTTAATTGCCTTTGTATCTCGATATACCTTGTTGATTTCCCATTTTTCCAATAGATTCGATTAAAATGTTATATAAACAAATATATGCTCTATATAACGGAAGGTATTCTATGTACTGTGTTTGGTTAATGCATACATTTGTTAAACTTGCACCCGAAAACGTATAGAGTACTTATTGTTGTTATATAAATAAATGCATGCTCTATATAACAGAAGCTTACTGTGTACTGTGGTGGATAATCTATACATTTGTTAAACTTGTAAAAGAGACCGTATAGAGTAATTATTGATGTTATATAAACAAATATATGCATTATATAATGGAAGCATACTATGTATTGTGATGTCTAATAAGTGTATACATTGAGCTTGAAAAAGGAAGCACATAGAGTACTTATTGATGTTATAGAAACAAATATATGCTCTATATAACGGAAACTTACTGTGATGGATAATGCATACATTTGTTAAACTTGTAAAAGAAAAACGCATATAGTACTTATTGATAAGATGCATACTTTAAAGTTGAATTTGCACGGTACATTACTTCTTCGAGTATTTCAGAATTTCCATTTAGAAATGAAATGTTTTCTCAAAATAATTTCTTTTTTCTGAAATCCATTACAGATATTCATTTCACAGATCTTAATACATGTTTGTCTGCATACGCATTTCTCAAAATAATAAAGCAAATCTTAAGAAAAAAACCTTCAGAACAACAGACGGATTGTTACTTCAGCATCACGAACTTAAGAAGGCTAAAAGTTCTAAACCCATTAAAATTCCATTAAAAATTGTTCGGCTGAAAGAATTTGTAGCAGTAAAAAAAAAGATCGAAATGCTTTATCGTGCAAAGTCATTTTAAGATTTTGAGATATCAGAAAACAAATATATCGCAAAAGATATGTGTTCCTCTATTTCTAGAGATGAGATAATGTAGAAAAGAGAGAAAGAAAAAAAAAAAGGATAATCCATTCGATTTGCTATTCCTCTACAAGAAAAATTTTCAGTTTCAGAAATTATTTGCTCTGCGTTCCGATTAAAGAATACCCAAGCAAATAAATATTTTTATTTTTTTTAAATTAATAAATACAAAATACCTGAGTATCAACTATCGTTTTAAAGGGCATATTGAAGACCTTTTAAAAGCAAACCTTTTGTATGTTTATTTTTAGCATCTGCTTAGTTTCTCTAAATATTTCGATTAGGATCCATAAAAATTTTTGCATATTTCTATAAATAGGTCTAAAGAAGGGCAAATACTCTGCAAACTCAAATTAAATATGTGAACTAATTGATTTATTATTTCAGATTGCATATGTTTAAAATTAGATATTTTCTCTTCTAACTGCTTTATATTATTTCTTCTTTAAAATTACTTATGAAGTAATATTAAAAACTTTACCATTTTTTTCCAGTATTCTTATTTTTTAAAATTAGAAAGCATAAACAATATTTTGCGAATAAATAAATAAAAAAAATTTCAATGGTAAGTTTACAGGACAACATATATCATTAAAAAATAAGTACAAAGAACAAGATAGAAACAATGACATTCTTTAATCCATCAATCTATCTTTAAGCCTGCCAATTCAAAAGCGCTTCCATAAATAAACTTGAGGCAGTGCAGAACAGGAAGCAAGGTAAGACATATCCATTTCTCCTCGGTTAGCACACAGGAGACAGAGTGGGTCAGGAGGCAGTTTAATTCTGTGAAAGTGCTTGCGGAGACAATCATGACCACGCAGATCTTAATTATCATACGGCGTGATGCACGAAGCCACAAGGGCTTCACTTTGGAAATTTCGATCAGTTCGGACACTTCAAGGAAAAAGAGAAAAAGTACACTTCTTGTCAACTCGTTGCAGAACACTCTCATTCCTTCTCCAAAAACCTTCCTTTAAAAATTTCAGTCAAGGAGAGTGAGCTTCCCTCACTTTTCATTGGAGTGGAAACTTCCTCACCCAATGATGAGGAATTATCCAATTACGATGCAGCAACTCATGACGTAGTCCATATCCCATCTGTAATTGTTTCGGCTTGTGAAGGTAGAACGCTAATTCATGATGAATGATTCATGAATCGCTAATTTCATGATGTATCATTATCCATGGCGCTGATTATCTGCTGTCAGATTTGAGACATAGTTACTCTCATTAGAACAAGACACTAGTTGCATGTAATATAAATATCCGCGACACTGCCTATCTACTGTCAGATTTGCGTGATAGGTTATTATGCACTTGCTAAAGAATATACATTCCTTTCCCATGCGAAAAGAAATGTTTATCTTTTCTCATGGGAAAGATAATGCAGTATATTATCCATATTTTATTTTATATTTTCAATGCCTTATTAGTTTTTATATATTTTTTCAATATTTTATATTACTTATGCACTATTTTTCTTATAATATTTATACTTAAAATTTATACTCTGTTAACTTTATTTTATACCACCATTTTTTTATATTATATCAAACAAATACATTTTTTTGTACTATGTTCATTTGCTTTGAGATTCAGCATTTTATATATATATATATTTTGTTCTAATGCAGCTGACAAATTACTTAGACATGGACGTCTTGGATGCTTTAAGGCAAGCGCTGCACAGACGTTACTCACTTTGCATTACCCAGGCAGCGCGTGTAACTTTATGGTAAGCCACGAACGCGGAGTAACAATGACACCCCACAGCGCTCTACGATCCTATTAGGACCGTAACCTATGGATTAAAGTGGATTCCGAACCACTACAAACACCCATGGCAAAGCCGGGAATTGAACCCGATACCTGTGGTACCGAACGCCGGAGCGCTAGCCATTCGGCCATTAGGCCACACATATTAGGCATTTTATATTATATTATCATTAAATCATCTTGGCACACGTTACGAAATGGGGACTCCGAAAATAATATTCTCAACGATTCAGGATTTCAATTTAGTGATTTAGCAATAAATATTCGCCAACCATTGAAACCATGTTCAAATACATACTACTTTTATTGTACACAAAATACTAGTGGTATTTATATATTAAGCTACGGTTCAACAAGGCTATAACAAGAAAACTATAGATAAATTTAATGTGTACCTTTAAAATACATTCTCCTAAGAAAAGATTTAACTTTTCAAGTTACCTTTTACAGAACATAAAACTTTACAGAAAAATTACTGACTATGTTTCTTCTAAAAGTACATTAAACTGAATGGGAACAAATCTTTTAAGCAACCAAATAAATGCAAATACGACTGGACAAATACAATGATGGTTTAAGACTTAAAGTAACAGTTTTAAGTCTTTTAAAAGTCCGACTGAATCCAAAAGGAAGTTTAATTTTTTATTATAATACATTCAGGGGTTTAAAATCGTCTTCTCATTTCCCCAAAGATCAGCCCCGATTGATTACCGATCCTGTTTTACTTAAAAATCCATTAAGAGCAACCCAGGCGTCTCTTTGGCTGAGGAAATTTGATCAAATCTCGTCTTTATTACCATGCCCAGAAACAAGATTCAGAGTCGCAAGAACTTATTTTCCGAAAGCAGACGCTTGTTTTCTCCTGGGATGTACTGATTAGCATAAATCTAAACAAACGAACTTTGCCTGTAATCATCGGTAGGGCTGTTATAGGGGTGGGAAGTGTTTTCCGATTTTCCCGCAAACGATTTTTCTCAGGTGAGGTTGAGGTCACAGTGGTATGAGTCCTTCAGACAAGGTAATTTTATTTTTAGCAAGTCTGGAAACCTTAATTTGAGCATAATTATGTAATTATTTAATTGCTACCTTTGTATCTATCATCATTCAGATAATATACTCATGATTTCATTATGTGAATATTGTTTCAGAATACTTTAACCTTTTTCATTTATAAGGTAAGTAGGTGATATTATTTTATACATTGATGGGCTTTCTGTTTTTTTTATCTCAATAAACAATAATATGGTGTGAAAAATTTGGTTGCTATCCTTTCTGAATCAACATGTGTTCCAAAAGTAGGCAGAGATGTCGATTCAGGCCTGTGAATATGGTGCAGTTATCCCCTAACGGTACCCCGGAAAAGTGGGTTTTCTCTGGTATACTTGTGGAACACGAAGCCTACCCCTGTTTAAACTAATTTTCTTTTTATTATTATTGCCCTGTATTTTTTTTTATTTTACTAAATTTCACTAACCAGAAATAAATTTCAGTTACTTAAATAAAGTAACAAATCGTTTAAGCAACCAAATAAATGCAAATACAACTAGACGAACACAATGATGATTTAAGGCAGTTAAGTAACAGTTTTAAGTCTTTTAAAAGTCCAGACTGAATCCAAAAGGAAGTTTTATTTTTATTATAATACAGTCAGGGGTTTACAATCGTCTTCTCATTTCCCCAAAGGTCAACCCCCAATTGATTACCGATCCTGTTTTACTTAAAAATCCATTAAGAGCAACCCAGGCGTCTCTTACGCTGAGGATATTTGATCAAATCTCGTCTTTATTATCATGCCCAGAAACAAGATTTGGAGTCGCAAGAACTTATTCTGTGAAAGCAGACGCTTGTTTTCCCTTGGGATGTACTAATTAGCATAAATCTAAACAAACGAACTTTGCTTGTAATCATCGACAGAGCTTTTATAGGAGTGGGAAGTGTTTTCCGATTTTCCCGCAAACGATTTTTCTTAGGTGAGGTTGAGATCACAGTGGTATGAGTCCTTCAGACAAGTTAACTGGTAATCTTAATTTGAGCATAATTATGTAATTATATCGTTGCTTTGTTTTCGAATTTTATATATCCTCAGTCATGTAATGTAGTCATGATTGCTTTAAGTGAATATCGTTTCAGGATAACCACCTTTTCATTTATGAGGAGAGTATGGAGCCATTATTTCATGCTTTGATGGGTTTTCTGGTTTTCATCTCCAAAAAAACAATAACAATAATATGATGTGAGATATTTTGTCACTATCTTTTCTGAATTTACTTCTGTTCCAATGTCGAAAGTGATGTTGATTCAGGTCTGTGAATATGGTGCAGTTACCCCTAACGGTACAAGTGGGTTATTCGTTGTATACTTGTGGAACACGAGGCCTACCCCTGTTTAAACTAATTTTGTTTTTATTATTATTATTGCACTGTATTTTTATTTATTTTATTCAATTTCACTAACCAGAAATAAGTTTCAGTTACTTAACATAAATAAAGTAACAAATCTTTAAGCAAACAAATAAATGCAATATAACTGGACGAATACAATGATGATTTAGGACAGTTAAGTAACAGTTTTAAGTCTTTTAAAAGTCCAGACTGAATCCAAAAGGAAGTTTTATTTTTATTATAATACAGTCAGGGGGTTGAAATCGTCTTCTCATTTCTAGAAAGATCAGCCCCGATTGATTACCGATCCTGTTTTAGTTAAAAATCCATTAAGAGCAACCCAGGCGTCTCTTACGCTGAGGATATTTGATCAAATCTAATCTTTATTATCATGCCCAGAAACAAGATTTAGAGTCGCAAGAACTTATTCTCCGAAAGCAGACGCTTGTTTTCCTTGGGATATACTAATTAGCATAAATCTAAACAAACGAACTTTGCCTGTAATCATTGGCAGGGCTGTTATAGGGGTGGGAAGTGTTTTCCGATTTTCCCGCAGACGATTTTTCTCAGGTGATGTTTGGATCACAGTGGTATGAGTCCTTCAGACAAAGTAATTTTAATTTCAGCAAGTCAGGTAACTTTAATTTGAGTATAATTATGTAATTATTTCCTTGCTAGCTTTTTATCTATCATCAATCAGATAATATAGTCATGATTTCATTATGTGAATATTGTTTCAGAATGATTAACCTTTTCATTTATAAGGAAAGTATGATGATATTATTTTATACAATGATGAGCTTTCTGCTTTTTATCTCAATAAACAATAATATGATGTGATAAATTTGGTTGCTATTCTTCCTGAATCAACATGTGTTCCAAAGTAGGAAGAGATATTGATTCAAGCCTGTAAATTTGATGCAGTTACCCCTGACGGTACTCCTGGAAAGTGAGTTATTCGTGGTATACTTGTGGCACATGAGGCCTACCCCTGTTTAAAATTATTATTATTATTATTATTATTATTGCACTATATTTTTATTTATTTTAAAAAATTTCACTAACCAAAAATAAGCATTAGTTACTTAAATAAAGTAACAAATCTTTTTAGCAACCAAATAAATGCAAATACAACTGGACAAATACAATGAGGATTTAAGACTTAAAGTAACAGTTTTAAGTCTTTTAAAAGTCCCGAATGAATCTAAAAGGAAGTTTTATTTTGATTATAATACAATCAGGGGTTTAAAATCGTCTTCTCATTTCCCCAAAGATCAACCTAAATTGATTACCGATCCTGTTTTACTTAAAAATCCATTAAGAGCAACCCAGGCGTCTCCTTCGCTGAGGAAATCAGATCAAACCTCGTCTTTATTACCATCGAAAGAAACAAGATTTGGAGTCGCAAGAACTCATTCTGCGAAAGCAGACTCTTGTTATCCCCGGGGATGTATTAATTAGCATAAATCTAAACAAACGAACTTTGCCTGTAATCATCGGCAGGGCTGTTATAGGGGTGCGAAGTTCTTTCCGATTTTACCGCAAACGATTTTTCTCAGGTGAGGTTGAGATCACAGTGGTATGAGTCCTTCAGACAAAGCAGTTTTAATTTCAGCAAGTCTGTTAACCTTAATTTGAGCATAATTATGTAATTATTTCCTTGCTAGCTTTTTATCCACCATCAATCAGATAATATTGTCATGATTTCATTATGTGATTGTTTTAGAATAATTAACCTTTTCATTTATAAGGAAAGTAGTAGATGCTATTACTGTATACATTAATGGGCTTTCTGTTTTTTATCTCAATAAACAATAATATGATGTAATAAATTTTGTTGCTATTTTCCTGAATCAACAACTGCTCCATTGTAGGGAGTGATGTTGATTCAGGCCTGTGAATATGGTGCAGTTATCCCTAACGAACTTACCTCTGAAAAGTGGGTTATTTGTGGTTAAAAAAAATCTCATCTTTATTACCATCTCCAGACACAAGATTTGGAGTCGCAAGAACTCATTCTGCAAAAGCAGACGCTTGTTCTCCCCTGGGATGTACTAATTAGCATAAATCTAAACAAACGATATTTGCTTGTAAGCATCGAACAGGGCTGTAATAGGGGTGGGAAGTGTTTCCCGATTAAACGATTTTTCTCAGGTGAGGTTGAGATCTGAGTGGTAAGAATGCTTCAGACAAAGTAACTAGTACTCTTAATTTCAGCATAATTATGAAATGATTTCCTTCCCCCACTTTGCTTTTTATACACATTCCAGTCACATTAATGTGACCATCTGTCCAAAGCCAGAATAACCACCTTTGGCAGAGCGGATCGCTGTGAGAAGTGCAGGAAGAGAGTCAATTAGGTTTCTGAAGGTGTTCACTGGGATGTTAGCCATGCCGACTCCAGTGACGTGGCCAGCTGCACTAGATTACGCGGTTAAGGATCCATGGCGAGAACAACCCGATCGAGGTGGTCCCACAGATTCTCGATTGGGCTTAAATACGGTGAGTTTGCTTTCTAGCGGAGTACGGTCAACTCATCCTGATGCTCTTCAAATCACGCACATACACTGCGAGCTGTATGACACCTCGCATTGTCCTGCAAGTAGATGCCCTCATTCTGTGGAAAAATAATTCGCATGTAGGGGTGTACATTGTCCGCAAGGACAGATGCGTACTTGTGCTGATCCATCGTGCCTTCCACAATGATGAGTGCACCCAGTGAATGCCAGGAAAACATTTCCCAAATACTCCCTCCTCCAATTTGGATCCTTCCGGCAATTGTTGCAGAGTGTTTGCTTTCAGACGTTTCACGCCGTATACGTCAATGTCTACATGTCCAATGGAGCATAAAACGAGATTCATTGGAAAAAGCCACCTGTCGCCACTCTGTGGACGTCCAGTTTCGGTACTGGCGTGCAAATTCCAGCCTTCGTCGCCGATAAACGACAGTCAGGATAGGTGCATTAATCAGGCGTCTGCTGCGGAGGTCCATGCGCAGCAACTTTTGCTGAACCGTTGTAGAGGATACACTCTTGGTAGCCCCCTGGTTTATCTGGGCTTTCAGTTGCTCAACAGTTACACGTCTATTGGCCCGAACGCATCTCCGTAGCCTGCGTTCGCCTCTGTCATCTATAGCCCGTGGTGCACCACATGTGCCAGGCCGCTGATTTTAGATAGTACCATTTTGCCATGCACGGTTTACTTTTACCACGGCGTCACGCGAACAGTTCACAAAACTAGCCGTTTCCGAAATGATTCCACCTTTGGCACGAAAGCCAATAATCATTCCCTTTTGGACATCAGATAAATAACTTCGTTTCTGCATTACGCCAATCAGAATAATCAACCTTTTCATTTGTAAGGAGAGTATGATTATTTTATACATTGATAGGCTTACTGGTTTTTATCTCACAATAATTTGATCAGAGAAATTTTTGTAACTATTCTTTCTGAATTCTATTTTAGGGAGTGATTCTTCTATTCGAACGTAGTGAATGCAACTGCATTGTAATTGCAGTGATTGCAATGCAATGGCGAGAGACGATTTTTTTTCTAATTTGTTTGCAATCTAATATATTACCAGTTGTATACATATTTTAATCATATGCCTGTCTCCGACGTGTCGGTCATTAAATGGAAAATTAAATTATATTTTCGCTATTGCTGAATTATTAATTACTAATCACCTAGTCACAATATATGCAATTTTCACAATGCAGCGATCACAAATGTTTGAGCAATATTTTTTCTCGCCAAAAAATATTTCAAGATAAATCTAGATAGTTATAAAGTGTCCTTTATAAACGGTAAATTAAATTATATTTTTGCTATTGCCGAAGTTATTAACCATTAAACACATTACATTTGCAATGGATAAATTCGACAATGTATTTGCATGTCTGCGTTATTGAAACAAACAGTTCTTTGACTAATGATAAAATTGAAAGACTTATTCAAAATATATGCTACGGAAAAAAATTTAGAAGTAATGAGTTAAGAAGTAAGAAGTTAAAAAGTAATGAGTTAGGAAGTAATGCGTAAATCATGCTATAGACCACGACCCTTTGCAGACATCGATTTCATAAAGAAGCTTCAATTGGAATTATGATATTTTGTTGTGATTTGTTTTAAGTTCCGTAGAAAGTCTACCTCCAATCTTCTTATAAAACATTGTAATTTCTTAACCATTTGCCAATGGCGGTGGCGGTAAAGAAAATACATCATAGGAAAATATATATATATATATATATATACTCAAGAGCCAAAACATTATGACCACCCCTACATTTTGCAATGAACTCTCCTGGATGACGTGGAAGGCACGTGATCAGGTGGAAGTGGTATTTAACTGGTATTAAGTGGTGGTATTAATCCATGCGAAGGCGGGGTGAAGCCGTGTTGCGCGCCAAAGGTGGGCCAACTCGTTATTGACAGGTGGTCATAATGTTTCGGCTCGGCTGTTGAAATCATACATCATAGGACAAAAAATATGAGTACTTACACGAGGGTTATTCAAAACATACATCATATGCAAAAAAAAATATGCACGTATACGATGGACGTTCAAAACATACAACATAGGGGAAAAATATGCACTTATTGCAGGTGGGCTAAGAAGTTCGTCGGCTGATACATAGATGGCGCTACTAGTATTAAATCCATATGATTTTTAGTTAGCCCTAACCTTCAAAAGACACGTGTATAAATTTGACAGTATACTAGTAAATTTGATTTAATGCAAGTAGCGCCATCTATGTGTCAGCCTACGAGCCTTTCAGCCCACCTATTACGATGGATGTACAAAACATACAACACAGGGAAAAAAATATGTACTTATACGATGATTGTTCAAAACATACATCATTGGCAAAAAAAAATATCTGTACTTATACGATGGCTGTTCAAGACATACATCATTGACAGAAAAATATCTAGGCTTATACGATGGCTGTTCAAGACATACATCATTGACAGAAAAAAATATCTGTACTTATACGATGGCTGTTCAAGACATACATCATTGACAGAAAAAATATCTAGGCTTATACGATGGCTGTTCAAGACATACATCATTGACAGAAAAAAAAATATCTGTACTTATACGATGGCTGTTCAAGACATACATCATTGACAGAAAAATATCTGGGCTTATACGATGGCTGTTCAAAACATACATCAATGACAAAAAAACTATATGTACTTATACGATGCACGTTCAAAACATACAACATAGGGGAAAAATATGTACTTATACGATAGCTGCTCAAAATATGCATTATAAGTAAAATAAAAATAAAATAAATAAATAAAATATCTGTACTTATATGGTGACTGTTCAAACCATATATCATTGGCAAAAAAAATGTACATGTACTTACACGATGGCTGTTGAAACTTACATCATAGGAAAAATAAATATGTGTACTTATGATGGTGATATTCATTCAATCGATACAAACAAATCTGCCATAACAATTCCAGCATCATAAACAAAATGTGAAAGCTTTTTCTAATTACATATTGAACGAAATCGTTTCCTTTCCACTACCCTATTTACATTTTCATTACATAGATCAACAGGAAATTGTTATTTCCCTTGAATTTACATGCGAAAACACCTCCCTGAATTCACAAACATACTTTGCTTGTATTTTACAAGTTAGTATATTTTCGCTCATTCAGGTTTCTACATATTTATCTTAAATTTCATGCCCAAAAAGTTTGTTTTCAAAACTTGGAGCATAAAAACGTTTCAGTTGAGTGAGGAATAAATTTACGTTTTACTGTTTTCACGCCCGAGTAAGTCGATATATTTTTTTAATATAATAGGAAAGGACTGCGCGGAGTGGAGCTATCAAAGTTTCTGAAAGATTCAAGTGCCAAATAAAAGCATTCAGTACTGGTGGCTTAAGTAGATAGGGGTTGTATAAAACAAAATAATTTCACTTCACTGTACACTAATGTTCGTTATGTGAAAAGAATAATGAAAAGTTGAGTTTTAAAATTTAAATTCAAAAAGGTATTTAGGTGATGGGGTTTCTTTTAGGGCTTAAAATTTTTTTTGGAATTTTTTAGGTATTTCGTAGCAATTTATTTATTATTTATTTAATTTTTTTTATTTTAATTTATTTTTTAAAATGCCAGAAAACGTTTGCTTTCTAGACATAACGATTGTCAAGTAGTGCATTTGAAAAATTCCTTAGCATATTGTTATATAAGACGATAAATTTAAGATAAATCTCTTGCTTAACCTTAAATAAAATAAAATTTGAATTAAGAAATATCCATATGTCATCAAAATGAAATGAATTATCCCTTTATAATGACAGAAGCCTATACCTTTTAATTCTATGCAATATTTTTTATCATGAAAATTAAATTTCTTGAAGTACTTAAAAGACACAAATCATAAGTTTTTATTAAATAGAACTAAAATTACTTATATACACAAATACAAAAAGGAAACCTGAATTAAGAAAAACAAATTTTTCCACAATTGTGAAGATTATAATAGTTTGATTAACATAATAGCTAATATTAAATGTCTTCTGTTCTATAAATTCCTTTCCATACAATTTGGATATAATTGTATTGTATTTATATAATATATATTAGTTTTCAAGTTTAACTTACATTGTTTTTATATTTTCAAACATAATTAAAAACATAGTTATTAATAAGTTATGGCGATTATCATATTGACGTGGATTTCTTCTCGCCAAGTGACAATTTAATCTTCAAACGGATAAAATTTGTGCAAAGAAAGTAATATCGCAAGCTTCCATGCGATTTTGTTTCTATTTATCCTTTTGTTTATGTGGAACCCAATTATTCAAATTTTTTTTCTTTTCACCGATTTGAGTTAAACGTGTTAATATTGTTTGTTTGATTGCTTGCTTGCTAACGCCAAACAACAATGATAATTCATAGGCACTCCGAAATGAGTCAAAGTAAAAATGGTGACCTTTAGGTCGTCATTATTGACCTCTGATTCTGGGTACCCACATGGCTCATTTGAAGAAGAAATTTTTTACTGTCTGCTGCGTGGTAACACTAGAGCAAAACACACTGTTAATGTTTCGTGCGGTCTGTGATGCCGTAGCTCCATATAGGAACTCATAGTACATAGTAGTGCGAATTTCCTGACCAATCTATATCCAACAAAATTAATTTTTTTAAAGTTTTTTTAATGTTTTCTAATCCTACAACGGTTTCTTTAAAAAAGGGTTATGCGTAATCTTCCATCAAAAATCAGAACAGTTAAATATTAAACTGTCAGTCAAATAATAAGTTGTTAAAGTTGTTAATATTATTAACTACAAATTTCATCTTTACCAACCTAATAAATAAGATCTTAAAACTCAAACCTTTATTATGGCCACTATATAGTTCTTAATCAGTTCATTCAAATAAATCCAAGTTTAATTCTTGGGTTAATAAATAAAAACTGTCAATTAGAGTTTTGTACAATTAGAAATTTACAAAACAAATTTTCTCTCGGTTAGAAAATATTTAGAAATTACAAAGCATTAGAAACTTACAGCACATTTTAGCAATTTTCAAATGAGATGCATACTAAAACTTCGAAAACTTGGTAGAATTTATTAACCAAATATAATATATTTTATTTCTGCCTCTAATTAATAAATATCATATGCACTACACTTTTAATACAGTGTTGAAATAAACAGTTTAAATCATCACCCTTCATCGTCTACTAAACGGGAAAATCGGTACCACCAACAACACAAATCTTATTTCTGCGGGAATCTCTTCTTTATTTGGCTCAGCTGAATGACGCAAAGCAAAAGAGAAAAAAAAAAAGAAGATAGCAAAAGAGAAAAAAAGGCACTAAAAACTTTCGACGATGATCAGAAACAAGTTAGGCATACCATCATTTTTTCTTGGTGTCTGACAGATAGCAAAGGGGGGTGCCTAATGAATTATTTAAAAGATCCGTCTGTAACGATTGTCAGTGTCATGGCAGTCACCAAAGTCAGTGCGGGGAACATTTGGATCAAGTCCGCCTCTTTGAAAGAAAATTCACTGAAGAATCGTTGAAAGTGTTTGGATTTGACAGGAAATTTGTTTTGAGCTTTTACCGTAATATCTTTTGATTTAGAACTGCTGTTTATATGTAAAAAAACCTTATAAGTTGTTATGGAAAAAAACTATAAACAGATGGTATGCTAGTTTTACAAATTCAAGATCCAATATTCCTTCTATCAGACAGTATTTTTTTTACATATTGAAAATAAATTACTGTTTTAGGTTTTGAAGTCCAGCAGTCTATTATATAATTCAGACCAATATGAAGCAAATTGCGATATTTTTGATTTGCAAACATTTTAAAACGGGGCCTGAATGGTCGTGAGTGGCTAGCGCTCTAGCGCTCGGTACCACAGGTTTCGGGCTCGAGTCCCGGCGGTGTTATGGATGTGTGTAGTGGTTCGAATCCCCTTAAACCGTAGGTCCAGGTCTAATAGGATCGTAGAGCATTGTTACTTCGCGTCCGTATTCAAGTTACACGCGCCCCCTGGGTAATGCAAAGTGAGTAACGTCTGTGCAGAGCTTTCCCTTTAAAGCATCCAAGACGTCCATGTCTGTTTGCCAGCTGCATTAGAAAAACATTTTAAAACGACGCCAGCAAGAGGATCAAAATTGAAAAGTTGTTACCAATTTTAATTTGATATTTTTTTACAAAAAAATATATATATTATATATATATATATATATATAATTTCAAATGTTTTATAAAATTATGTTTGTTTTTTGTAACTGCTTGTATATATTTTTTTGAGAAAAAGAGTTCTGCATTTATCCTTTCTACAATGGACAACAGTATTTGATCTGTTAATCATAATTTAAAATGGCCTGAATGGCCCAGTGGCTAGCGCTCTGGCAATCGGTACCACAGGTTTCCGGGTTCAAGTCCCAGTCAGTGAAATGGATATTTGTAGTTATTCGAATCCACTTTTTTAAACCGTAGGTCCAGATCTAATGGGGAACGTAGTGCGTTGCGTGGTGGCATTGTGACTCCACATCCGTGGCTTATCTTCTCAAGTTACACGCGCCCTCTGAGTAATGCAAATTGAGTAACATCTGTGCAACGGCTTTGCCTTAAGGTATCCGAGATAGCTGTCTAAGTGTTTGTAAGTTGTATTAGACAAAGAAATAATAATAATAATTTCAAAATTACATTCAAATGAATTTTTATTTTCAACAAGTAGTAACAGCGTTTTGTACATACAACGTAATATTATGATCAAATACAAAGTCCATTAAACTAGACATGACAAAAAGTACTTTTTTAAAATGATATAATTTAATATTTTGTAGTACTTATTAGATGACTTATATAAAATTAGGGAAATAGTAATTTAAAAACTGGCCATGATTCTCAAAAAGTCAAGCCTCATATTTTATGAAACTCTAGGTTTCATAATCGGAAGGATGGTCAGTTTCATAAAAGTATAGGTTTCATAAACAAAATGTTAGTCAATTTTATAAAACCATAGGATTTAAAAAGTAAAAGGTAAGTCAGTTTTATAAAACTATAGGTTTTAAAAGTAAAGGTAAGTCAGTTTTTATAAAACTGTAGGTTTTAAATGTAAAGGTAAGTCAGTTTTTATAAAACTATAGGTTTTAAATGTAAAAGGTTAGGCAATTTAATACAACTATAGGTTTGAAATGTATAATGGTAGCCAGTTTAATAAAACTATAGGTTTTAAATGTAAAAGGTTAGCCAGTTTAATAAAACTATAGGTTTTAAATGTAAAAGATTAGCCAGTTTAATAAAACTATAGGTTTTTAATGTAACAGGTTAGTTAGTTTAATAAAAACTAGAGGTTTTTAATGTAAAAGTTTGCAGTTTAATAAAACTATAGGTTTTTAATGTAACAGGTTAGTTAGTTTAATAAAACTATAGGTTTTTAATGTAAAAGGTTAGTTAGTTTAATAAAACTATAGGTTTTAAATGTAAAAGGTTAGCCCAGTTTAATAAAACTATAGGTTTTAAATGTAAAAGGTTAGAGTTTAATAAAACTATAGGTTTTTAAATGTAAAAGGTTAGCCAGTTTAATAAAACTATAGGTTTTTAATGTAAAAGTTTAGCCAGTTTAATAAAACTATAGGTTTTTTAATGTAACAGGTTAGTTAGTTTAATAAAACTAGAGGTTTTAATGTAAAAGTTTAGCCAGTTTAATAAAACTATAGGTTTTTTAATGTAACAGGTTAGTTAGTTTAATAAAACTATAGGTTTTTAATGTAAAAAGTTAGCCAGTTTAATAAAACTATAAGTTTTAAATGTAAAAGGTTAGCCAGTTTAATAAAACTATAGGTTTTAAATGTAAAAGGTTAGTCAGTTTTATAAAACTATAGGTTTTATAAGCAAACGTTTAGTCAGTTTTAAAAAACTTTTATAAAACTATATATATATATATATATATATATATATAATTATAAAACTACCAATTATAACACTTTTGGCAAACAAAGATGTAACAGGTGTAACAGATGTAACAGCTCCAAACACTGCTTAGAATCATCAATTCGTTGTTGTATGTAGTCAACTGTGAGATCGCGTGGCGCCCACTTTGAACAATCAGCTATATCAATCAACTTCACTTTCCGGTTATCAGAAATTATTTTGTGAACTTTTTTGCTGTTTTCGTCGGTAACAGCCTCTTTGGGGCGTCCACTGCGTGCATCGTCCTCGGTGCTCATTTCGCCTCGTTTAAATTTAGCAAACCACTTCTCTACGGTTGATTTTCCTGGTGCAAAGTCCGAACAATGATATATCAAGCCAAGCCTTGGCTTCAATAGAATTTTTTTTTCGCCAAAAAGCAACGTTTTATTAACACACGAAATTCCTTTTTATACATTTTTTCAAACTAACAAAAGTTGCTTCACTAAAAATGCTATAACTCACATACTAATAGTGGAAAAGCTGTCAAATTTATACACGTGTCTTTTGAAGGTTAGGGCTAACTAAAGATTATAGCATTTATTACAAGTAGCGCGATCTATATGATAGCCTATGAACTTTTCAGCCTTGTGTGTGAGAAAAATAAACAATTTTACAAAAATAAAGTAAGATTAGTAATTATGTAGGATGGCAGGGAGATAAATAAATAAAATAGATGAAATGTGGCGTGCATCTATTTATGCGGTTAGATAAAAAAAAAATAGTTGGAATTAAGGGATCGATGAAATTTAAAAGTGCTTTACAGAAACACCAATTAATAATTAATTATGATTTTGTTCAATATTTTCTTATCGCTAACAAATTAAACGACTGCAATTTATCTGGAAAATTTGGTCCATTTTATTTTCGCAATAGTTATGTATCGTTAATACATGGAGAAATAGTTAATATATGTTTTCTTTCTAGTTTTCACTATCGAAAATTTATTTTATTTTTAAAAAAAAATTATGGTCCAGAAGCTTTTTATTAATCTGAATTTGCAGAGTTTTGTTAGTATTATGATATGGGCATAGCAACAGAATTTAATTGGTATATGGATTGTCAAAGAATAAGGATATATAACCCATGAGTCTCAACCGCTGCTGATTATATGAGATTTTTTTTACTTTTTTTACTGGCCTAAAATTATGTCGCGTGTTATGCTGTGCTGTAGATTATTGGCGAAAAAATCAATGTAATAAATATGGAATGAGCGCTTAATAAAAATCTTTTTTTTTCTTTCTAATGTAGCTGGCAAACACTTAGACTTCTTGGTCTTGGATGCCTTAAGGCAGGCGCTACATAGACGTTACCCACTTTGCATTACCCAGTGGGCGCGAGTAACTTGAAGATAAGCCACGGACGCGGAGTAACAATGCCCCCGCAACGCTCTACGATCCTATTAGACAGGGGCCTACGGTTTAAAGTGGATTCCAAACCACTACAAACATCCATGACCGGGACTTGAACCGGAAACCTGTGGTACCGAGCAACAAAGCGCTGGTCACTCCTCTATTCAGGCCCTTAATAAAAATCTAAATACGTAACAAAATATAAACAAAGAAATTCAGAATTTTTGTAATATTGAACATAGGTATAGTAGCGTTGCAAAGGAATTGTTTTGGAATGCTGGGAAATTTGATTCGTTGTGTCTTGCTAATTGTATAGCAGATGGATAGAAGATTCAGGGTAATTTATGTTGCACAATAGAAGAATTGATAGACTACAAAGCAATCTGTCATCATAATTTTAATGTATGATAACAGAAAAGACAAACTTCCACAAATTGGAATATCGTGTCACAGATTTATCAGCCCCCCCATTGCCTCCATAACATAATCTTTATGTTCGATATCAGGTTTCCAACAAGTTTCTTTTAAATTGAAGGCCCAACACGTTATCCTCAAGGACTATCGGGAACAGACCATTTCTCATGGACCAATTTTGTGGACCATGTGGACCAATTTTACAGTTATGATGTTAATAACTTGTATCAGTATTTATAACTATTTAATATTATATAAAAGTTTATTTTAATAGTATTAAAGTTAATGTTATGATTGCTGTTTGAAATCATTAAAAAATGATAGTTCACTCATTAAAAATATACATTGTAAGACATCTATAGATGGATGGATTTGCATTAAAACTCCATATTAAATAAATTTGCATAAAATTTTCCTTACATTAATTAATAGTGAGATTAAATATATTAATTCATAATGAAACTGCACATTAATACAACAAATAAGGTGGAAACCACTTTTAACAATTTATTTGTGTGGTCACATATATGATATAATTATTTTAATTCGAGATTAAACTTTCTCTGGAAAATGATTGCTTGTAGACAATAAAATGCAAAATGATTTTAATGAAAGCACCACTTTCAAAATGCTGTAAAAAAAGAACCACCACTCCTCATAACGAGTTCAAATTTGAACTGTAGATACTTGAAGAAGGGGGAAACGGTATGACATCAAAAAAAAAAATCCACCGACTTTCCCCTTCCAATGTGGTATGACCTTGCCATGGTGGATGGGCATTCCATTAAGAATGTTTCAACTGTTTTATGATTGGAAGTTATTCAATTCCTTCTATTAGCTCACACTCCCTATATATATCTTGTTCAAATTTTCAATCGTTCATAAAATACTTTTTATTCATCCACTCAAAATCAAATACAATTTCTTGAACTTGTAGTGGAGGACACCTGATGTTAATATAGTTTTTTCAAATATTAATTCAGTAATTAAATTTAATTAATTAATTTTAGTTTTTTTTAGATTTAAGTTGCATATATTTGCCAATAGATGGCGCCAGATAAACTTAAAAAAATGAAAAAAAAAAACATTTATAAAGAACTTCCTGCAATAGAGTGAAAATAAAGTAGGAATTGATTTTTTTTATTTTTTATATATATATATTTCTTGTTTTTTCCGTCAAAATCCGAAACACTCAAGCACATTGAACACTACAGTTGGTGAATGTACTACAACTCATGCCAAATACGTTGTCATTCAAAAAATCACTGGTAGTCGAATTATTTTTCTTTAGGCCGCTTACAACGCCATCTATGAATACACTTTGGAACTTTTTTGATGCCTTACCGTTTCCCCCTTCTTCAAATATCTCCAATTCATTACAATTTACAACATTTTGAAAGTGGTACTTTAATTATAATCACCCTGTATAAATGTCCTATCCATTCTATATATGTTTTGCATATTTTTTTTTCATCTGTCAGTGCTTTTCTTACCGTTCAGTCGTTTGTTTTCTGTATTTTTCTAATTGCTTTTAATTTCGTTGTTACAGCTTATGGACACTTTGCATCTGCAACAATTTCTTTCTTTTTATTCTTTGTCTGATATTTGATTGTGAGGCACTTCAGACTATTTGTATTGCTATACAATTTGCGTATATCAAATACAGGAATAGGTTTTTGTTTTAAAGAACGATTGTATTTCTAATTCTCCTTTTTTCAGTTCTACTTTTTTTTGACTTAATGTATTTCCTTTTATATACATAATGACAAAATATTATAACTATTATACTACCATTACATGAAAACTGAAATGTTTCTTTAAAAAAAATTCTTTTTTCAATTCTGTATTTTTAAATATCCTATGTAGACACAACAAAGGAATATGTAAGCTGTTTCTAAGGAAAAAAAATTAACAATATTTATAAAATATTTACCAATTTACTATAGCTTCTTCCATTAGTATTCAAAGTAAAATTTCTAAAGTAAAGTAATAGTTTTCGTTAGACATTTCTGAGATTTTATTCATATAGTTAAAAAACATATTTCTGACTTAATGCTTAGACTTATGGCGTGATACTTTTGATAACTAAATAATCATTTCCCATAAACTATTATGCATATAAATATAAATAAATGTACATATAGTACAGACTATATGTTCATGTATATACTTCCGTGACTGAAAAATGATTTTATTTAGCAGTATTAAGGAGACTATTTCCACAAAAGAATTCTCCAATATTTATCTATAGAAAATACCCATTTTCTTATTCAAATTACCTGAAAATTCTTTGAATTTTATTTGTTGCTTTAATCTCAAATTTTAGATGCCTCTGTTGACATTTGCTTTAAAATGTTTATTTAACGTCAATAAAATATATATTGGTTAAAGGGAAAAAATTGTCAATCAATAGAAAATTTTGTGCAAAGTTAAGTGAAGAACGTTTTTCTTTGTTTGATTGCATTTAGTTATTCTTATTTTGACGTGTTAAGCGAGATAAAAAATAGTAAAAAGCAAAATGTACGATAAAAATCCATAATGCATAGTAAAGCATATATACATCATTTTAAAATCTTTATATGTATAATTCTTCTGTACGTGTGTTTGTCACTGAACTCCTCCTAAACGGCTGAGTCGCTTTTAATGAAATTTTTTGTCTTTGAGTAGGTTCCTTCTTGACCGATTTTGATGACATTGTGTGTGTGTGTGTGTGTGTGTTTGAGTGGGTCCCTGGATAGCTTAGATTCCTAACTGGACTCGTTAGGTGGCGCTGAAATCGATATAATTCTTCTGTACGTGTGTTTGTCACTGAACTCCTCCTAAACGGCTGAGTCGCTTTTAATGAAATTTTTGTCTTTGAGTAGGTTCCTTCTTGACCGATTTTGATGACATTGTGTGTGTGTGTGTGTGTGTGTTTGAGTGGGTCCCTGGATAGCTTAGATTCCTAACTGGACTCGTTAGGTGGCGCTGAAATCGATATAATTCTTCTGTACGTGTGTTTGTCACTGAACTCCTCCTAAACGGCTGAGCCGCTTTTAATGAAATTTTTTGTGTCTTTGAGTAGGTTCCTTCTTGACCGATTTTGATGACATTGTGTGTGTGTGTGTGTGTGTGTTTGAGTGGGTCCCTGGATAGCTTAGATTCCTAACTGGACTGTTAGGTGGCGCTGAAATCGATATAATTCTTCTGTACGTGTGTTTGTCACTGAACTCCTCCTAAACGGCTGAGCCGCTTTTAATGAAATTTTTTGTGTCATTGAGTAGGTTCCTTCTTGACCGATTTTGATGACATTGTGTGTTTGAGTGGGTCCCTGGATAGTTTAGATTCCTAACTGGACTCGTTAGGTGGCGCAGAAATCGATATAATTCTTCTGTACGTGTGTTTGTCACTGAACTCCTCCTAAACGGCTGAGCCGCTTTTAATGAAATTTTTGTGTCATTGAGTAGGTTCCTTCTTGACCGATTTTGATGACATTGTGTGTTTGAGTGGGTCCCTGGATAGTTTAGATTCCTAACTGGACTCGTTAGGTGGCGCAGAAATCGATATAATTCTTCTGTACGTGTGTTTGTCACTGAACTCCTCCTAAACGGCTGAGCCGCTTTTAATGAAATTTTTGTGTCTTTGAGTAGGTTCCTTCTTGACCGATTTTGATGACATTGTGTGTTTGAGTGGGTCCCTGGATAGTTTAGATTCCTAACTGGACTCGTTAGGTGGCGCAGAAATCGATATAATACTTCTGTACGTGTGTTTGTCACTGAACTCCTCCTAAACGGCTGAACCGCTTTTAATGAAATTTTTGTGTCTGAGTAGGTTCCTGGATGGGTTAGATTCCCAAGCGGACCTAGTAGGTGGCGCTACAATCGTATGCTTCTGTATGTGCATTTGTCACTGAACTCCTCATAATGGGTTGAACGATTTTGTTGAAATGTGTTGTGTGTGTTGGAGTGGGCCCCTGGATGGGTTAGATTCACAATTGGACCCTTTAATTGGTGCTACAATCAGGTTCTTTCGTCCGTGTATTTGTCACTGAACTCCTCTTAAACGACTTGACCGATTTTGTTGAAATTTTGTGTGTGTGTTTGAGTGGGTCCCTGGTTGATTTAGATTCACATTTGGACCCAGTAGATGGCACTGCAATAGATATATCTGTATGTATACATAATTTTTTTGTACGTAGGTTTATAAATGGTAGGTCTCCTCCTAAACAGCTGGACCGATTTTGATGAATTTTTCTGCGTGTGTTTGACAAAACAAGGAGAATGTTTTTAGACTATCCCCTTTGTTGTAAGTTGCCACCAGGAGGTGCTGCAGTCTATCAGTTTCTATACCGTTCAATCAATTGCTATGGAAATTGGTAATAATATATATTCGAGTATTGAAAATAGGTTCGCTCTATCCACTTTATGTTTAATTGCCACTAGATGGTGCTGCATCATTTCATCTTATACACCATTCAAACGATAGCCATAAAAATGAGTATGTACATATATTGGAACATGGAGAATATATTAGAGATATCTATTTATATATAATGCATTTTTTGGCAGGACAACATATGCCGGGTTCAGCTAGTATTATATAAAAATGCGCATATACATATATATAATAAAAATACATATTACATATTATATATCGATATGCAATAACACCAATCTTCAGTTTAAAGATTTAATTATTACACTAAGCCTTACCAATCTTTTTTTTTTTTGTTCTAATGCAGCAGGCAAAACACTTACACAGTTGGTCTTGGATGCCTTAAGGCAAGCGCTGCACAGACGTTACTCACATTGCATGATCCAGTGGGCACATGTAACTTGAAGATATGCCACGGACGCGGAGTAACAATGCCCCCGCAACGCTCTACGATCCTATTCAGACCGTTCTGGCGCTCCGTACCATAGGTTTCGAGTTCGAGTCCGGGTGGTGCCATGGATGTTTGTAGTGGTTCAAAATCCACTTTAAACTGTAGATCCCGGTCTAACAGGATCGTAGAGCATTGCGGGAATATTGTTACACCGCGTCAGTAGCTTATCTTCAGGCTACACGCACATCCTGGGTAGTGCTAAGTGAGTAACGTCGGTGCAGCGCTTGCCTTAAGGCTGGGATGGGCAAACTTTTTCGGTCTCGGGGCGAAATTAAAAAAAAAAAAAAAAAAAAAAAGGTTGGCGGGCCAAGGTAATTTTTTCTAAAATTTTAAAAACAATATACAAGTATTATAATTTAAATATGTTAATCGCATGAATGAAATTGCGATTTCATTTTTAAAAGTTTAAAAAAGCTGCTGGCTAGAGCTTAAAATGCGCAGTCTGCCACATGTGATGTCTAATTCACCTATATTGGATTCCCATATGTCTGCTCCCCGAGAAAGGGATGACGCTTGTCGGCGCCAATCTACATCTTAACGTAAGAACCTTCCGATAATACTTTACCGATTGAAAGCTGTCTGTGATTGCTATTTCCGTCGATTTATGTTTTGTAGAACAAAAATAGAGAAAGTAAAAAGATTATCAGTCCTTTGAAAAAAATAATAATATTTAATCAAAGAACAAAAGGAGGTGGATATGTGATATATAAATATATATGTCATTGAATTTGCTTCTGATCAGCAAATTGAAATTCTATCCGCGGGCCGGATAGAACCTTCCGGGGAGGCCGGAATTGGCCCGCGGGTCGTAGTTTGGCCATCCCTGCCTTAAGGGAACCAAGACAACTGGCTAAGTGTTTGCCAGCTGCATTAGAATAAAAAAAAACAGCTGCGTTTTATATTCCTATTAAAGAAGTCCCTCCGATTGTTTCTTTCAGGCTCTGAAAGAAATTAACCATACTTCTTTCAGAAATCTGTTTTCGAGTTCGAGTCCCGGCGGTGCCATGGATGTTTTTAGTGGTTCGGAATCTACTTTAAGCCGTAGGTCCTGGTCTCATATGACTGTAAGAGCGCCACGGAACAAAATACGCACGGAGCAAAACACGCACACGCGGAGCACGGAGCTCTACCCGTAGGTAGAGCACCCGCAGGCTTCTACCTACGGGTGCTCCATCGCAACAGAAGCTGCTTCCTTCCCCTTCAATCATGAGTATGTATGGGCTCGTGGGTTTGGCGTAGAAATGTCTGCCAAGTGGGATAAGAAACAACAAAAAACAACAACAGAAATATGTTTATGATTTCATTCGATCTGAACTGACTGCAGACGCTTTAAATTTTTCGTAGCTATTGGACATTTTCTTTTCTCTCTCTCGTCACTCTAAGGTGTTGGACCTTAGCTATTTTAATTCCTTAAAAATGTTGATAAAATGAAGTAAAAAGCCCTTCTTTCATTCATTTTCTTTGCAAATCTACTTGGCTTTCGACCTCAACATAAAAGGTGTTTGGTACATATTATACATATTATATAATTTTGGTATACATTATATATATATATATATATTATAATATATATATATATATATATATATATATATAATTATACTTTAAAAGAGCCAAAACATTATGACCACCTGTCAATAACGAGTTGGCCCACATTTGTAGGGCAACACAGCTTCAACCCGCCTTGCCACCACTTAATACCAGTTAAATACCACTTCCACCTGATCACGTGCCTTCCACGTTATCCAGGCGAGTTCAATGCAAAGTGTAGAGGTGGTCATAATGTTTTTTTCTTGAGTGTGTATATATATATATATATATATACACTCAAGAGCCAAATTTATATATATATATATATATATATTTATATAATTATACATATATATAAATATTTATATATTTGGTATATATAATATAATTTTGGTACATATTATATAATTCTTCTTCATTGGCGAGCCATTACAAGCCTCCAGCACCATCGAGACTTGAATTTGAAGTCTGTGGCACAGAGCACCTTGCCGGCATCAGGCAAGGCGCTCTGTCATCCTTCTGTAAAGAAATAAATCAGTATAGTGGTGATGTTATATTTGTACCTGGCCAAATTTATCCCTGCATACCTACAATTTATATGAAACTGGTTTATATTTTTCACTAGTAGATATCATATATTCTTCATTGGCGCAAAAGCACCATGGTGGGCGAAGGCTGTTTGACTACTGGCAGATTTTGAGACAGGATATGTTTTCTTATATCGGGTAGAGTTTTTATCCTTACGTTACGTTTTTATCCTCTATAGTCATATGAAACCGGTACCTACGGTTTAAAGTGGATTCCAAACCACTACAAACACCCATGGCACGGCTGGGACTCGAAAGCGAAATCTGTGGTGCCAGAGCGCTAGTCAAATCGACTATCAGACCTATATATATATTTATATTATTAAATATAATTCTTTCTATTATATATAACTATACTCTATAATGTTACACTCCAATGATTAAATTGACTGCTAATGTAATATATGAATGGAAAAATATCATAAATTGACGATGTAGTTGAATGTATACAGGTGAGTGTGTGCAGTCGTAGTACAGATGGTATAATAATTTCACAAAGAGTCATCTTGACAAAAATTGTATTAAACTAACTTATAGAACTGCTTGACTCTTTATCCCTTGTATAACAAACATCTAGCATTAAGATGACTCAGATTTGAATGGCTTGGTAAATCGCATTACAGTCATTCTTGTTTGGTGTTTGTTGTTTCTTATCCCACTTGGCTGGCGAAGCCCACGAGCCCATACGTACTCATGATTGAAGGGGAAGGAAGCAGCTTCTGTTGTGATGGAGCACCCGTAGGTGGAAGTCTGACTTTGGCTCCGTGACGCTCTTACAGTCATAGGAGACCGGGACCTACGGCTTAAAGTGGATTCCGAACCACTACAAACATCCATGGCACCGCCGGGATTCGAACCGAAACCTGGGGCACCGAGCGCTAGACACTCGGCCATTCAGGTCCCAAATTTGTGAATGCCAACGGCACGCCGTGTTCCCAGGGGGTCACCCCCCCAAGTACTGACCGCGCCCAATGATGCTTGACTTCGGTGATATAACGAGAACCGGTATATTCAGCATGGTATAGCCATTGGCTACAGCCATTCTTTAAAGGAGAAATGAGTCGCCATGGTAATTTTGACAACGTTTAAAAGACCCTTGCCTCTACAGACAAGTAGGTAGTAGAAAATTTCAGGGTATCTTTCCATTTATGATGTAAGTCTTTCTGATAGACAATATCATTATTAATTAATTAATATTATTATCAATTAATTATTATTAATATTAATTATTATTATTAATTAATTAATATCATTATCTCGGTGGAACCTTATTTTTTATGGCCCAGAATGGCCGAGTGGCTAGTGATCTGTCGCTCGGTACCCCAGGTTTCGAGTTCGAGTCCCGGCTGTGCCATGGATGTCTGTAGTGGTTCGGAATCCACTTTAAGCCGTAGGTCCTGGTCCTAATAGGATCGTAGAGAGCTGCGGGGGCATTGTTATTCCGCGTCCGTGGCTTACCATCAAGTTACACGCGCTTCCTGGGTCATGCAAAGTGAGTAACGTCTGTGCAGTGCTTACCTTAATTTATCCAAGACGTCCATGTCTAAGTGTTTGCCAGCTGCATTAGAACAAAAAAAAATATCATTATTTGCCGGTCAATTTTATACGGCTATGACATACATAAATAGGAGGCAAAGTCAACCTATGTATAAAAAACAGGATTTTTGAATTTCATTTAAGACATTGACAAGATAGCTTTACGGTATTCACAAAGAAGTAATATGATGTGGAATAAAATGTCACTGCTGACTTAAGCCAGCTTTTGTTGTTGAATATCTTTTTTAAAAAATCGCCAATGGAATTTAGTTAATTTTGTTAAGAGACAGTTTTGGAAGAAAAAAAAATAATAATAGACTTGTAAGTAAGAAATACTGTCAGTGAAAAGGTTAAAAATATCGATCAACAAAATAATTTTTTTTTTCAAACATTTTTAAAATACATTCTTACGATTTTGAATGATAATATACATGACATGGCATGACATAATACATAAATTCTTATGATTTTTGATTTACTCTACTAGGAATATTTATTTTTATTTTGTATTGTATATTATCCCATTTGGGGCCTGAATGGCCGAGTGGCTAGCGCTCTGGTGCTCGGTACCACAGGTTTCGGGTCCCGGCGGTGCCGTGGATGTTTGTAATGGTTCGTAATCCACTTTAAACCGTAGGTCCCGGTCTCATAGGATCGTAGAGCGTTGCGGGGGCATTGTTACTCCGAGTCCTTGGCTTAACTTCAAGTTACACGCGCCCCCAGGCTAATGCAAAGTGAATAATGTCTGTGCAGCGCTTGTCTTAAGGCATCCAAGACCAAGCTGTCTAAGTATTTGACAGCTGCATTAGAAAGAAAAAAAATATTATCCCACTTGGTCAACAGCAACATCTACACTAAATCTATGAACCCATGTGTTCTCATGGGAAGAGGAAATCTGGGGTGCATCTTCTATTATTACAGTAGGTAGAAGTCTGATTTTTCTTCATGTCTCTGAAATAGGGGAGCAGTGCCTTCAAAGAGGACTTTTAGGAGGAACTACCGAATTTGCGTATCGTATGAGAGAAAACTCGGAAAACTCTCACTAGGTATTCCAACTAACGAGACAAAATGCTGAACATCACAAACGCCATCGAGTCTTTTGAAACAGCGCCTACAACAAAGTCGCCAGTGGATTCAACGTCAGCCCTATTTGCTCAACAGTGGCGTACGTTACTATGAAGCCTCAAGTCAGGTTTTTTTTTTAATGTATTCTTCATTAATTAGATTATAGCAATAAGGTATTTAAATACTTCATACCCTCATTTTATTAATATACTTTAAAACATTTTATAACTATACCAATAGAAGTATAATTTTTTATTCAAACTATAACTACTTTTTTGCATAAATCTAATCAATTGTCAGTTTCGAAATGCATTTCCAAATCAAATAACGACTAGTTAAAATAATAACATTTACCATTTGTTTAATGAAAAAGACTATTTTGAAGATTGGTTCAATATTTATTCTTACGTTAAATGCCACAATAATTAAAATTATAAATTTAGGCCATAGCAATTTAAATATTTAATATACAAAATATTTCGGATTAAATAATCTACTAACCTCAAAACAAAATATTTAAAAAGATTCAAAACCGTTACATACTCGCTAAACAAACATTCAAGCGTAAAAATATCACAATATTTAGTTAGGTATATAAATAACTGATTTTATTTAAATGAATTGATAGCTTGCGTGAAATACATTCACAATCATATCATTTATCGATAGGTTTATTTACTTGCATTTTATTTAAATATACTGAGTATTTAATTTTGATTTGCAATATTCATTTCAGCTTTGTCCTAAATATTTTTGGTATTTACACTCATGTCCATAAATTAAGGATAATTCAGAATCACACAGAAATTGAACTCTAAAATACAAAATTTCACCTGTAGAATTATAACACACATCTTGAAGAAGAATATGCAAATTACAGGACACCACCAGATGGCGCGGATAGTACGTCACAATTACGAGAGTGTAAGAGAGGGGTATATAAGGAATGGTGGCAAAGAAGTAAAATTGTTCACAAGCGCTATAAAAGCCTTTCAGTGCAATAACCGCATAGTTATGGCACAAAGGAAGCATTTGGAGGATTTTTTACGTGGTAGAATAATCGGACGACTGGAAAGTGGACGTACCCAGCTGGAAGTAACCGAGGAACTTGGAATCGCCCAGAGTGTCATCTCCAGGCTTTGGCAACGATTCCAAGATGATGGTAATGTGAGTAGATGTTACAGCACAGGTCGCCCCCGAGTTACAACGCCGAATGAGGACCGGTATTTAGCAGTTACTGCCAAAAGGAACAGACGGAGCACAACATCAGACCTGTCTCGTCAGCTCTCTTCAGCTACCGGTGCGACAGTTTTAAGGCAAACGCTTAGGGCATATTGGTCTATATGCTCGTAGGCCTGTCAGATGTGTTCCACTTACCGCAACTTACTGTCGCCTGCGATTAATCTGGAGTAGAGAGCATGCATTGTGGACACCGCAACAGTGGTCTTGTGTGATGTTTTCCGACGAGTCCAGGTTTAGTTTGCAGTCTGATTCTCGCCGGACTTTCGTAAAGAGAGCGCCAGGTACCCGTTACCACCAAGAGAACACCATTGAACGACACCGTTACGGTGGTGCAGGATGGCACGTTTGGGGAGGAATTATTCTTGGTTCCAGAACTGACCTGTATGTTCAGAGTGTAACGATGACAGGCCACATCTATCGGGATGTCCTTCTGGAACAACATGTACGTTTGTATCGGGGCGCCATGGGTGCTAAATTTCTGTTTATGGATGACAACGCCGTCCTCACCGTGCAAACATTGTAGACGAATGCCTTTAATTGGAGGATATCACCCGTATGGATTGGCCAGCATACTCACCGGACTTGAATCCAATAGAGCATGTGTGGGATTTGCTTGGCATGTGTGGGATTGCAGCCCGTCAACGCCCTCCCCCCTGTCAACCGGAACTTCGGAGGGCATTGCTTGATGAGTGCTGTAATATTCTTCAAGATCAGATTGATAATTTGATACTCAGCATGCCTAGGCGTTGTAAGGCCTGTATTGCATCATCCGGGAGACATACTCCATATTAACTATCATACTAACCATGTTATACTGTCTTTTGTAAATAGGTTCTTTTTTGAAATTTGCTTCAGGGAGTAAAAATCGCAATTTTTATTCATTATGTCAAGTTCCATCTTTTTTGCTCTTTACCTTTTGTTTAATAAATAGACTTTACAAATAAGTCAAATTTGTTTTGCTTCTGTCTCTTTCTTTTCCTGAACTTCATTATCCTTAATTTTTGGACATGAGTGTACATTCTTTATTAAAATATAAGGGTTTCAATAGCATCTTTAATCCGCATTTATTTTCAAAGATTGCTTATAAGCAAAGAAAGCATTTTATTTTTTAGTAATTATGCATAGATATACATCAGAACCTAGCAGTAAATACAGCTTATTCCAACAGTACATACATAAGAGCCCAGACTTAAATAAGTTTTTTTCATATGTTTGGAGGCATGTCGATCTAATCAAATAAAGGAATACACTTTTCTGATTACAGATTTTAATTCTAGTCACACGGCCATCTGCCACATATATATTTCTATTAATAAAAATAAATATTTTCACGAGTCGGTCTTCTTTTATTTTGTTAAAGTGTTCATCATCATCGGTGCTACCCATTCATTAAATTATTGCATGGAGTATTTAAATACTTTATTCGTTATATATTTTCGGAGTGCATTGGTCGCGCAGCGACCATAAACCTCCGTCCTTGAAGAAATAGGGTTCTTGTCAAAACTTCCCAACCAAGCTCCCGAAGTTTCTGGCGAGTCACTGTAGATGTGTGTGGCCTAGCGTTGTCCTGGTGGAACACGACACCTCTCCTGTTGGCCAATTCTGGCCGTTTCTGGTCAATCGCTATCTTCAAACGGTCCAGTTGTTGACAGTAGAGATCAGAATTTAGCGTTTGGCCATATGGAAGCAACTCATAATAAATAATCCCCTTCCAGTCCCACCAAATGCATAACAGAACCTTCCTGGCCGTTAGTCCTGGTTTGGCCACCGTTTGAGGTGCTTCACCGCTCTTTGACCACGATCGTTTTTCGCACAGGGTTATCGTATGTGATCCATTTCTCATCTCCAGTCACCATCCGTTTAAGAAATGGGTCTATCTCATTCCGTTTGGCCAAGGCTTCGCAGATGGAAATTCGATCCATCATGTTTTTTTCTGTTAATTGGTGTGGCACCCAAACATCGAGCTTCTTTTTGAATCCAGCTTTGTGTAAATGGTTTAAAACTGTTTTATGGTCGATTTTTAGCTCCTGGGCGATGTTACGACTGCTAACATGCCGGTCAACTTCGATCATTTCTCCGATTTTATCGACATTTTTTGACGACCGGCCTACCTGTGCGAGGTGCATCTTTAACATCAAAAATTCCT
The DNA here is from genome assembly GCA_021605075.1 of Caerostris darwini. Taxonomy (NCBI): domain Eukaryota; kingdom Metazoa; phylum Arthropoda; class Arachnida; order Araneae; family Araneidae; genus Caerostris; species Caerostris darwini. Next base: position 859 of record BPLQ01006881.1, on the reverse strand, counting down.
GAACGGAATCTACGAAACCAAAATTGCACATAATTGGCTGTTACAGTATCGGAACCATAAACACCATTCACAATTTTAGCCGCCTGGCTTGCATTTTCGCCTTTGTCAAAGAAAAACTGTAAAATGTACCGAATTTTCTCTTTGTTCACTTCCATTTTTAACACCCTGTAACTCCCAACTGAATGGACCAAACAAAAAACAGAAAAAGAAATACACACACCAATGTTGGCATATATAGATAAACTACAAAAAAAGATGAAAGGGTGAAAAGTGAAACGGCGCTTGTCTCGACGATGCAGGGAGGGTTCGAGAGACAACGGGATGGCATAAAAGATTGGCGAAACTACCGCCGGCCCGTCACCAGTTTTTACTTGACAGTAAGTCCCGAGACACGCTGCCAACATTTTACGCTACCGTAAGTGTCCCTCGAGACACGTCAACATTTTTACTGACCTGTTAGGGTGTGTCACTCAGGGAGACGTCAACATTTTTACGCTACTATAAAGTGTCCTCGAGACACGTCACAACATTTTTACGCTACCGTAAGTGTCCTCGAGACACATCAGCAGTTTTTACCGACTGTACAACAAAACCACTGCGCACATTTTACTGATCAAAACATTACAGTGCGCGAGTAAAGCACGGCGCACCTTTCACTGCTCAAAACATTACAGTGCGCGAGTGGAAATGGCACGGCGCATCTTTCACCGCTCAAAACATTACACTACGCAGCTGCAAAACCCTAGGAACTATAGGATACCGCGATGACGATCAAACGATTACCCTCATCGATTCGGCAGCCCCCGACCGAAATAAGAGATTAGGTAAAATTTCAAACAGGGACCGGTGCTCATATATT
>BPLQ01006880.1:31712-84605 GCA_021605075.1 Caerostris darwini | reverse complement strand
TTAGACTATAATTTATTTTTTACTTTTTAATTTGATTAACTCTAAAAATGTGTTTTTAAACTATAATTTTTTTACTTTTTAGTATGATTTACTCGGGGCCTGATGGCCGAATGGCTAGCGCTCTGGCGTTCGATGCCACAGGTATCGGGTTCAAATCCCGGCTTTGCCCGTAGGTGTTGTAGTGGTTCGGAATCCACTTTAAGCCGTAGGTCCCGGTCCTAATAGGATCGTAGAGCGCTGCGGGGGCATTGTTAATCCACGTCCGTGACTTACCATCAACTTAAACGCGCCCCCTGGGTAGTGCAAAGTGAGTAACATCAGTGCAGCCCTTATGGCGAAAGATCACGGTCTATTTGCCAGCTGCTTTAGAAGAAAAAAAAAACAGCCCAACATCGTCAAGGATTATATGGAGAGTTACCATAGAAAAATGTTAGAAGAAATTAAGTATAATTGTTCAGCCAAAGCATTTAACAAACAAGATATTTACTAAAACTTATAATTTATTTTTATGGTATTTCATATGCTTTATCTCCTCGTTACATTGTTTTTCATGGAATGCAAGTTACGTTATTTACAGCTGCCGATAGATCAATCCTTCGACATCGTTACATTGTGGCTGTGTTAGAGTTCTTTGTGTTCTTTGAGATCAGCACTTATAGATTAGCTACAAGTGTCAGCGTCGTTGCTATGGTCAATAGCTCTGCAATTCATACTCAAACGTTCAACAACATCAGCACTGGTTCTTGCCCTTTGAACTTTTCTAGTGAAGACAAACATTTACTTTCAAATGTAAGTACATTCATGTAAGTAAATTCTTCATTCTGTTTGTAAAAAGCAAATTGTGATAAGATAATTTCGTGATTGGTTTATAGTTCTTTTCAATTTTTCTTACGGTTTTGAGCATGCAACTTAAAAACAAAAATTAAGACACAACATTAATTAAATTTAATTAAATTAAAACAAATTAAAACCAATGCCCAAGCTAAGAAGGTCAACAAAAATAAGATCAGATTTTGAAGGTTGAGAAAGTGAATACACGTATATCTTTTTAAATATTTTTTTATGCATTAACCTAAATTTTTTATACACATCTCTACAGTTTTAAGCAGTTTTATGCCATCCATTAATATTTTTATTTGATGTGCAGCAATAATGCCATCCAGGAGAACATTTAGGAGTAGCTGATCATATTTTAATGTCATATTGAAGAAAACACCGAAAACTTCCTTCAGCCAGCTTGGTTCTCGATGCTTACACACTCTATAAAAACCGTCATTGACATTTGCAAACAATGACCTCAAAACTGTTATATAACGAATTATTTATAATTTTTAACGCAATACTTGAAGAAGGGGGAAACGGTATGGCAATGGTATGGTATCAAATGGAAATTTTTTAGACACAAAACCATTTTAACTGTTCATTCTTCTAAAAAAAAAGTAAATTAAATTTCTTTAAATATCATATAAATTATTTTTAATTTTATACATTTCATGATATTGTGACATTAATTATATTTTAAATGGATTTTAAGATTACATTTATTTTAAGATTAATATACAGGGTGATTATAATTAAAATTCCACTTTCAAATTGCTGTAAAAAAAAAAAAAGAAACTCGTCACAATGAGTTCAATTTGAACTGAAGATACTTATACAACGTATTTGGCTTGAGTTTCACATTAAAGCAACTGTAGTGTTCATTGTGCTTGATTTTTTCGGTTTTTTTGACGAAAAAAAATGACTTTCAAGTCATTCAACAGTTGTAACGTTGTTAGTGGAAACCCATCCACCACGGCAAGATCATACCCAATTGGATGGGAAAAGTCAGTGGAACTTTTTTTAATGCCATACCGTTTCCCCCTTCTTCAAGTATCTTCAGTTCAAATTTGAACTCATTGTGACGAGTGGTTCTTTTTTTACAGCATTTTGAAAATGGGACTTTCATTATAATCACCCTGTATATACATTAAGATATGTTTTATATAATAATCTTAAAATATCCTAAATATGTTGCCATGCATAAATTTTTGTTAAGTAAATAACTTCGAACAAATTTTTTTTTTGTTGTTATGAAACATAAATTTATTCTATTTTTTTTTTTTTTTTTTTTAATTCTACTTAATAAAAATTACACTACAGAAAATCGGAGACTTTGACTGGAATCCTGTAGAACAAGGCTACATACTGGGTGCGAATTTCCTGGGTTATGTCATAACGCAAATGCCTGGTGGGATGTTGGCACAGTCTTACGGAGCGAAACCTACCATCCTGTGTGGACTCATTATTTCATCCGTTGCTCATCTATTCTCGCCACTGGCTGCTTGGTCGGGCAGCTATGTGATGGTAGGGGTGCAGTTACTCAGAGGAATTGGGCAGGTAGGAGCAAACGAAATATTTTCCGGTAAATAAAACTTGAACACTATTGAATATATGTCCATTTAAAGAAATATATAAATCAGGGCTGGCCAACCCAAATGATCTTGCGGGCCACATTGCAAATGCATCAACTTTGCGGGCCGCATATAAAATTATATATCCCCATATAAGATTTAGATCCACTATAGACATTTTTTGGAGGAAAAAATTACAACGTAATGAACTGTTATTTTTGTGTTTACTATTATTCTTACATGTAAACCCAGATAATGTAATAACAATGATACTAAACGCACATTGTAAAAAACTATATAAAACTAAAAATGAAATATAAAAGATATATAAATGTAAACGAAATAAAAAAATGAAATCATTAAAAAATATTTATTTTACTAGTGCGATATGTGTTTCTCCACTCTTTCATTTAGCTTTTACGAATCGATCTCCATTTGGGTATTTGCACATCGTAATGGGTGTTACAGGTTAGTGTCCGTTATGTTTGAGCGGGTTTTGTGTTGGGTCAGTTTCATTTTCGAAAAAAACGATTCGCAGGTGTATGTTGAACCAAAAGTGCTCACAACTTCAACTAAGAGTTTGTGGACGTATCTAGAGAGGGTCACTGAGGTCATTTAAAGTGAAACATAAAACCTGTTATATTAGATGTTTCAAGGTGCAAGCTCATCATGAGTTTGCAGAATATAACTCAAAACTGTAAACTCATAAACAAAACAGGCAATCGATATCTGTCCCAAGAATAATATTTTAAAGTAAAATTTAATTTTTTCTCATCATTTCGGCAGTTTGAATATATGGATGCACACATAATGTGTTTTCTTATTACATTGGTTTTCCCTACTTTGGCCGTTATAAAATAAATATATTTTGTAAAAGTAGCTGTAAAGCTGACCACTCCTGTTATAAAGCATTATAATGTATAACTGTTGTTATACATTATATGCTTTATAACAGGAGTATATTAATTATATCTTATTTAAGTATTATAACATATTTGTTGTCATATTATTAAATATCTGTCAAACGAATTTTTCTCTCTTGAGAAATCGAGAGCGAAATATTAATTATTCTCCATAAATAAATTCTGTTATTATTGATACAATAAGTAATGGGGTTATGTGAAATAATTTAAGCACTGCTTAATGCTAAATGCATAAATATAGAAGCAATTACACAAAATATATACACAAGTTAACATTTACCAAATGTAATTTTTTTTTATTTTTTGTATCGTTTTCACACTTGTATCGATGAAAATCATCAAATTGGGTGTCTACAAATAATCTTTCCGAAGAACTTTGCTTCTGCCTTCCCGAAATGCGACATTTTCAATGACATTTCAAACAATGCTATTACGACTTGTGTTGTCTTTGGTGGGGTGGTACTTGTCCGCAAAGTTTTTGAAATCCGTCCATTTGGCAAAGATTCTTCGAATAAGTCGTATTAATGAATGAGTTGTGAGTCGAGTTGTATTAAAGCAAAGGTCGTTTACTATTTTCTGCGTTTACAACTATTTTCCGCGTCCAAACAGGAGTATATGAAATTGAACTTATTCCAAAGCGAACAAATACCGAGATACTGTATACTGGAAAAGAAACATGACCATTTTCTAATAAAATTTCTCCTCCCGAAATAGTTGATTAAATCCAGACTACTAGAGTTAGCAAATGAAATCAACAGAGGGGAACTTTGCTTTTACATTTTCCTCGGGATGTTCCTGAAACGCGACATTTTCTATGATATTCCAAACAATGCTATTACGGCTTGTTTGTCTTTGGTGGGGTTGTACTTGTCCGCAAAGTTTTTGAAATTCGTCCATTTCGCGAAGATTCTGGTTTACATGAGTCATATTAAAAAACAAAGGTCGTTTACCAGACAAATATTTTCCGCGTCCAAACAGCAGTATATGAAAGTGAACGTATACCAAAGCTGACAATACCGAGATATCACTGTATGTTGTAAAAGGAACATGGCCACTTTCAAATAAAATTTCTCCTCTCGAAATACTGACCTGATGGCCAATTGGCTAATGTTGGGTCCTTTAGTACCACTGGCCCCAGATTCGAATCCTGGCCGTGGCATGGATGTTTGTTAGTGGTTCGAAATCTGGGACCTGATGGCCGAGTGGCTAGCGCTCTGGCTCTTGGTACTACAGGTTTCTGATTCGAATCCTGGTGGTGTCATGGATGTTTGTAGTGGTTGGGAATCCGCTTTAAGCCGTACGTCCCGGTCTCGTATGACCGTAGAGCGTCACTGAACCCAGTCAGACTTCGGTCACCCACATCATTCCCAAACTATAAAGAGGCAACTCAGCTCTAGGCACAGTGATTTAGTATGTAGTAGTAGTAGTTGTGGAGGTTCGAAAACCACTTTAAACTGTAGGTCCCGGTCTAATTAGCCTAAAGTGTGCACAAAATGACCGTAGAGCGACAAACAAAACCATAAATAAACCATCTCGAAATAGTTGATTAAATCCAGATGACTAGAGTTAACAAGTGAAATCAACAGATATGATTATTACATCTTTTGACATCCATGCATGATGTATGCACTCCAATATTTTTTTAAATGTTAGGATATTTTGTAAGGAAATTTCATAGAACAACGTGCAGTTTTGGATACTTTCAGGGATTGCTACCTGCCGCCCATTGTGTCATTTCGGCCAGCTGGTTTCCAAGCACTGAGAGAGGTCTTCTGAATGCTGTCATTCTGACAGGTTATCCAGTGGGTGCTTTAGTAAGCGCACTTTCATCCGGCTATATGTGTTCCTCTTCATTTTTAGGCGGATGGCCATCGGTCTATTACATTTTCGGTAAGTTTAACAAAAGCAATACTAAATATGTGGCTAACAATAGCATGCACTTTGGAAAAAAGAAATGACTGATTTAACTTTTGATACATTGGACCTGGAGTGGCGTGGAAATTAATGCGCTGGATTTCTGTCCAAAACCAGTTAAAGCCAGTCGAATGAATAGCTTCCATAGTTACTTTATAAACGACGAGTGGCCGAGTGGTTAGCGCTCAGACTCTCGGTACCACAGGTTTCGGATTCGAGTCCCAGTGGGGCCATGAGTGTTTGTAGTGGTTTGGAGTCCACTTAAAACTGTAGGTCTCGGTCTGTTTAGCCATCCTGTGCACAAGATGACCATAGAGAGACCGTGATCTCCAAGCAGCTATTGCGTCCTGATGGCCAATTGGCTAGCTCTTTGGTAACATAAAATTCATGTTCGAATCCTGGCGGTGACATGGATGTTTGTCAGTTGTTCGGTATCCACTTTAATCTGTAGGTCCCGGTCTGTTTAGCCCTCGTGTGCACAAGATAGACCACAAGACCGTAGAACGGCAAACCTAACCAAGTAGCTATTATTTTGACTTTGCTTTCCTGTTTTGGAATAGTTCCCCTAATTCGAAAACCTAATCTCACCTGCCAATCAGCTCTGCCCCCCAGAGAAAAAAAAACTACAAATTTAAATATTATTTTTAAAAATATGGAATTATATAACACTTGAAATGCTGCCATTCTTTCTATGTATTTTAAATTGAATCAGAAGTAGTACTTTTCTGAGAATTTCAATATTAATTTATTATTATGATTTGCAATAAAAAAGGAATTCTTTCATATAAAATTTTGTACATGAAATATTTACTAAATCGCAGCGATTTATTTTATTAAAAAAAAGGTTTTTGTGAATCAGAAAACAAAATTTAAAAATTGATGAGTAAAGAATGCATTTTTTGATTTTTTTTTATGAATATCTTGTATACCAAAAATCTTTTTTACCCTTCACTATTAATTCAAACTTAATAAATACACAAAAATTGTTACCCATCGCTGATATTTTGATTCATTTACGAAAACGACGATTTGCCAGATTGACGGAGAACCTTGGTTGCCTAGCAACCTCTATCTCCTGCTTTGTGAATGAGAGAAGTGTCTTAAACTTTAAGCCCATTGATTAAGTAGAAAAAAGAGTTATACATATATTATTAATTTATTAAAAAATTAACTCATTAATTATTTTAATTAATAAAAAAAAATTGTGCATATATAATTTTGCATAATAATATTAACCTTGAAAAAGAGTATATATATTATTAATTTATTAAAAAAATTAACTTATTAATTATTTTTTTAGTTAATAAAAATTATGCATGTATAATTTTTTTTAATATTATTATTATAATTTTTAAGAAGGTAATAAAAAAATAAACAATAAAAACAAAAACGATGGGAGGGGGAGTTTTGACGAAGCGGAGAAACAGCATGGTGATTCGGAAAGGAGGATATAGAAATGTTAACGAACAATATTCAGAACAGCGCGAGATAGTTTGCGATTTTTCACATCAGAAATGTCGTAATCATATTTACTTAAATTATTTAAAACAGAATTATTAACATTTGGTATGGAGTTACGAAAATTTTGTGCAATTTTATAAACAAATTGCTTAAATCTTAGGAGGGAAAGAGTATGTCTGATGTCCTCATTTGGGATAAACCAGGGCGAATTTGTAATCATATGTAAGATTTTATTTTCAAGCCTTTGCATGATCTCGAAATTCAACGGAGCAGTAGATCCCCAAACAGTACTCGCAATATGCAAGTAAGCAAGATAAATGATTTTTATTTTTATTTTCCAAGGACATAGCAGAGTTCCTACAAATAAGTGGATACAGTACGCGAATGCATCTATTAAATTTATCCCTAAGATGGTTAATGAGAGATTTATTGTTAAATAAACGGAAAAATTATATTTCTTATTAGTATATAATTTTTAGCAAACATAAAATAAATTTTTCATATATTTTATATTAAATGTTCTTTAATTTCATAAAAAAAAATTGTTTCCTAATCTATTACTTAGCATTTTTATCTTGTTAACTGCAGGTGGCTTGGGATTGGTTTTGTGTCTTTGTTTTCAACTGTTTCTGTACGAATCACCCTCTTGTCATCCGAGTATAACAAATACGGAGCTAACTTATATTTTACAAAATCAAGAAAATGTTTTTTCGCAGAAAGTGAGTTATCAGATTTTTTTTTTTTTTTTTTACTCTCATTCTGCCCTACTTCAATTCATTTTAAAAATTAATGAATTTTATTTGCTAAATGTAAATGCTACTGTGTAAAGGATATAGATATAAAAACTTTTGTAATAAGTGATATTTTTTTAATTATTCAGTGCTTTTATTGTTTTGGCAATTTATCGTGAATATTTGTTTTATTATAATATGCCACTGTACAAAATGAAAAAAGAATTGCATTACAAATTAGTGACAAATTTAGCGACCTGAGACAAAAACCAAGTAAATTTAGAATTTGAACTGAAAATACTCTTGAAAAAGGGGGACATGATATGGCATAAAAAAAAATTCCATAAATTTTTTCCATCCAATTTGGTATGGCCTTGCCGTGGTGAATGGCCTTTCCACTAACAGTGTCTCAATTGTTGAATGACTTGGAAGTAATTTTGTTCCATCAAAACACCGAAACAATCAATCACATTGAATACTATAGTTGGTTTAACGTGCAACTCATGCCAAATACTAGATATCACTGGTAGCCGAATACATTTTCTTTATGCCGCTTGTAGCGCCATCTATTAATACACTTTGAAACTTTTTTGATGCCGTACTGTTTCCCTTTTCTTCAAGTATCTTCAGTTCAAATCTGAACTCATTGTTTATTTACAGTATTTTAAAAATGAAACTTTAATTATAATCACCCTGTATAGTAAACTCTATACATCACCCTGTATCTTAAAGAATATTTTGTAAGATTTTCCTTTATTCAGTTAACCTTATGAACGATTTCCAAGATGTAGAAGTAACAGTTGTGTTTCTGATTTTGCTCTGTAGACTTGATGTTACTGTCTTTATGATTTTGATTGTTACTGTATTGTTATGATTTTATTTACAGTAAAATAAGGAATTAGTTTCAAAACGTACAATATTTTGCTGCTTGTTTTCAATGTGTTTGTTTTTTAAAAAAAAAATCACTTGTTCTATTGCTTAGTTTCCAAATAATATTTGCACTTTATTGTCTGGTGATTCCTTGAAGCCTTATCACACGGGCTTGTTTCATTACCTTCAATAAGAAGCATACTCGAATAACGAGTTCACCGTTGTGAGTACATCTTCTTGAAACAAGCCCTGTCCTGTTGTCATGTTATGTATTGTTGTTGCTGTAATTTTAAAACCAATCCATTACAATAAGGATCACACACGAAGAAGGTACAAGCAGAAGAAAGCAAACATACAGCAAGACATTAATAGACAATAAGCTTGTATGGCTGCTCTGGAATCTACGAATATTACCACTTTAGAGTAGCAATCATTATTTACTCTGATTATTAAACTATTTACTGCTAGATGTATAGCAGATATATCAACATCAAAGTTTGTCATAAATTTCCCCTTTGCCTTCAGATTTAATTATGAGATTAAGTCAAATTATTTCGAATAGCTACCAAAATACCACTTGCAATTTCTCTCTGAAACCTGCCTGCGCCATCTTGCGACAAGAATCCGTAACCGATCTGCGTTAAGGCTCGTTCGTGTGAGGCGTTGAAGCGTGAAGTTTTGACCAATCACTAGCTTCCCCGCGTTCGCCTGAAGCCGGTTGAAATCCACCGCTTCGAGTTGACCAACTTTCAACTCTCAAATGCTTGCCGCGTCATGTGACTTGGATTGAGCCAATAGTAGATCTGCCGTCTAGTAGAAGTAACTGGAATTCTGACGTTTCGGTGTGACGTAATTCTGACGTTTCGGTGGGAATGGTTCGAAAACATTTTCTTCCCTGCCGCGGGACACCTCGCCGCCTCACGCCTCGGTGTGAACGAGCCTTTAAGGTGTGCTAGGACGAGAGTAACATTATCCCCTAGTTCGATGTTATATTTTAAGTTATTTTTTTGAAAAGACCACGTCGAATTTGAAAAGAAAAATTAGTTATTTTAATTTCAGAGGCCTCCGACTCCCTGGAAAGAAATTTTTACCTCATGTCCAGTCTATGCTTTGACGTATGCCATGTTCGGAGCGTTTTGGGCTGGAAGTCACTTTATAACAGTTCAGCCAGTCTACCTGGACACCATATTACATTTCTCAATTCATGAAGTAAGTTCTTCGGATCTTAATACACAATGTTGCTGTCAATTGCAATTTAATAATTTTAGTTTTTTTAAAGGTAATAAGAATGCGATGATTTTATTAAACCGCTGCTGTATTTGCGCCTTTTAAAGTGTTTAATAGGATTATTTTGGTAAAATATTTACTTATGATATTTCGTCTACTGTTAAAATAATCAAATTGAAATCTAAAAATATTTGGTTAAATACACCAAATTGGCGAGTTAATCTTGTTTTACGTAGCATTTTTCAATTTGGACTGTATTGAATTATTTTTAAAAAGCTTCCATATTAAACCAGTTATTGATTTCTATTTTGTTATTCCTTATTTTTGGTTTTTATATAGTAGCAATCAAATATGAAGCTATAAACACAAAACGTGCAACATCTTGGAAATAAAATGGTTTAATTAAAAAAAAAATTATTTTTTTCAATTTGAAACATTGCATAGCAAATATTTACATTATTTTAAGTTATTATGATTATTTAAGTTATATATATTTGTGTATATATATATATATATACGCATATACAGGCTCTATTTACAAAGAGTTTTCGAGTTTATGACGAATTAAATGAATTAATTCCGATCGCTACAACGCTATCTATGTGAGAAAAATTTTAAAATTCGCGCGATATCTAAAAAAAATTCCTGGTATTTTGCTCAAAAATCAATTGATTTTTATCGATACCGCATTGAAAACTTGTACATTAAATGGCAAAAGGTTGTTGATAAACAAGCGATATTATATCATTGATTAAAAATGGTTATAAATTTGTTTGAAATTAATGTAAAAAAAAATATAGTTTAAAAGCACTAAAAAACACGCTTTTAGAGTTAATCAAACTAAAAAGGGGGTTATTAACTCTAAAAGGGGGTTTTTTAGTGTTTTTAAACTATTAATTTATTTTTTACTTTTTAGTCTGATTAACTCTAAAAGCGTGTTTTTTAATGTTTTTAGACTATAATTTATTTTTTAATTTTTAATTTGATTAACTCTAAAAGTGTGTTTTTAAACTATAATTTTTTTACCTTTTAGTTTGATTTACTCGGAACCTGATGGTCGAATGGCTAGCGCTCTGGCGTTCGATGCCATAGGTATCGGGTTCAAATCCCGGCTTTGCCCATGGGTGTTCCAGTGGTTCGGAATCCACTTTAAGTTGTAGGTCCCGGTCCTAATAGGATCGTAGAGCGCTGCGGGGACATTGTTACTCCGCGTCGTGGCTTACCATCAAGTTACACGCGCCTCCTGGGTAATGCAAAGTGAGTAACATCAGTGCAGCCCTTATGGCGAAAGATCACGGTCTATTTACCAGCTGCATTAGAAGAAAGAAAAAAAAAGTTTGATTTACTCTAAAAGAGTGTTTTTAAACTATAATATTTAAATGAGCTCCCGGTACGGAGCACTGTAACTATAGTTCTTACAATAATTTAATTGCGAGTACAACTAAGGCTAAATGCGAATATGTCGAGCCAGCCAGGATTCGAACAGAGAATCTTCTGATCCGTAGTCAGGCGCGTCATCCGTTGTGCCACTGTCCCACGTAGGTTTGAATGTCTTAGGTACTTTCATTCTACACGGGTTAAATTGCTCTTCACAAGTTAAAATAAAATCACTCATTCTGGCGATCCTAATCACGATGAAATAATAAACTTATCAAAATATTTTAGTGTCGTCGGTCCTTGATAAGTCTACAATGTTTAAATTAAATCTGATCGCTTGAAGTAGGGCAAAATCAAGTCCAAAGAGTCAGTTACAAACAAACACACAGGTGAAACTAACAAACGCGTATTAAAAACGGCATTACTTTCCGGTCCACCTAATGTATTATATAATACTATAAAATTTAAATTGTAAAGATCTATATACGTTCAATGTTATAATTTTAGTTTCAAATACATATTTCTGTGTTTTGTTTAATTACATTATTTATTATGTAAAATAAGTGAAATAATTTTGCAAAGACTATTCCTTATTAATACATACTGCTTACTGCTTTTCATACAATAAGCTTTCTGCCATTTAAATCTTCTAATTCAATTTGCTTGTTTTAATCTATTATTCTTTTAATTTATACATTTTTAATTTACAGAATAGCATTATCACTTCAATTCCTTTTATATTTCAAACGGCCTTGGCTTTTATTGGAAGTTGGATAGCTCAGTGTTTGAACAGGCGCGATATTGGAGTGGATAAAGTCCGCAAAGGATTCAATTTATTATGTAATAAGTTTTATTATGTAATTTATTATGTAATAATGACAATTTATCTTGCAGATGATTAACAGGCGGCCTGAAATGTTCGTAGACTGACACATAGATGGGGCTACTAGTATTAAATCCATGATTTTTAGTCAGCCCTAAACTTCAAAAGACACGTGTATAAATTTCACAGCTATTGCACTATTAGTATGTGAGTTATAACATTTTTAGTGAAGCAACTTTTGTTAATTTGAAAAAATGGATAAAAAGGAGTTTCGTGTGTGTTTATAAAGCATTGCTCTTTGGCGAAAAAAATACTATTGAAACCAAGGCTTAGCTTTATAAACATTATTCGGACTTTGCACCAGGAAAATCAACCGTAGAGAAGTGGTTTGCTAAATTTAAACGAGGCGAAATGAGCACCGAGGACGATGCACGCAATGGACGCCCCAAAGAGGCTGTTACCGACGAAAACATCAAAAAAGTCCACACAATAATTTCTGATAACCGTAAAGTGAAGTTGATTGAGATAGTTGAGACCCTAAAGATATCAAAGGAACGTGTTGGACGTATCGTGAATGAATATTTGGATATGCGAAAGCTCTGTTCAAAGTGGGTGCCGCGCGAGCTCACAATCGACCCAAAACAACAACGAATTGATGATTCTAATCAGTGTTTGGAGCTGTTCAATCGTAATAAACCCGAATTCTTGCGTCGATATGTGACAATGGATGAAACATGGCTCCATCATTTCACACCGGAGTCAAATCGACAGTCAGCCGAGTGGACTGCACGTGATAAACACTAAAAATGCTGTAACTTCATTAAAAATGCTATAACTCACATACTAATGGTGCAACAGCTGTCAAATTTATGCACGCGTATTTTGAAGGTTAGGGCTAACTAAAACTCATATGGATTTAATACTAGTAACGCCATTTATGTGTCAGCCTACCTATCATGTATTACTGATGTGTAATTTTAGTTATGCATTATCAAAGTGTATTCATGTTATATGGCCAAATTGCATTTTTAATATTAATTTAATATTCATATTTAATATTTCATCACATTCTTAATATTATTTAATTGATGACTATGCTTACAAAGATTGCTGATAAATGGCAAATTATACCAAATGAATAGCACGTCATTATTTTAAAGCTATTCACCTTCAGAAAATATTTTCAGATACTCGTACCTTATATTTGTATTTCGTACAAGAAAAAAAGCCATAAAACTCCCAGCAAAAATTACTAGTCTATATGGGACATAATGTAATGTTCAGCACCAATTTTACTTGACTTTTTATACAAATTTTGAAATGCACAACATCATGAGAACTGAATATGATCAATCCGCTTGCTGGCTACATATGCTTGGCAACAAATATCTAGGTTTCCTGCCAACTCTGATTTTATCGCTCTTAAATAATGGTTGCAGGGTATGAGTATATTGTAGTAGACTGTTCTAAATTTCGCATCGTAGAAGATCCATAAAATTATCCCACAAAAAAAAATGATACTTCATATAGGACGTAATGTTAAAATCCCCGCTAATTTTACTTGACACTTTTATGCAAAGTTTAAAATGCCCAATATCATTACTGAATATTTGCCTCAATGGCAGAGTGGCTAGCGCTCCGGCGCTCGGTACCCACAGGTTTCGGGTTCGAGTCCCGGCGGTGCCATGGATGTTTGTAGGGGTTCGGAATCCACTTTAAACCGTAGGTCCCGGTCCTAATAGGGGGCATTTCCGCGCCCGTGGCTTAACTTCAAGTTACACGCGCCCCCTGGGTAATGCAAAGTGAGTAGCGTCTGTGCAGCGCTTGCCTTAAGGCATCCAAGACCAAGCTGTCTAAGTGTTTGCCAGCTGCATTAGAAAGAGAAAAAATATCATAACTGAATATGGGCCTGGATATGGATCGATCTGCTTGAAGATTACACATGTTAGGCCACTAGCCAGGTTCCCTAGGCATCTCCGAGTTGTTTGTTTCTAAATTATGGTTTCAGTATGAGTACAATATAGAAGCTGGTTCTTAGTTTCATATATAAGTCCCATAAAACTCATGCCAACAAGTGTACTTCATATGGGACTAAGTAATACTTCATATAATGTTAAAATCACCGTTAATTTTACTTGACTTTTATACAAAGTTTAAAATGCACAACATCATGAGAACTGAATATGGGTCGATCTGCTTGCTAGTTAATGTTAGACCACTGGTCTTGTTCCCTGGTCTTCTCTGAGTTGTTCATTTCTAACTTATGGTTTCTCAGTATGAGTACAGTGTGGAAGCCGGTTCTAAGTTCCGTATACAAGTCCCATAAAACGCATACCAAAAAGTAGTACTTCATATGGGACATAATGTTAAAATCACCGCTAATTTTACTTGACTTTTATACAAAGTTTAAAATGCACAACATCATGAGAACTGAATATGGGTCGATCTGCTTGCTAGTTAATGTTAGACCACTGGTCTTGTTCCCTGGTCTTCTCTGAGTTGTTCATTTCTAACTTATGGTTTCTCAGTATGAGTACAGTGTGGAAGCCGGTTCTAAGTTTCGTATACAAGTACCATAAAACTCCCACCAAAAAGTAATATTTCATATGGGACATAATGTTAAAATCACAGCTAATTTTACTTGACTCTTTTATGCAAAGTTTAAAAGTGCAAAGTGTTCGTTTCTAAATTATGATTGTTCAGTATGAATACAGTGCAGCAGCCGATGCTAAGTTTCGTATAGGAGAACACCCTTAAAATTCCCGCCAAAAATCCCTATGAGTACAAAATAGTCGACTCTTTGCGAAGTGCATTAGCAACACTGAATTTACTACAGATATATTGGTAAATTATCCAAAGTAGAAATGCTGGCATTTGAAAACTATAAGCTTCTATTAAAGAATCCTTTATATGATTGATTATGTATAATGTATGTTGCTTTTCTTTCTACAGATTGCTTTGGGTATTCTTTATGTCTAGTTGGAGTATTTTATACTGGATGTGACAGAGTGTGGAGTGCTGTGCTTTCTGTTGCAGCCATGGGGACTATGGGTTTTTCTTTTAATGGATGCATGATTACTGCAAATGATATGACGCCTACGTTTGCAGGTCACTGTAATGGTGCAATTTTGTGTTGTTGTGTTTAAAAATTTCAAAATATTTTAACTGAGGAAATAAAAGGAAGGGTGAACACTGAAATCCTACCTTCCCTTCCTACTTTGACTTAAGTACGGCGACAGCTATTGTCATTAATGTGGTGTTTATTTATAGTATAACGGCTGCGCGCTATTCTGTAACATCAGTAATAACACGACTTAGCCGTGAACAGCAAATTTAGTGTTCTTATCTCAAAAACGATGGGGGACCGGATGGCCAACGCTCTGGTGCTTGGTACCGCAGGTTTCGGGTTCGAATCTCGGCGGTGCCGTAGATGTTTGTAGTGGCTCGGAATCCACTTTAAACCATAACTCCCGGTCTAATAGTATCGTAGAGAGTTGTGGGGGTAGTGTTACTCCGCGTCCGTGGCTTATCGTCTAGCTACAAGCACCTCCCTGGGTAGTGCTAAGTATGTAACGTAGTTGCAGCGCTTGCCTTAAGGCATCAAAGACAACTGTCTAAATGCTTGCCAGCTGCATTAGGAAAAAAATCTCAAAAACGGTTTGATGTATTTGGTAAAAAATCAATTACAAAGTTATAAATATCTTCACTTTAGAATTAAAAAACACTTTACGCATAATAATATAATATGCTAGTTTTTTTTGCTCGAAAATTCCTACACTCTTACGCCACATAAAAAAAAATAATAATAAATAAAAAAAAATATGTTCAATATGTTATCTGTCAGCTATAATAAACTACTAAACTCTTATTTCACGATGCGCGTTTTTAATATATCAGATGAAACACTGGCACAAAAATCAATAATATGCCTTTTAAGATTCCTGCAATGTTGGCGAATGCGTTGCATGCAACTGCTGTTTGAAGTATCCCCATAGAAAAATGTCCATTTTAGTACGTTCAGGTGGGGTAGTATTACTCGCGCATGTCTTTAAACTATGCCCCTGGGTAGTGCTAATTGAGAAACAGTGGTGCAGCTCCTGTTTATGGCATAAAGATTAACTGTCTCTGTATTGCCAGCTGCATTAGAACAACAAAAACAGTAAGATCAGGTAAGGAAACCATTCTAAATCACCGTGCATAATTTGATGCTGGAAATCCTCCACAAGATACTGCTTTACATTTCAGTTCTTGTGCAGAGAAGCATCCTCAAGTTTCAGTAACAAATTCTCAACTAAATCGGATATTATGTCACGCAGATGCTCCAGGTATAGCACCGAGCTCCAGGTAACATGTCTTTGTAAAACACAGAACCAATAATTTTTTTATTGAAAATTCCGTATCAAATATTACTTGACTAGCATACTTGATGTCGAAGTTCAATATGACGAGTAGGGTTACTCAGTGTTCAATAACGGGTGTCCTTTTGTACCAAGTGAAGAATACTCTGCAACTTTGTAATTGCCTTTTTTTTTACATATCTCGTACTATAAGAACTCTGAGATAAGAACTCTATTATACACCAGATGGCACTGTAATCAATCCCATCATATAGTACATAGCCACTTAACAGTACCATGTTTATGACAATAGCTATTAGCCTCGGCCAATGAATATCCTTTTGTACCAAATGAAGAATACTCTACAATTCTGTAAATGCCATTTTTACATAACTCGTACTGTACGAATTATCAGATAAGTACTCTATTATACACCAGAGAGCGCTGTAACCAATCCCAGCATATAGTGAATAGCCACATAAGAGCACCATGTTTATGACGGTAGCTGTAGCCATTCCCATGTTAAGATGGGGAAGGGCAGAACTTTAGACGGCAACCTGTATGTATTATATTATATTTTTAACTGAAGCTTTTTTTAATGAACATTTTATTTTAAGCACTGACAACAATATATATATCTTCTATTCCTTCCCATTATGTCTGGTAACTCGGTTTTAAATATGAGGCTTATTTATATAATCTTGAAATATACTCATGTATTTACTACGTAAAAATCATCAAAACAATATATTTATCACTGTATAAAAATAACCCGTAATTAAATCTCTTTCGCAATTTTATGCAATAGATTTATCATTCTATAAAATAATTTAAAATAAACAACAAATTTAAATAAATAATAATTCCTCTTCTACAAATTTAAATTTTAAAATACATAAGAATAATTTTTATTAACTCTTTGTTATGCATGAAATTTTTATATATTTATTTGAATGTTAATTTTTTCAACTAGTAATTTTAGAACCACAAACTTACTCTAAAATTAGCTTCAGAATCCGATACTTCAGTTTTATCTACTAAAATTTCTTAGAATTACTCGTCAATTCAATGTCTCGAAATGCTACGTCAAAACATTTTATATATAGGATGATTATAATTAAAGTCCCACTTACAAAATGCTGTAAAAAAAAAAGAACCACTCGTCACAATGAGTCCAAATTTGAACTGAAGATACTTGAAGAAAGGGGAAAACGGTACGGCATCAAAAAAAGGTTCCACCGATTTTTGCCGTGGTGGGAGGGCTTTCTATTAACAGTGTCACAACTGTTGGATGACTTGGAAGTCATTTTTTGCGTCAAAAAACCGAAACAACCAAGCACATTGAACACTACAATTGGTTTAATTTTAAAGTTTATTATTTATTTATTTTTTTTATTTTTTTTTTTAATTATTATTTCCAATGGCAGATTATGAACAGTTACAGCAAAAAAAAGAACAACAACAAAAAAAAAACATACAACAACAACAACAACAAAATAATGCAACAAATACAACAAAACATGCTGAAACAGAGTTCATTAATCTAACAATAATGCCAAGTTGCAGATCTTTTAACCACTAAAAAGTGTTACCAGATGCACCACGGAGAGGTAGATCTTCTGTGCACCCAATTTGAAAGTTTAAGTTTGTATATTTATACGGCTGGACGGTTATAATGTAGCATTTTTTATGTCCGGCAGTGTACATGGTGTATATTATAAAGTTGACTAATGTATTTTTTTATCCCACCAATGTAGGAACCCTCATGGGATTAACTTCTACAGTTGGCAGCACAGCGGCATTCATATTTCCTGTCATTGTTGGTGTCATGACGAATGGAAAAGTAAGATTTTTTCACGTTTGCGAATTAGAAAGACAGATTCACTTTCGCTGATTGAAGTCAATTGAGTTTTGTTGAAATAATTTAAATTTAAGCACTTTCAATGAAATTTGAATGAGATTGATCATTCCATCATAATATTTACTTGCAAAATGATAAATATGGAACAAAAAATATTTCTTAATCTCTCATCATACAAATGTCAGAATATGATCTGAACTTATATATTAATACGAACTGCTAGTCGCACTCCTGTTATTTAAATTAATCCTACTCAAGCAATTAAAGAAAAAAACAGTACGTCAAAGTACACCAAATCTGCATGATATGCATTTCAGAACATGAAGAAACAAATTAGAGAATACACCAATGAGAGAAGACATGCTTCAGAATGAGCCAATGTTATTTTTAATATTATTATTATATTGGGGCCTGATGGCCAAGTGGCTAGCGCTCGGTACCACAGGCTTAGGTTGGAGTCCCGGCGGGTGCCATGGATCTTTGTAGTGGTACGAAATCCACTTTAAACCGTAGGTCCCGGTCTAACAGGATCATAGAGCATTGAGGGGGTAATGTTTCTCGCGTTCGTAGCATTCAAGACACACGTGCCCCCGGGGTAGTACTAAATGAGTAACAGGGGTGCAGTCGTTGCTTATGACTACAAGCTCGTTCCCACTAAGGCGTCAGGCGCCGATGCGCCACGCGGCAGGGAGGAACATTTTTTCGATCCGTTCACACCGAAGCGGCAGAAATCGCTTTACGCCTAGTGAAGTTCCAGTTACTTCTACTAGATGGCAGATCTACTATTGGCACGATCCAAGTCACATGACGCGGCAATCATTTGAGGGTTGAAAGTTGGTGAACTCGAAGCGGTGGATTTCAACCGGTTTCAGGCCAACGTGGTGAGGCTAGTGATTGGTCAACGCTTCGTGCTTCAACGCCTCACGCGTCGGTGTGAACGAGCTTTAACTGTCTCTGTATTGTCAGCTGCATTAGAGCAACAACAATATTATTATTATTATTAGTTGTTGTTGTTGTTTTGTTTTGACAATGACAAATTTCTTTTCCTTTAAATGATCAATTGGAAATCATATCACATAATCAATTCCATTGATTTTTCAAAATGCCGCTAGCTGATAGAAAACATCAATTTTTCATATAAATTTTGTACATTCTTCATTGGAATGCTGTCACTTTAGTTAAACTCTAAATCTTTTTTTTACAGCAAACATTGGAACAATGGAATAAAATCTTCATGATCTGCAATGGAATCGTCTTGAGTTCTGGAATAATTTTTTTCATCTTTGGTTCGGCTGAAGTCCAGAAGTGGAATTATCCTTCTGTTACAGAGGAAGGCAAAGTTTGTCCTCCAGTGGATAAGGACAAAAAAGATCTTCGTGCTGAGACTTTTCAAGCTGATATTACGATACATCTGTGATATTTAATATTTTCCATTCTTTATTTATATAATTTTGTGTGGCGACGCATTTTCAGTACAATGTCTAAATTTCGTATCATGTTGGAAATATATTTTGTGAATAAAATTTTATAAAAATAAACGTTAATATTTCCCGTACAAAAATATATTTACTTACAATTCATATCTAATAAAAATTTTTAGTTCTGGTTTCACTTATTCATGTTTTCGATTGCATTTTCAGCAAACTCACCATTTGAAAACAAGTAATAATACCACTTCCAATTATCTTATTGGAAGCTGTTCAAAATTCCCTTAGTATTATCTAAAGTAACGATAACAAGTGGCTGAAATGTTCGTAGACTGACACATAGATGGCGTTATTAGTATTAAATCCATATGATTTTTAGTTAGCCCTAACCTTCAACAGACACGTGTATAAATTTGACAGCTGTTGCACTGTTAGTATATGAGTTATAGCATTTTTAGTGAAGCAACTTTTGTTAGTTCGAAAAAATGGATAAAAAGGAATTTCGTGTGTTATTAAAGCATTGCTTTTTGGGGCAAAAAAATACTATTGCAGCCAAGGCTTGTCTTGATAAATATTATTCGGACTTTGCACCAGGAAAATCAACCGTAGAGAAGTGGTTTGATAAATTTAAACGCGGCGAAATGAGCCCCAAAAAGGTTGTTACCGACGAAAACATCAAAAAAGCCCACAAAATAATTTCTGATAACCGTAAAGTAAAGTTGATTGAGATAGCTAAGACCCTAAAGATATCAAAGGAACGTGTTGGACAAATCGTGAAAGAATATTTGGATATGCGAAAGGTTTGTTCAAAGTGGGTGCCGCGCGAGCTCACAATCGACCCAAAACAACAACGAATTCTCAGCAGTGTTTGGAGCTGTTCAATCGTAATGAACCCGAATTCTTGCGTCGATATGTGACAATGGATGAAACATGGCTCCATCATTTCACACCGGAGTCCAATCGACAGTCGGCCGAGTGGACTGCACGTGATGAACACTAAAAATGCTATAACTTCACTAAAAATGCTATAACTCACATACTAATAGTGCAACAGTTGTCAACTTTATACACGTGTCTTTTGAAGGTGAGGGCTAACTAAAACTCATATGGATCTAATACTAGTAGCT
Organism: Caerostris darwini; assembly: GCA_021605075.1. Taxonomy (NCBI): domain Eukaryota; kingdom Metazoa; phylum Arthropoda; class Arachnida; order Araneae; family Araneidae; genus Caerostris; species Caerostris darwini. The sequence goes on along the minus strand of BPLQ01006880.1, from coordinate 64,134 downwards.
CCATCTATGTGTGAGCCTATGGCCTTTTCAGCCCACCTGTTAATTAAAAAAATAATGGAAACGTTAAGTAAAAAAAAAGCTTTTCAATTTTATTAAAAGATTAGTTTCAAGTTGTTAAACATCAATAAAATATATTAAGGAGTTAATTGCTAATTATTTTACAAGAGAAAAAAATGCATTTAATGAAATCTGATGCGATGTACTAGCAACAATTAAACATGTTTATCCTACAAATTACAAATCCTAAAGCGGCCTGTTAGCCAATTGGCTAGTGAGGCCGGATTTTTCTATAGGCTAACTAGGCTTCTGCCTAGGGCCTCAAGATCAAGAGGGGCCTACATTCAAATTGTTAGCAAAATTAGAATTACGCTATTCTAAAAACACTGAATCGAAAATAATGATAAATAAAGGTTTGAATAAAGTTCCATTTTTGGTTTAGTTTAAAACTTAAAATTCATGATAATTCATACTTAAACTTTAAATGCGAATTATTATGAAATAAATTTATCTGAATTGAATTTGCTTTAATCTTCAATGTATTGAATATATTTAATTTAATTTGATAGAAAATAAGAACATTTTTATTGTATTTTACTTTCGTAGTCAATGATTTTTATTATTTGAATTTTGTTACTTTGTAAATGTTGTGTGTTATGTTTGATTAGTTATTGTTACACGTACTACACTCAAGAGCCAAAATATTATGACCACCCCTACATTTTGCAATGAACTCGCCTGGATGACGTGGAAGGCACGTGATCAGGTGGAAGTGGTATTAAGTGGTGGTATTAATCCATGCCAAGGCGGGTTGAAGCTGTGTTGCGCACCAAAGGTGGGCCAACTCGTTATGGACAAGTGGTCATTATGTTTTGGCTCTTGAGTGTATATAGGGTGCTGAGAATAAATATACAAATAAGTGTTCTTGACTTTTTTTTTTTATTTATTATCTGTGCTACATTTTTTATAAAGATTAGTACCAATCACAACATGTTTCATTTAACATATTGCTATATATCACAGTAATGATGTATTTTATTATTTCTCATGTAATTTTCAAGCTTAAAAATGGGAGGTGTAAGGGCCTCATAAGTGGAATAGCCTAGGGTTCCCAAGTTTTAAACAATTTGTGTATAAAATTGCAAAAACATTTTAATCATACGTAGTTTTAATCATACGAATTTGTAATCATACGTAGTGTTTTATTTTTAAGTCTTTGTATGATCTAGAAATTCGACGGAGCAGTAGATCCCCAAATAGGACTCGCATATGCAAGTATTGGACGAAAGTAAGCAAGTTAAATGAGTTTTTTATTTTCCGAGGACATAGAAGAGTTCCTACAAATGAGTGGATACAGTACACGAATGTATCTATTAAATTTATCCCTAAGATAGTTAATGTGAGGAGCATAATTTAATTTCATTGTGCCAAGAAGTTTATTCCAGTATAATTTTGTACTTAAATAGATAAGTGCATCATTTTATTTAATTTGAAGATCTCATTCTCAATAACAGTGCTATGGAGTTTTAGTAAAAGAAAATATACAATTAAGTATGGCTTAAAATTAGTAGAGGAGCTTTGGTACTGATTAGTTTTAATTGTGCAACTTTAAAGTTCAGTTGAGATTCGACATCTTCAATTTTAGTACACACAGTGTAACCTTTGAGAACAATTTTCAAATGTCTCTGTTTTTTGGTTTAATAACAGAATATTCGTATTTTTCAAAGCTAAGAAAATTAGTAATTTGCTGGTGGGCTTATTCATATTTGGAGGAGATCCGAAAAAATATTCGCTAAAAAACTTGTTTGTTGTACTAGAGTAGGAGTCTCCAAACTACGGCCCGCGGGCCCGCCAGTGTCATCCATCCGGCCCTTCGACATCGAATAGCTTACTGTTGATGTAATAAATTGGATAAAAAAACACAGAATGATAATACCTCGGTTTTATTGACTTGCTAGGTAAAGCTTAATGACAAGCATAATAAGCAGAAAATTTATCTTAAGCATAACAACTAACAAATGATTGAAATGAATCCCACTAACGTTATAAACTAGTCAACATCCCACGGTTACCCTCGGCAGTTATGTTGGGGTAAAGAGTATCGCATATGTATGTATATCGATGCTTGGAACGTATATATCCTGAAACAAACATATGATTTTTATCCTGAAAATCCCTCAGGAACAAAAAAGCTAAATTAACGCGAATAAAACTGTGGGGTATCCACTTGCAAAAAAATACTAATGAGATTTATGTAATTGTGATTTTTTACTGACAAAGTGGTTTGTTTGTAGTTAGCAAGCGTATGCTCGCTCAGAGCGCGTACTCGGCGACTGGTCTAGAAATTATAGATAATGGCAGAAAAATTAAAACTGTTTGGCCCTTGCTACTTACTGAAGTAAACAGTATGGCCCTAAGGCTGGAAAGTTTGGAGACCCGTACTAGAGAACTTTCTGTTTTACTCTTGAAAAATCAGGTTCTAATTAAAAGTTGTCAGCATTATGCTTTCAGCAATACTGATAAAATTGTTGCTGTTCTTTTTAAGGCTCGTTCCCACCGAGGCGTGAGGAAGCGAAGCGTCACGCGGCAGGGAAGAAAAATTTTTCGACCCGTTCACACCGAAATTTCAGAAATCGCTTTACGCCCAGAGAAGTTCCAGTTACTTCTACTAGATGACAGATCTACTATTGGCTCAATCCAAGTCACAAGACGCGGCAAGCATTTGAGAGTCGGTCAACTCGAAGCGGTGGATTTCAACCGATTTCAGGCGAACGCTGTGAGGCTAGTAAATGGTCAACGCTTCGGTGTCAATGAGCGCGTAAAATTAAATGTACTAACCCTAATATTACTATAGTAGGAGTAATACTTAATAAAAGATCAACGTGTAACTCTCACATTAAAGTTTTATTAAATTTATTGCGGAGTGTATTATGTATATATTTTTTAGTGACTCACAAGCCAACGGCCATACCATGCTGAATATACCGGTTCTCGTTAGATCACCGAAGTCAAGTCAGTCGGGGGGTGAGGAATGAGGCACCAATGCCTTAAAGGCTTACAACCTCAAGTACTAAAATGGTTAGGTGTGGCAAGTATTATAAAGATAACATTAGCATAATAAAAATGACTTGAAAACGGATTAAGAACCGGTACACGCAGCATAGCACCCGTAAATTAACAACCCATGGAACAAGATGAAAGATGACAACCATGAAAGCTTTATGTGCAAAAATCCCATAAAACTTTATTGAAAAAATACAGACATACACAAAAATACAGTAATGATCACACACAGGTGATTGGAATAAATTGTAGTGATGGTGTATAAAATATGACAGTAGTATATTTTAAGTAGTTAATGAATATATAAGACAAACAAGACAATGTACAAAAAGCTTAAAGGACATAAAATAAAGTAGATAAAATGCAATTAGACAAAATAGCAAGAAATAAAGTAAAATAAGGTAAAAAATAATAAAATAAAATAATATAAAATAAAATAAATGATATAGGATGTGACTAAGTGATGATAACTGTGGGCAACATGGATGTAGCAGTATGATGGTTACATGGTTACTTGAGCGAGTGAGGTTGAGTAGAGGAGCTGTGCTAAAACTTTGAGAGTAGTCTATTTTGGATGATGTAATAGGATGATTGATGAGAGGTGAGGTTGAGGAATCAGTGGATGTAGGTAGCAGTGAGCAGAGAGCAAATTGTAGATTGAGATGGTAGGATTTTGTAGAAGAGGTGGTGTGGAGTGGTCAGGTGGATGAAGGTTTCAAGACTGAGATGAGCATGAATATCAAATGCAGAAAATTGATTGTGGTGGTGAGCGAGATAAAATAAAATAACCAGATTTGATACCAGAATACAAATTAAGATGAGGGGGTACACAAAATAATAAAAGTTACACAATAAAATAAAAAGCACAAGTAAAATAGGATTTAAGATGGTAATTAAAAAATGAATTAATGAATTAAAAACATGATATTGCAATAAAATGGATGTGTTAATTAGAATGGTGAAAACACAAAATGAACAATATTGTAGGAAAATTTAAGTCCAGTATAGATGTAGGTCAACACATAAGAACTAGTAGATGGATTAAGTGTGACATCAAAAGGAAAATATGTGGTGAATAAAATAAAATAATAAAATAGTATAAAATAAAATGAAATAGTTCTGGATTAAATAAGGAATAATAAACGAACACATAAATAATACACAGTAAATACAATACATACATAAAAATAAGAAAAAGGGAGTCGATTGCAGTTGTACCATAATGAAAGGCACTTTGAATTAATGAAAAAAAAATTGAATTCTTTTAATGAATGTATTCTTATAAAAATGTTTTAACAATAAAAAAAACTCAATAAATAAATAAATATTGAAAAATTGAAAACTGGTTCCACAGATGAACCGTATATTTATTTTAAAAAGGAATCAAAATTTGTTTTGTGAAATAATTCATTTACCATGTATACCTTAAATACGCGTCTTTGACCAGGCAATGGCGGGCGAGTGTTTAAACCCACCACAATCATGATCACGATATGATTCTTATACTCTCAATTATACCGGCATCTCGACTGCAGTTGCCTTTTTTATTTTGCGAATTTAATTAATTTGCTCGCATTATTACACTTGAAAAAAAATTTCACATATTTTTTTTTAGACTCCGTAAAATCAATCCCAAATCATGAAATATTTCGGGGGTTTTCGTCGTGTTCTGTGGTCCACGGTTCGAATCTGGGGTCGCGATTTTACATGAATGTGCTCTTCACTCGATATCTAATTTTTTAATGGATTCTCATTAAAATAGTATGTTGCATTACTGAGGATTCATTTTTTTTTTCAAAAATTTGAAAAAATAATAATAAAATGTAGGACACATATATACATATATTAATATATATAAATGCATACTCAAAAAATATCTATAATATATTAAAAAACTAAATTAAATATTTTTGAAAGAAAAAGGAAATACACGTACTTTTCTCTGAATAACACTTTTTTACTTCAAATTAATACGGTATTCTAAGCGATATATTAAACGAGTTAAAATTAACGAAACGGTATATTAAATGTGTAAAACAACTGCAGTGTAGTGTATATGGCATATTTTACCAAATTAAATGTCCTTGGGTATTATTGTTTTTAGTATTAACCACTTTTCTTCGGTTTTTAATTATATTTTTTTCCTCATTTCACACTCGATCCTGTGGTAGCAATAGAAAGAGACAAAAAAAAAAAAAAAAAAAATGTTTCAAGTTCTGGGATCTAAAACATATTTATAGAAAATAATCGCTAATTGCGCCATCCAGTTGTATAATTTAAAAAAATTTAAGATTTAAAAAGAAAAGCATTAAAATATTTATATAATTAATATATTTTAATGATCTTAGGACAATTACACAATTTTTATAAAAGTAGATTTTACCATAATTAAATTCAATTTGAATTAATGAAAATTAAAATGAATTCTAGGAATGAATGTATGTTTATAAAAATATTTTAATAATAAAAAAATAAAAAATATTTAAAAATTGAAAGCTGGTTCCCCAGATGAAAAAAATATTTTACAGTATTAATTTGAAGTAAAAAAAGTATTTTTCGAATGTAATTAATATGTATTAATTTATTTTAATGATCTTAGGACACTTAAACAAATTTTTAAGAAAATAGAATTTACCATAATGAAAGGCACTTTGAATTAATGAAAAAAAAAAAATTAAATTCTTTTAATGAATGTATTCTTATAAAAATGTTTTAATAATAAAAAAAAACTCAATAAATAAATAAATATTTAAAAATTGAAAACTGGTTCCACAGATGAACCGTATATTTATTTTAAAAAGGAATCAAAATTTGTTTTGTGAAATAATTCATTTACCATGTATACCTTAAATACGCGTCTTTGACCAGGCAATGGCGGGCGAGTGTTTAAACCCACCACAATCATGACCACGATATGATTCTTATACTCTCAATTATACCGGCACCTCGACTGCAGTTGCCTTTTTTATTTTGCGAATTTAATTAATTTGCTCGCATTATTACACTTGAAAAAAAATTTCACATATTTTTTTTAGACTCCGTAAAAACAATCCCAAATCATGAAATATTTCGGGGGTTTTCGTCGTGTTCTGTGGTCCACGGTTCGAATCTGGGGTCGCGATTTTACATGAATGTGCTCTTCACTCGATATCTAATTTTTTAATGGATTCTCATTAAAATAGTATGTTGCATTACTGAGGATTCATTTTTTTTTTCAAAAATTTGAAAAAATAATAATAAAATGTAGGACACATATATACATATATTAATATATATAAATGCATACTCAAAAAATATCTATAATATAGTAAAAAACTAAATTAAATATTTTTGAAAGAAAAAGGAAATACACGTACTTTTCTCTGAATAACACTTTTTTACTTCAAATTAATACGGTATTCTAAGCGATATATTAAACGAGTTAAAATTAACGAAACGGTATATTAAATGTGTAAAACAACTGCAGTGTAGTGTATATGGCATATTTTACCAAATTAAATGTCCTTGGGTATTATTGTTTTTAGTATTAACCACTTTTCTTCGGTTTTTAATTATATTTTTTTCCTCATTTCACACTCGATCCTGTGGTAGCAATAGAAAGAGACAGAAAAAAAAAAAATGTTTCAAGTTCTGGGATCTAAAACATATTTATAGAAATTAATCGCTAATTGCGCCATCCAGTTGTATAATTTAAAAAAAAATTTAAGATTTAAAAGAAAAGCATTAAAATATTTATATAATTAATATATTTTAATGATCTTAGGACAATTACACAATTTTTATAAAAGAAGATTTTACCATAATTAAATTCAATTTCAATTAATGAAAATTAAAATGAATTCTAGGAATGAATGTATGTTTATAAAAATATTTTAATAATAAAAAAAAAAAAATATTTAAAAATTGAAAGCTGGTTCCCCAGATGAAAAAAATATTTTACAGTATTAATTTGAAGTAAAAAAAGTATTTTTCGAATGTAATTAATATGTATTAATTTATTTTAATGATCTTAGGACACTTAAACAAATTTTTAAGAAAATAGAATTTACCATAATGAAAGGCACTTTGAATTAATGAAAAAAAAAAAAATTAAATTCTTTTAATGAATGTATTCTTATAAAAATGTTTTAATAATAAAAAAAACTCAATAAATAAATAAATATTTAAAAATTGAAAACTGGTTCCACAGATGAACCGTATATTTATTTTAAAAAGGAATCAAAATTTTGTTTTGTGAAATAATTCATTTACCATGTATACCTTAAATACGCGTTTTTGACCACGCAATGGCGGGCGAGTGGTTGAACCCACCACAATTTTAACCATGATATGATTCTTATACTCTCAATTATACCGGCGGCTCGACATCCGTTGCCTTTTTTATTTTTCGAATTTAATTAATTTGCTCGCATTATTACACTTGAAAAAAGAATTTCACATATTTTTTTTTGGACTCCGTAAAATGAATCCCAAATCATGCAATATTTCGGGGTTTTTCGTCGTGTTCTGTGGTCCACGGTTCGAATCTGGGGTCGGACATTACATGAATGTGATCTTCACTCAATATTTATCTAATTTTTTAATGGATTCTCATTAAAATAGTATGTTGCATTAATGAGGATTAATTTTTTTTTTCAAAAATTTGAAAAAATAATAATAAAATGTAGGACACATATATATATATTTTAATATATGTAAATGCATGCTCAAAAAATATCTATGATATATTTCAAAACTAAATTAAATATTTGTGAAAGAAAAAGGAATTACACGTAGTTTTCGCTAAATAACACTTTTTTACTTCAAATTAATACGGTATTCTAAGCGATATATCAAACGAGTTAAAATTGACGAAACGGTATATTAAACGAGTAAAATCAACTGTAGTGTAGTGTATATGGCATATTTTACCAACTTAAATGTCCTTGGGTATTATTGTTTTTAGTATTAACCTCTTTTCTTCGGTTTTTAATTATATTTTTTTCCTCATTTCACACTCGATCCTGTGGTAGCAATAGAAAGAGACAGAAAAAAAAAAAATGTTTCGAGTTCTGGGATCTAAAACATATTTATAGAAAATAATCACTAATTGTGCCATCCAGTTGTATAATTTAAAAAAAATATAAGATTTAAATGAAAAGGATTAAAATATACTAATTATTTTAATGATCTTAGGACAATTACACAATTTTTATAAAAGTAGATTTTACCATAATGAAAGGCAATTTGAATTCATGAAAATAAAAATAATTCTAGGAATGAATGTATTTTTATAAACATATTTTAATAATAAAAAAAACTAAATAAATATTTAAATATTGAGAGCTGGTTCCGCAGCTGAACTGCATATTTTACCGTATTAATTTGAAGTAAAAAAGTATTTTTCGAATGTAATTAATATATATAAATATATTTTAATGACCTTAGGACACTTAAACAAATTTTCAAGAAAATAGATTTTACCATAATGAAAGGCATTTTGAACTAATGAAAATAAAAATGAATTCTTGGCATGCATGCATTTTTTCAAAAATATTTTAATAATAAAAAAAACTACATAAATAAGCAAATATTTAAAAATTGAAAGCTGGTTCCACAGATGAACTGCATATTTATTTGAAAAAGAAATCAAAATTTGTTTTCTGAAATAATTCTTTTAACATATTTAGATTAAATACGCGACTCCAACCAGGCAATGGCGGGCGAGTAGTTAAACCCATCACAATTATGACCGTTATTAGAACATTGTCCTCACAATTATACCTGCTGCTCGACTGTCGATGAATTTTTTATTATTCGAATTTAATTAATATTCTCTCATTATTACAATTGAAAAAAGAATGTCACATGAATACTTTTTTTTAGGCACAGTAAAATAAATCCCCAACTCACGCAGTAGTTCGGGGGTTTACGTCGTATTCAGAGTTCCAGTGTTCGATTCCGCAGTAGCGACATTAGATGAACGTGCTCTTCACTCGTTATTTATATAATTTTTATTGGATTCTCGTTAAAATCGTACGTTACATTAAAGAGGATCTTAATGTAACGTAAAAATTGAAAAATAATAAAAAAAAAATTTCAAAAAATGAAAAATAATAATAAAAAAATGTAGGACACACACACACATATATATATATATATATATTATATATAATTGCATACTTCCAAATATCTATAATATATTTCAAAACTACGTTAAATATTTGTAAAAGAAAAAGGAAATACGCGTAGTTTTCTCTGAATAACACTTTTTTACTTCAAATTAATACGGTATTCTAAGCGATATATTAAACGAGTTAAAATTAACGAAACGGTATATTAAACGAGTAAAACAAGTGTAATGTATATGGCGTATTTTACCAAATTAAGTGTGCTTGGGTATTATTGTTTTTAGTATTAACCGCTTTTCTTCGGTTTTTAATTATATTTTTTTCCCCATTTCACACTCGATCCTGTGGTAGCAATAGAAAGAGAGAAAGGAAAAAAAAAAGTTTTCAAGTTCTGAGATCTAAAACATATTTATAGAAAACAATCACTAATTGTGCCATCCAGTTGTATAATTTTAAAAAAAATATAACATTTAAAAGAAAAGCATTAAAATATATTAATATATTTTAATGATCTTAGGAAATTAAACAATTTTTATAGAAGTGGATTTTACCATAATGAAAGGCAATTTGAATTAATGAAAATAAAAATGAATTCTTGGAATGAATGTATTCTTATAAAAATATTTTAATAATAAAAAAAACTAAATTAATGAATAAATATTTAAAAATTTAAAACTGGTTCCTTAGATGAACAGCATATTTATTTTGAAAAGAAATCAAAATGTGTTTCCTGAAATAATTCTTTTACCATGTCTAGATTAAATATGCGTCTTTGACCAGGCGATGGCGGGCGAGTGGTTAAACAGATCTCAATTATGACCCGGTAGGAATCTTATACTTTCAACTATACCTTTGCAGCTCGACTGTCGTTGCCTTTTTTATTTTTCGAATTTAATTAACTTGCTCGCATTATTACAATTGAAAAAAGAATTTGACTCAAATATTATTTTTTAGAAACCGTAAAATAAATCCCCAAACCACGCAATAGTTCGGGGGTTTACGTCGTATTCTGTGGTCCAGGGTTCGATTCCGGGGTCGCGACATTAGAGGAAAGTGCTCTTCACTCGTTATTGATATAATTTTTTAATGGATTCTCATTAAAATCGTGCGTTACATTAAAGAGGATCAAATTTTTTTTATTCAAAAATTAAAAAAAATAATAATAAAATGCAGAATATATATATGTCTAGGTTCTACCAACCTTATTTCAAGTAAAGTGAAAACTCTGAATGTTTAATCCAAATTTTTACTTTAAAGAACATGTACAATTAATAATTGTTATAATAATTAAATAAATAAAATAAATTAGATTTGCCTTTATAAAAATATAATTTATATTTATTATTATTATCATTACTATTATGAAAAGACTGGATAGGTACATATTTAAGTCACTGGACAGCCAAATTAAGAATAATGTAGTACATTGAAATACGAATTCATCACAACAGAATTTCGACTGTAATGTCACCAAAGCAATGTCAAGTATCTCAATTAGTAGGTCATAACTCAATTCAAAGTTCGACTTAGTGGCAGTCTGTTTCTCAGAAATATCGTATGTTAGGTTACTTGCATCTCAAAGTACCACCAATGCAAGTTACTGGATAATCGGATTAAAAATACATTTGTTTAGTGGCTGACTAACCATTATTGTTGTTTAGTAGACAATTCGAAAACTTGTCAAATGATAGGGAGGATAGCCATTCTGTTGTTATAATTTGAAGCACTGATTTTGCTTGATAAACGGCGGCCTGATGGGCAAATCGCCGGCCCATCCTGGCAGTGGCATGGATGTTTGTTAATGATTAGGAATCCACATTAAACTGTAAGTGCTGGTCTAATGTGACTGTTGGGTGTATGACTGACACTTTACTCTTGAAAAACGAAATCCTCTCCTGTCTCGAAATCTACCAGTAGTCAGACGGTCTTGGCCCATCATGGGCTGCACTGAACATCCATGAACCCATTTACCCCCTGCACCATAGGCAAAATGCTATCAATTGAAGTCAGAGAGAGATTTTTTTGGTTTTCGGTGCAGTAGATCTGCCTCTGAAAAATATATTCAAAAATCGATAACAGTCCATTAATAACCTGTTTCGGTTAAATATATATCGAATGGCTAGCATTCGGTACCTCAGGTATCGGGTTCGAGCCCTGGCAGTGTCATTGCTGTTTGTAGTGGTCTGGCGTTGGGGGGTAGGTAGTGTTACTCGCGTCCGTAGCATGTCTTCAAGCTACACAAGCTCCCTGGGTATACTAAATGAGTATTGTCGGTGCAGCCCTTGCTTATGGCATAAAGATAACTGCCTCTGTATTGCCGTCTGCATTAGAAATATATATATATATAACAGGTGGACTGAAAAGTTCGTAGGCTGACACATAGATGGCGCTACTAGTTTTAAATCCATATGATTTTTAGTTAGCCCTAACCTTTAAAAGACACGTGTATAAATTTGACAGCTGTTGCACTATTAGTATGTGAGTTATAGCATTTTTAGTGAAGTTATAGCATTTTTAGTGTTCATCAAGTGCAGTCCACTCGGCTGACTGCGGATTGGACTCCGGTGTGAAATGATGGAGCCATGTTTCATCCATTGTCACATATTGACGCAAAAATTCCGGTTTATTACGATTGAACAGCTCCAAACACTGCTTAGAATCATCAATTCGTTGTTGTTTTGGGTCGATTGTGAGCACTGCGCAGCACCCACTTTGAACAGAGCTTTCGTATATCCAAATATTCATTCACGATATGTCCAACACGTTCCTTTAATATCGTTAGGGTCTCAGCTATCTCAATCAACTTCACTTTACGGTTATCAGAAATTATTTTGTGGACTTTTTGGATGTTTTTGTTGGTAACAGCCTCTTTGGGGCGTCCACTGCGTGCATCGTCCTCGGTGCTCATTTCGCCTCGTTTAAATTTAGCAAACCACTTCTCTACTGTTGATTTTCCTGGTGCAAAGTCCGAATAATGTTTATCAAGCCAAGTCTTGACTTCAATAGTATTTTTTTTCACCAAAAAGCAATGCTTTATTAACACACGAAATTCCTTTTCATCCATTTTTTCCAACTAACAAAAGTTGCTTCACTAAATATGCTATAACTCACATACTAATAGTGCAGCAGCTGTCAAATTTATGCACGTGTCTTTTGAAGGTTAGGGCTAACTAAAAATCATATGGATTTAAGACTAGTAGCGCCATCTGTGTGTCAGCCTACGAACATGTCAGCCCAACTGTTACATATATATTATATATATGCTATGTTAATAAAAGAAACAAAACATAGATGCCAATATGCAGATCAAGTGAGTTTTATATAGAGAAAGTGAGAGTCGAGAGTCACCTGTGTTAGTCGAGAACTTGCACCTCTTTTCAACAGACTATTTTTTTTTAATTTTTTATTTCCAGACACTCGCGTGACTATTTTTTTGCAACAAAACGGCCGCAACAAAGGACGGGAGGGCTTAACCCAACTTTATTGTTGACAGGTTCCACGGGGGGGGCAACAGCGATTGTGCCTCCTCTCAAAGAAAAGGCGGGTGTGGGGAGGGGGAGGGATCTGAAAGAAAGGAGCTTAGAAAGTGTTAGATTCTCTCTGGCCTTCTTCCTTCGGGGGGTTTGGAGGGTTCTTTATTCTGATCCTGTAGTCATGAACAAAGAAACTGGCTCGCGTCCATTCAGAAGGCAGCACGTGAATATATGAAAAAAAAAAAAAGTAATTGCATCTGGTATGTCTAGAAACAGATCGTGATTAGCGGTTTTCCCTTTTGATCAGGAAATATGATGATGGGAAGTTTTGACAATGGAAAATGACACGTGTGTTGCCTGTTTCTTTCTTTCCTTCTTTTCCCCTTTTTTTTATTTTAAGAAAATAAGGTTACAAAGTAGTTAACATTAAGTTGCAGACAAAGGAAGTATAGGGTTTTATGAGTGTAATTTATATGTGTATTATAAGCGTAATTTTGAAGGTGTCGTTTTGTGCAATAGGATGACGTCGGCTTACTTCCTTTTTTTGGTTTGTTAATTAGAGCAGTTAAAAAAAAGTATAGTAATTTGTTAATCTTCCCTTTTCATGTATAGTTTTTTCCGAAGAAAGGAATAGAAAATTGAATATAGTACATTAAGCGAGTCTTTAATATACATGTTGTTGGAAATTCTGTGGCCTGCGGGTCAACTGGCTAGCTCTCTGGTTTTTGGTACCACATGCTCCAGGTTTGAATCCTAGCGGTGTCATGGATGTTTGTGAGTGATTCGGAATCCACATTAAATTGTAGGTCCTGGTCTGTTTAGCCCTCGTGTGCACAAGGTGACCGTAGAGCGACAAATCAAACCAAACCAATCTTGGAATTTCTGTTTGTATATTAGTATATAGCAATAGTATATTAGTATATTCAGTTTGTATATTAGTATTTTGTATATAGCAATTAATTTTTTTTTTTTGTTTTTTTTTTTGTTTTTTTTTAATGCGTAAGAAATTTTTTAATGTATAAATATTTTTCTTTCTAATTCGAAAAAGCCTGAAAAAAAGAATCTTAAAACCAATATGGATTGCGTTATTTATAAAACACATTTCCTTAATTATTTACATTTATAGATTTAAAAAAGGCAGCAGGTTACAGTGACGAACAGATAGATAGCAATAAATTAATGATGAATTCTACATTATTGCTTTACAAATAAAATTTTTAAAAAAAGGAGGGTTGAGAGGAGAAAGGAAAAAAAAAAAAAAAAAAAGATGAAACTATGGACATGTCAAGTTAATAGAAGATAAACGATAGAAATTTTAAAATAAATTAACAATTTAATATTTTATAATAAATTTATAATTTAAAACTCTTTAAAATTTATAACTTAAATTTATTTTAAATTTATATATATTTTTTTTTAGTTTTATTTACTTGTAGAAAAAGCTAAAAAGGCATTTGGCAAGGCCCCCAGCATAATTACATATCAAAGGTGTTTTGCCGGAGGGGAAAATTTGTTTCCAAAAATAATTTTTTTTTTCTTTTTTTTGTTTCATTCTGAATCTATGCAAAACAATTAGACATTTTAAAATAAAATGCAGTCGCTATTAAAGTTTTTTTTAATATAGATGTTTTTCATATGTTATATAGCATATGTTCATATGTTCGTTAGCATTTTTAAAATATTACACTACACTCATAAATCATAGTGGAAACCATAAAACCATAGTTTAGACGTAGTAAAAATTATTAAATAAGAATTTAGTCAGTCAATATGAATGTAATTATTTTTGTCACATTTGACAATTTTGCATATTTTTCCGTTTGTACACAAACAATAATAATAGCAGCATAAAACAATTATTTAGAACCTTTTATTCTAAAAAATAAGTTAACAGATCAAAGGATGAAAAACAGACCTATTTGTTCTTAAACAGAGATAAGATCTGATTTTTTTTCCCCTAAATAACGATAGTGCGTTACAAAGAGGAGTGATATATCGAATGGCTATTATAATTTTGTTTTTCATGTTAATATTTAATTTTGTCTTCTCAATACGTGGAATCAATAAAGAAAAAAATGAAGGATTTACTATGAAAATTTACTTTTCTAGCGAAGAATTATAAAATGGTGATAATAATTCCTTCCATTTCATTCCAACTTTAAGACCAAACTTAGTAATTTACCAAATTTTATTTAACGATTTAATTGACGATACTATAAATAGAATTTTACATTTTTTTTTATTATATTCATACCACTTAACATACAAAATATTAAGACAGACAACAATATAGAGGTATATTTTTTCTTAGGCCTAAGTTCACGGGATAACTACAAGGCCCGTGACCGTGAATGCGTTTCCATATGAACGACCCACTATTCTTATGATCATGGCTTGAACTAATAGAACACATTTCCCTGGAATCCAAGTACCTACTCCCCCTCTTCTCAAGTGGCTGTAGCATCACAAAAGCATATTAAACTCGCCCTATGCGGAAGCTCTTCACATTGGACACCATACGGCGTATACCGATTGTGCCTTGCTTCATGTGGATCTCACTTTTTTTATTATTATTATTAATTTTGTCCAAGGAGTTTATTGACCTTCAAGATGACTCGAGGGGTCGGGATCTTCCTTAGTCATCCCCTCCAAACAGTATTATGGAGTCGAAGACAGCTATTTAATTTTTTTTTTTTTTTTTTCCTTCTTTTTGCTCGTGCTAGTCCGTGTCAAGAATCCCACCTAATTTTTCGTCTGATATTTAATTTTTTTTTTCTTTCATACAAAGTGAAGTGGCAACGGGTATAGAAGCTTTGGTAATTTGACAGGTATGCACCGTTGTTGGGGGGTTGAAGAGTTTCAAAATCGTGTGCCGGAGATTGGGGTGGAGGTTTGAAGTGGTTTGCTCGAATGCATGACCATATGGATGACCTGAAAAAAAATCCACTCCACGCTTCGGCATAAAAATCTGCTGGATATGACCTCAACCACTTGAATATTGAGTCTCCAAGAAATATGAAACTTTTTATTTATTATTAATATTTTTTTCAAGTTTTTGTAATAAGGTTATAAGGGATGGAGGCTTTTTCCGGGGGCATTGAACTCGACGATATGTATAATGAAAATAGATTTATGGGAATTAATTGCTTTTCTATAAGTACATTGGAGATTTATTAAGCAGAAATTGCAGACCTGCTAGTTGACAATGATTCATTTTCGAATTAAGGGAGCTTAACGAACTTAATTCGAAATCTTACGGAGAGTTTCGTGTTTATGCAGATGGAAAAATTAAACCCATAGATCACTATGTTCTTTCGTTAAGATCTAGGATTATATGAGAAGATGGTGGTAATATTTCACGTGTGCAGCTCCTCGGCAGAGACCTCTGCAACCCCAGGGAGTGTTGTTTCTTATCTCACTTAGTAGACATTTAGACCAAGCCCAGGGACCCTTATGGACTCATGGTCGAAAGGAAAGGGACAGCTTCTGTTGTGATGGAGCACTCGTAGGTAGAAGTCTGACTTGCCTCATTAACGCTCTACAGTCATTTGAGACCGGGACCTACGGCTTAAAGGGTATACCGAACCACTACTAACATCTATGGCGCCGCGGAAACTCGACCCCGAAGCTTGCGGCACCGAGCGCTAGACACACGGCAATATGAATGCAATGCAGTGTACCTCCCATAATGAACTTTGAGTAACGCTGAATTTGCATTTTAGTATCGAAGGATTTATGTCAAAATGCCCGACTATAATAATGCTTCGAATATACTACATTTACAAAATAGCAAGGCCGTAGTGAGATCAAAATTAACGGAAATAAAAATTTACAAATGAATTTGGAAAGCCAGCAATAATTTCACGTCACCTGTAAGAGAAATTGCAAAGGAAAAAATTTTAAAATGTTACTACACACTTTTGTGTTTGTATATTCAATATTTTAGTATATTTTCCTGAGAATCTAACAGTTTTTAATTTAGTTTTGGTTTTGGTTTTAATTTGGTTTTATTAGTATTCATTTTATTATTTATTAACTAAATAATATTAATGGGTGCGCAGTAGATCTACCTCCCCTTGGTGCACCTGGTAACACTTTTCGGTGGCTAAAAGATCTTCAACTTGGCATTATGTTAGATTTATGAACTCTGTTTCAGCATGTTTTGTTGTATTCTCTGTTTTTTTTTTTTGTTGAAATAATAATGTTCATAATCTGCCATTGGAAATAAAAAAATAATAATAATAATAATAAAAGAGAATTTATATGAATGGAAGAATAATAATAATTGACTGTCAGGACCAAACTTAATTATTTTAAAATTTACTAATATCTACAGAATAAACATAATCACAACGATAATGTTCCTTTCATCATGATCAAAATCTGCAGTAATAAAATCATAATCTTCCAAGTTTCAATTTTACTAAATAAAGCACTATTGAAATATAAATTTAAACAGTAATAAATTAAAAATTATTTTTTTCATAACGAAAACTAATTTCCTTTTTTATTGTAAATTAATAAGAAAAACTATAATAATACTAATAATAAATCTTCATAACGTAAGATTTTAAACTGTAGGTCCCGGTCTGTTGAGCCCTCGTGTGCACGAGTTGATCGTAGAGCGGCGAACCAAACTAATCATAACATAAGACCGTCCAAACTATTTGACTTTTTCATGCTGTACAGGTTACAAATCACTATCTCATCATGAAAAATGAATGGTTATAAAATTTTAATTACCTTTTACAAATGATCACAGAAAAAAAAATCGTCTTTTCACTAAATTAATCTTCAACAAATACTTACACGTAATGACAGAAATGATCTTCACTAAGACAGATGACAGACAACTGTCGATAGCATATTCGATTCCCCCCCCCCTTCCACTACTGAACCTACTACAGAAAAATCATTTAAAAGAAAACTCCGATAATGTCATTTTCGGACATTTCAAAAATGCTCAAAGGATAATCATGACGAACGATTATCAGAAGAGAATTAATGTGTGTTTACTTCTGGAAAAAGGGGATAAGATCTAAATGTTAAAGATCCTTGCATCACGAGAGATTAATTGTTCAATCGAATTTCTGTAACTTTAAGCACATAAATTCTTAAATCTTACAAATAAAGCACACACCCTCCGTGATAAATAATTATTAATTTTTTTCAGAAATTGATGAAAATAGAGATAAAATATTAAATAAAATTATTTATAAAATTTCTTTAAAATACAGGTTTTTTATAAGTCCATACAAAGCTACAAGTCGGAGTTTTTTATAATTGAAAAATATTTCATTCGAACTTTATTAATAATTTGGTGGCAAAAAATCAAATAGCAGTTCAAAGCTATAAACTCAGTAATTTTCTGGCTGGTAATCCGTGGATTACACAATAATTTTTTTATTTTTTATTTTCATGAATTCAGATTACATAAAATCTGGCCATTGTATAAAATAACAGTATGCAGTTGCATAAAGTCTGTGGACATTTTTTTCTTGTAAACTATATGAAAATTAATTGCTTTTATAAAATCGACAACACATTGTGTGATATAAATAAAAACTCATCCATTTAAACATAAAGGACAAATATAACACAAAAATAATATTAAATATAACGCATAAAAAATATAGCAATTGTGAATGATGAAATGGAGCCATGTGTGATATAAATGAAGAGTGGAGCTGAAGAGATAAGAACTGGAAAAAAATGGAGCAATGTTTGATATAAATAAAAACTCGTCAATGAAGAAAAATATGTGTTATATATAAATATAACACATAAAGATCGTTAGATCACCGAAGTTAAGCATCATTGGGCGCGGTCAGTACTTGGGTGGGTGACCACCTGGGAACACTGCGTGCCGTTGGCAAATTTGGGACCTGAATGGCCGAGTGTCTAGCGCTCTGGCGCTCGGTGCCACAGGTTTCGGGTTCGAATCCCGGCGGTGCCATGGATGTTTGTAGTGGTTCGGAATCCACTTTAAGCCGTAGGTCCCGGTCTTCTATGACTGTAAGAGCGTCACGGAGCAAAAGTCATGCTTCTACCTACGGGTGCTCCATCACAACAGAAGCTGCTTCCTTCCCCTTCAACCATGAGTACATATGGGCTCGTGGGCTTGGCCAGCCAAGTGGGATAAGAAACAACAACAACAACAACACACAAAGAAAAAAATTTAACTGTTGTGTATGAAAATAGAGCTAAATTTTACAGGATTAAAATAATAGATACCCAACTATACTCCCTCTTTCCTATAAAAAATGGAAAAGCTGATGAATTTATTTTGTCCTGTAATAATAGTAGCAAATAAATAAATATAGAAGGCAACATTTATTATGAAAAAACTAGATTAAATTAAACAATAAATTAAAAACATTACCCCTAATTTTTATTTTGAGTCTTCAGATTTCAGGATTTTTCAATAATTTTTTTTATATTGTTTTTTTCAAAGAATCAACATTAGCATAAGATTCACCTTGACAATTACATTGGGGCCTGAATGGCCGAGTGACTAGCGCTCTGGTGCTCGGTACCACAGTTTTCGGGTTCGAGTCCCGGCGGTGATATGGGTGTTTGTATGGTTCGGAATCCACTTTAAAACGTAGGTCCCGGTTCGTTTATCCTAAAGTGTGCATAAGATGGCCGTACAGCGACAAACAAACCAAACTTGACGATTATCTTCGGAAGCACATTTTCAAATTCTTGATAGCGTCATTTTGTTGCACTTAAATTGTTTTCGTTTTCGTGAGATGAATGAAGTGGTATATGGGGATGTGAAGCAACAAGGACTATAATCCCCTAATCACTACATATATGAACGAACACTTAGTTTTTCCTTATTTTTAATATGTCACTCTCCACAACGCTCTACGATCGTGTTAGACCGGGACCTACGGTTTAAAGTGGATTCCGAACCACTACAAATATCCATGGCACCGCCGGGATTCGAACCCGAAACCTGTGGTACCGAGCGCCAGAGCGCTAGCCACTCGGCCATTCAGGCCCCTTCGTTTCCGTTTTTGCAATAGAACAAACTCTAAACATTGTCACATACCATGGTTAAAACAGCCTGATCTCAAATCAATCGCAGCAATTTTAATGATTGGCCTAGGGCTTTGTTTATAGAAGCAAAAAACAAGATATATCAGCAATTGTAGTCTTCTGAATTCAAAAGGCTTATAGGATGTTATCAAGGATATCCTGGGAATGAAGATGTCAAGTTTAGCTCCGTAAAATTACTATATGTTTAACTTAGCCAGTTTCTCCCAGCCTCACACTATCATATTTCGAACATCCAGTAGATAATTCTTAGAATTCCATTATGGTAATCAACACAAACCCTTGTAAAATGTCCCTTTTATCAATGGTTATCAACCACAAGTTTTTTTAAAAATTTTGAATTGACTCCTAGACGTTTTTTTCAGTGTATTAACATTAAAATTATCAATTCAAAATCCACACGTACTAATTAGATTCCAAACCTTTCTCAATGAAAAGAGTGTCATCAATTAGCCAGCGTTGCGAGACGAATTTCATTAAAATAATAACAATATTCTTTTTTTTTTCTCTCATCCAAGTAGTATCCAAAAGACAGATTTTGTTCTTTTATACCATCAACCATGAAACTAAGCAAGAAATTTTTCTGCCAAAATTGAAAACTAAAGCAACATGTACGAAACGGATGAAACTAAAAATTGTTCTAAAATAATAAAAAATAAAAAAAAATCATTATTTTGCTTGATTTAAAATAAAATCATGCTTGATTTACTTTAAAAAAATATTTTCAAATAAATGTGAATAAGTAGCAAACTGTCATGTATTAATTAAGTTCAGGAATCTAAAACATACTATGTGTAGCAAGTAGTCTGCAATTATGCCAACTAATTTGTTGCTCTAAGAAAACACGTGAAAATATTCATTTATTTTACGAATATCAGCATGATAAGACATTTTTGTGGATCTAGCTTTTCCCATTTTCAAGAATATATCGGCAGGTGAAATATAAAAATGAAATCATGGATTTACTTTTTTAATACAAAAGAGGAATTTTAGAAGGATTGTATACACTATTAAATAACACTAAATTAATAAGGTTAATTAAATTTAATTGTTGAAGTTATTATTAAATAACGTTAATTTACGTGACAGATGTGGTTTAATGTTTGAATCTGGATGCTGAGGAATTAGATGATCGTCTTTTTTTTTTTTTTTTTTTTTTTACTTATTACAAATCTGTTCATCAGTAGAAACGATAAAAAAAATTGAATGAAAATTTTCCGAAATTTTCTTCGCTTTTTTCCAGAATAATATATATTACAGGTGGGCTGAAAAGTTCATAGGCGAACACATAGATGGCACTACTACTATTAAATCCATATAATTTTTAGTTAGTCCTAACCTTCAAAAGAAACGTGTATAAATTTAACAGCTGTTGCACCATTAGTATGTGAGTTATAGCATTTTTAGTGAAGCAACTTTTGTTAGTTTGAAAAAATGGATAAAAAGGAATTTCGTGTGTTAATAAAGCATTGCTTTTTGGCGAAAAAAAGTACTATTGAAGCCAGGGCTTGGCTTGATAAACATTATTCGGACTTTGTACCAGGAAAATCATCCGTAGAGAAGTGGTTTGCTAAATTTAAATGAGGCGAAATGAGCACCGAGGACAATGCACGCAGTGGACGCCCCAAAGAGGCTGTTACCGAAAAAAACATCAAAAAAATTCCACAAAATAATTTCTGATAACAGTAAAGGGAAGTTGATTGATATAGCTGAGACCCTAAAGATATCAATGGAACGGGTTGGACATATCGTGATTGAATATTTGGATATGCGAAAGTTCTGTTCAAAGTGGGTGCCGCGCGAGCCCACAATAGACCAAAAACAACAACGAATTGATGATTCTAAGCAGTGTTTGGAGCTGTTCAGTCGTAATAAACCTGACATGGCTCCATCATTTCACACCGGAGTTCAATCGACAGTCAGTCGAGTGGTCTGCACGTGATGAACACTAAAAATGCTATAACTCACATACTAGTAGTGTAACAGCTGTCAAATTTATACACGTGTCTTTTGAAGGTTAGGGCTAACTAAAAGTCATATGGATTTAATACTAGTAGCGCCATCTATGTGTCAGCCTACGAACTTTTCAGCCCACCTGTTATATATATATATATATATATATATATATATATATATATATATAAAATTTTATTTGATTCTCAGATTTTTTCTCTGTTTCGTTTAATTTTTCTGTTATTTTTGGTGATTAAAAAACATCGTAAAAACAAAATTCTGCCTCACCAAAACAGCATGTTTAAACATGAAAAACAAGTAAATACGTTAAAAAAAAGAAAATAAGTTAAAAAAAGGGAAAAAAAATCAGAAGTTCTGACAATTTTCTATCACTTGTATTTTAATTTGAATATTTCAGTTTAAAAAAATGCTTGCTAAATACATATAAGCGCCATATTTTATCATGTTTACGAATCTAATGCATATTTATAATTAATGATCTCAGTTATTTATCTGCATGAGAATAACGATTCTTTTAATAAGCAACATAAACATTTTTTTTAAAACCAAAAACATCGACGTTTTTATAAATGCGAATTCATCTTAGTCCTTCTCTTTGTTATTATAAAATAAAGAAAGCCGGAATGCCCGAATCACGACATGACCTAGGTTATTAAGCATATTTTTCTAAAGAACCGAGTTCAGATTAAATTTAATTCTGTCATTAGTTTTATCCTTTCGTGTTTTTGAATGAACTGCCGGCGACAGGTTAGAGCAGGCACAATGCCGACCACAGAAGTGAAAAGAATTCGATTTAATTCAAAATGCTGCTATAAAAATGGCAACTGCAGCGTAGATTATAAATAAATAACAATACTAATAAAAAAAAATTTAAAACGTGACTTGGTTAAATGTTCTTCAAAAGAAAAAAAAAAGGATTATATAGAGACTGCAAAACTGAGCATTAGATATGCACTAAAACAAAAATGATATTTTGTTCAAAATGACATCTGAAAATAATAATAATAAAGTTTTCTTAGAAGCTTTTGTTATAAAGATCATATTTTTTTGGCTCTGAGGTACTGATGTTGACAAAAGGTTCTTGTTTCTGTCTAATTGTTAGATTTTAATACAGGCAATTTTTTTTTTTTTTTCCATAAGCACGTAATGCATGAAAATAAAATATTTGAAGAAGAATTCCTGTTGTCTGGTGCAATTTAATATATATATATACATATTTAATTTCAATTATTTGTACAATAATTTTTTTTGTTCAATTTAATCAACTATGTTTAATATTAGTAGGAATATTTAAAATAATAAAAAAATATTTTTCTTCAATCAAAAAATTAATGAAATATTCTATTTTATTTAAAAAAATAACAACTTGAAGAATAGCGTGCTTCTTATCGTAAAATTCTTCGCGTGGTATTTATGTTACATTGTTTCTTTATTCAATTTGATTAAATTAGTTTGTATTAGTACGATTATTTACAATAATAGCAAATATTTTCACTAAAAATAATGAAGTATTCTATATTATTTAAAAAATATCAGCTTGAAAAGCAGCGTACTTCTTATTGTAAAACTCTTCACTTGATATTAATGTTAAATTGTTTCTTTGTTCAATTTAATCAAATATTATAATATTAGCACGAATATTTATAAAAATAGCAAATATTTTACTTTAATAAAAATAAGGAAATATTCTAATTTATTTAAAAAATAACTGCTTAAAGAATAGCGTGCTTCTTATTGTAGAACTCTTCACATGATATTTATATTGTATTTTTAAACAAAGAAACAGATAAAAGGGAAAAAAAACTATTCTGCACGTGATAGTAGATTTTAGAAGAGGGATATGAATTGACGGCTATTCTTGCAACAATAAATTCTAATAAAAATAATAATACCGCAATCGGCATAACGAATTTTCTGTAAAGTTAATCTAATTAATTGATATTGATTTATTATTTCTAATCCTCTGAGTCAAGAGTTTAACATTTATAGGCAGAATTTAAAAAAGTAAACTCAATATATTTGAAGATAAGAAGTTTTTTTTTTTTTTCCTGCGTTTTATTGGAAAAGGTACATAAACAAAACGTAAATATTTTCTTTTTTTATTATTAATACGAAATGAATATAGAGCTGGTAAAAGAAATTCTCTATTTTTAATTTTGTTCAATTAAAATTATATCTTATACTTTTTATAATTCCAAAACCCCCTACCAAAATTCAAATGGCGGATACTTAAATACATTACAAAATTACCGTTTTACTTGTTTCCCGGGGTTTAAGCCTAGTATAATTGTATTTGTATATTGTTAACCAGAGTCTGCTTCGAAACCTAAAAACATTTAATTTTTATAATATTTAAAGATTTAACTATTGGCCATCTTCATTTTCAATGGCGTGACAGCCCTATGGCCTTCTGCTAGATTCTGAAACATGAGATGTTTTCTTTTTACGGCTTAGGATTGTCAGTCCTACATCCAAAAGTCATATTAGATCAGGACCTACAGTTTAAAGTGGATTCCGAACCACTACAAGCATCATGGCACAGCCAGGACTTGAACATTATTTGGTACCGAGCGCCAGAGCGCTAATCACTCGGCCATGAGGTCCCATAGGCCATCTATTTAATTAAAAGCTATAGAAAAAAAATGTCCCTCTCCATCATTGATCGAGCCCAGGCAGGTGTACTTAATACTATACCACAGAGATTTGGTTTGGTTTGTCGCTCTAAGGCATTTTGTTCACATTTTAGGCTAATTAGACCAAGACCTACAGTTTAACGATATACCGAGGTCGTATTAAATTCAACCAATTTAAAAGTATTTTTCTTGCACTCAAATATTTTTTTTATATTATGTAAAATTAATAATTATGTAAATATTTTTTAATGTAAAATTAATAATTATGTAAATATTATTTTATATTATGTAAAATTAATTTTATATTTTGCTAAATTTTATATTACTCAAAATTCGAATATATATTATTGAACTCAGTTTTAAAACTTTTTACTTATATTAATTCATCCATGATTTAAATTAATCTGAATTGTATAACTAATTCTTTTTTTTTTTTTATTTTTCGCGTTTTTTTAATTTAATTAATTATAAAAAAAAAATATTAATAATTTTTTTTTTTTTAAAATTTAAAACAAAAAAAAAAAAAAAAAAAAAGTCATAACAGCTAATCAAAGTCATCTCAATTCTTCAAGTTCGCCACAGCTGTCAATCGCCTGGAAGAAATTCAACCTCATTCCTGGCAATTATTTAGCCCAAACGGAGAAAGGTATTAAAATATTACTGTTATACAATTCCCGTTCACGCTTTTTTATCTTTTCTTTTTTCGTCCTTTAATGTTTTTCTGTCTTTATTACTTTTTCTTTGAGTAAGAATATAAGGGATGATTGATGAAATGACAGCACCTCTTGTCAAACATTCCGACTTGGACACACCCTGAGAAACCATTCACAAAAAGAATAATGTTGCTTTTTTTGTAGATGTCTATCATGGTGAAGAAAAAAAAAAAAAAAAATTCCATCTTTTTTGTTCTCTATTTTTTTCCCAAAGATTGATTAGCTGGATTTCTATTAGCGCGCAAAAGTAGAGATAAAGAAGTGAAGTATTTCATTGTTCTGTCTAAATTTTGATAAAAAAATTTTTTAAATGAGGAATCCTTCTGTTTATTAAAATATTAGATTTTTATTGTTATTATTTTGATTATCAAAAATCAAAATTTTAGTGATTTTGTTACTTTTGTTTCACAAGATTTAAGACCTTGAAACATTGATTGAAAATCAAGTAATTATTTCCTTTAATTAATTATTTTAATGGATCCTAGCAGAGTCACAAAGAAGATTTTCAAGGGGAAGTGTCAGGGCTAAAGAAAAAATTAAACGGATTGATGAAGTGAAAAAGGATCTAAAGAATCTAAAGATCACACATTGGGAAATCAAAGCTCCAGACAGGCGACTTTGGAGTAGTATTGTTAGGGAGACCATGGTCTTACATGGACTGTAATGTTAAGTTAGTTAATTAATTATTTCCCCCTGTTATTTTAAGTAATAAAATATCTATTCATAGTATAAATGGTAATACTATGAATAGATATTTTATAAAAGATAATTTATTTAAGTAATAAATTATCTATTCATTGTATACACACGTACCTTTTATTTTTGCTTTATTTTAAATTTTAACTTAGTTGTAAAATGGTGGAAAACTTTTTTAAAATTTCCATTAGGAAGAAAATTGTATGATACCAGCGTAAAAAATTGGTATGTATATATATATATATATATATATATATATACATATACAAGCAATATATATATATATATAGATATATATATATATCTATCTATACATATACAAGTAATATATAAAATATATTCAATAATTGGCAATAAAAAAATTTACATTCAAAATTTAAGAGAAAATTTATATATATATATATACAAGCAAATTTACACTGATATCATATAATTGTTCCGCCTGAAGGAAATTTTTAATAAGTTTTCCATGCTTAAATTTTGAACGTAAAGTTTTTTATTTGCAATTATTTACTTTCAACATTAAAATCCCTGTAAAAACAATATCTATCTTTATAGTAAATTTTTTTGAATTGCATTCAAACGTAATTGGATAACTTAAACACCCAAAAATTAAAATGATTGACGGTTATATTTTATTAGCAAAAATTTATATTTGCCAAATTATCATAGATGATTAAAAAAATTTCAAATTGTAAAATTTATATAAGAGAACGAAATTCATGTTTCTTCGTAATAAACAAGTAATATAAAAAAAAATAATAAAAAAATTTAAATCTATTCCTTCATTTTTTTCACTCTATAGCAGAAAGTTTTTTATAAATAATTTTCATTAACTTTTTTAAGTTTATCTGGCGCCATCTATTGGTAGATACATGCAACTTAACTCTAAATAAAACTAAAATTAATTAATTAAATTTAATGACTGTATTAATATTTGAGAAAACTGTATTAACATGCAGTGTCATCCACTAAAAGTTCAAAAAAATGTATTTGAACTCGAGCGGATGAATAAAAATTATTTTATGAACGATTAAAAATTTGAACAAGATATATATATATAGGGAGAGTATGAGTGAGTAGAAGGAATTGAATAAGGAACAAAATAGTTAAGTGTTCACAATATGATAAAGTGTGAACTTTTTTGTAAAAGTTTCATTAACCTCATCAGAGTTATTGCCCTTCCTATATAAACTTTTGGATCACACTTCCGTGTATGTTAATTATGATTAAAATATGCTAAATACAAAAATCTATATACATTTCGAAAATGATATATGATTTGCAAATGAAAGAAAAGAAAGAAAAATAATTACCGGAATATACAGTAGCCCTCATGTACAATGATAGGATCATGTATCAATGTTTGAAAACCAGAATCTAACCAGTCTGATTAAATAATAAAGTGTCGCGAATATCTAAAAATTCAACACTCGTGCAATGTTAATTTATACTATTACTATTAATAGTATAAAGTTTGAAAATAAGTGACAGTTCACAATGGAAAATTTGATGAAAGTGAAGTAGAAAAATTATTATTGGATATGATTGGAATCATATTCATCTGTTTGTATAATCACGTCATACGATTGGATTTATCAGTTTTTTTAATTCATACTCAAAGAAAGAAAAATAAATAGATAGGTAGAATTAATCCAGATACCTGACATGTATAAAGGGGAAAAATTTTTAAAAATCGATCAGCTTAGTAGTTGTTGAGCCAGTTAGCTGCCATCAGGCCATCATCTTGTCGTATCTCAACAATATAAAAATATTTGGATGTTCTCAACTGTTATTAGATAGAATATTTCGTATATTTTTTCTTCTGATAATCAAATCAATTTTTAATTCATTATTATAAGCTTAAAGAAGGCGGAAGGGAATTTTTTTTAACTTGAAATAAATTGAAAATTTTAAGAATTGATCACCTTTAATTTCCTACTGAAGTAGGGATATGTAAGGGAAAAAAAATGGACACGATTGGTTTTCAAAAAATGAAATTCGATTACAATTCGATATATACATTTCTTAAAACTAAAAATGAAATGGTAAATACACAAACTGACACTGAAAATGTTAAAAATATAATTTTAAATGCTCCCCAATTAGAAATATATTAAATAATAATAATAAAAGTTAAAAATTACATAATTAAGAATTAAAATCTATTAAACATAGAATAAGTCACTTTGAATGGTAAAAAGTCCACGTTTTTTTATTTTATGAAAAATTGAGTTAGTAATAAGTTTATGTTTAATAGGAGAAAATTTAAATGTCTTAAAACTTAACTTTTACAACTGGAAAAATAATGAATGAAAACTTCATAACGAGAAGAGGATACAGAAGTTCATTATAAAATACTTTTTCTTTCTACTTTCATTAATCTACAACAATGAACTTTTAAAATTAATTTCAATAAAAAAATAATTTTTCTAGAAATAATAAATCCAAAAATATCAATCTCAAAAATTAAGGATTAATAAAATGGGCATACAAGAAATTCGTTCAAAATAATTACAAAAAAAATTTATATAATCTAAGTATTTTTTAATTGCTTCCCACAATATTTTTACAGTAATCTTAGACAATTATAATTAAAAAAAGAAATAGTTTATTTTAGCATAGAAAAAGAAAAGATTGAAGAAATGCTAGAAATATTGATTAAATATTAGTATTTGAAATTGATAGTTTAGGTAATGTTTTCGTATAATGTGGATAAATTTTTAATTGCTTCCCACAGTATTTTTACATTAATGTAAGGCAATTGTAATTAAAAAAAGAAATAGTTGACTTTAGCACGTTAAAAGTAAAACATATGAGATTGACGGATACTAGAAACATTGATTAAATATTAGTATTTGTAATTGATAGTTTAGGTAATGTTTTCATATAATGTGGATAAATTTTTCATCATATGTTTCTGATAAAAAAAAACTCTTAACAATTAAAAAAAATCCATTTTTATTTTGTATTCATGATTTTTTTTGTTTTGTTTATAGTAATGAAATATTATACCATTTTTCTATTATTATCATTTTTATAGCTTCAAATTTTCACTGGAAATAGCAATACTAAAAAATCCCATGAACAAAATTATAATCAATAAGCAATTTTTATCGTTGATAAATATTGCTTCCATACACGCCGAAACTCATACAACATAGACCAATTTTGAGAGGGAAATTAGAATAAGATAAATAAATAGAAAAATTTGAAAGATGGCCAGATCAGTTTCAGAAAAATGATGTTACTGCATTATTTAGTTGAGATTTCCGACGGAAATCTTGTCAATGTAAGGAGAGATTACCTGAGTGCTTTTACAAGACTTATCTTTAATCTTGTTTTCAAGCCAATTTCCCCACTAATTCCAGATCTTCCGCCTTATACTTTTCTAATGTGTTTATCTCCGATCTGAGCTTTAAAACCACAAAAGATTTTCATCCTATTTGTCCGAGATCGAGGGCGGAAAAATATACTTTCCCTTCCTGTTTTATTTTTAATCTTCTCATCGTAAAGGTTTCCTTTGATTTTCGCAAGACTCAAAATTTTTGAGAAAGCGGATCGAATTTCAGGCCTGGTTCCCC
Source organism: Caerostris darwini (assembly GCA_021605075.1). Taxonomy (NCBI): domain Eukaryota; kingdom Metazoa; phylum Arthropoda; class Arachnida; order Araneae; family Araneidae; genus Caerostris; species Caerostris darwini. The sequence continues at coordinate 34,829 of BPLQ01006880.1, read as the reverse complement.
CACAAAAAAACCCGCGGATAATTTCGAATGATTTACAAAAGAAAGGGAATATGAAAAGCCCCCCTTAGGTAAGATTTCACTTTTTATTCCTTTTCATCTTTTCATTCTGCCCCAAAAGATAGCCACCGGCAATCTTACGTTCGAGTTGTGTTGTTGTTCTTTGTCATTCGATAATCGTCTGCGTTTATATTGTTGCGTAGGACGCCTTCGCATGCCCGGTAGTCAGCGAAAAAAGAATCCACAACAACAACAACAAAAAAAAGATGCTTACGATTTTATGCTTTCGAGTTCTTTGCTGTCACTCAAGCAGCACTTGTCAAGGGGGCGGAACCCTCACAAGGGAGGGGGATGGAAGCCTCGTGCTTCACGTGCGGATCCAATTAATGGATATTCAATGGAGTCTAAGAGGCAAAAGAAGTCTGGATTTGTCAAAGAAGTGAAAGTCCCAAAGCTGCAAGCAGCACCAAAAAAAAAAAATTCAGCACGAACCTGCCAAAAATAGAAATTCGAGTTTTGGGTAGGTGGTAAAAAGTGTTTACAAGCTGACCGCATTGCATATTTGAATGACAAAACGAGCCTGTCATAAATTCGATGACGGCCCGTCAATGTTGGGCTCTTTTTAACCCAGCAGGTGGGTGGCTTTTTCTGAAAGGCTGTCAATGTTCGATTCAATCCCGTCGGCCCTTCACAAAACTAACCTTTATACAGATATCATAAGTTGCTGAGGGTGAAAGTTCTTGCAAGATTATTCTTGACCAACTGTTTCTGAAAGAGAAAAGTCAAAGCTACGCGCAGAGAAAGGATAAACCGATTTTTCGATTGAGTTGTCTGAGATAGGCAAAGCCTTTGGGGCAGAGGTTTAACAACCTTTTTGAAATGCATACCGGTCTCGGTTGAAATTGTATTTGTTTGGTTACTGAAAAAAGGAAAAACGTGAACAAGGGATTATTCGACTTAAAGTAAGATATCGAAAAGAAAATTTATTTGCTAAAACAACAAGGAGTTAACAAGAAAGTTGTATTGACTTTATGAAAAGTTGCATAATATTTGCATTTAACATTTATTACCCAATTCAAATAATACAATGTATAACGTGAAAAAAATAAATCAAACGATGATATTAAAATTCTGTTAAAGTAGCCAAATTTACATGTAATTTCAACAAATACTGAATAATAATGGTTTCGACTTGACATATTTTTTTTTCATACTGAGTAACAAAAATATAATTCAAGTTTTCTAAATCCTTATTACTAAACATTAAGTGTAATTCATTTTCTAATTTTTTTTCTGAACGACAAAAAAAAAAAAAAAATTTCCGCATTTACATCTATTTCATAATTTAAAAAAATGAAAACAAAAACTATGATTAAATTAATGTTAAAAATATTTAACGGAATTTTAAAAAAATAAGTCTAGCATGTAAAAAAAAAAAAAATGTTTTTCTTAACAATTTTTATTTCATTTTGTATTTATAAATTCCTCTGTATTAATTATAATAATATTTAAATATTTTTATAAATTTATACATTTTTAATAACTTCACTAAATAAATAAAAATATCATCCTCATCATTGGCGCAACAGACCCATCCTGGGCCAAGGCCGCCTGCCTACTGGCAAATTTCAAGACAGGAGATGTTGTCTTTTTACAGGGTAGGGTTGACATCCTTACGCCCAACAGTCATATGAGACCGGGACCTACGGTTTAAAGTGGATTCCGAACCACTACAAACATCCATGGGCCCCGCCGGACGTCGGACTCCAAAACCTGTGGCACCGAGTGCTAGTCACTCTGCTGTCAGGCTCCAAATAGAAATATAATTTATGGAAATAATAAATTGAAAATCAAGCAAATCAAAATTTTAAAAAGTTCTCCATTTATGTTTGAATCTTACGTTAGAAAATATATATAGGGTATACCTTGGTTATAAGCCAAGAACTATAATTAAATTTTTTATTTATTTTATAACATGCTCCTTCATAAGAAGATGTATAGTTAAAAAAAATTTAATTCACCAGTTCTTACTTTAAATGCATTTTTAAAACAGATGCCATTGCGAATTTGCTTTCCTCTGGTATTTATCCTTTTAGAAATTTCTTTCCTGAATATATATCGTTAAACAGTTTAAATGGTAAATGAACTTAGCGCTTTCTTTCATCAGAATTGAATAATGAACTGATGAAAATGGTTTTCAAACCGTGATGTAATTTCTAAGCAGACAATTAGTTTACAAGGAAGACTCTGAAGAAACGAAGTTGTAAGCTAATGAGTAAAACATAAGTCATTAGCAAGTTGTAATGGAGCTTGATGCTTAATTGAGCAAAACAAAAAATTGTACAAAAATCTCTAATAGATCTTTAAAAAGCTTTGTGAGTAATGATTATGAACTAAAGAGATGAAAAAAAAAAAAAAAATGACGATTCATTTTAGCGCCATTTTTTTTCTCGATATTTTCGAGTCTTTCTTGATCCTTCAAGATAGCCAAAAGCACATTTTTTTTTACTAGAAAAGAATTCCTTCTAAGGAATTTTAGATATGTTAAGATGAAATATTATTTCTAAGATTCATTAAAATGGCAAGTAATTAATATATAGTTTTGTTGTAATGTTAACTACTAAGTAAAGTGAAGGATTTTGTGAATATTCACAATTTGTCTTATTAATTGAAAAAATGATTCAACTAATAAGACAAATTGTGTTTGTTAATAAGGCAGCGTAGTGTAATAAGGTAGAATGGTACGTTTCTTTTTTGTGTTATTTTTATACAATTAATAATGGTCTCCGATGTGACAATGCAAATAATATACAACTGTTCTCAAGTTTCTATAGCATTACCAAATATGGTGTAGATCACAACTTTTTATGTTATTTTACTGTTTTAATTTTGTTTAAATATTTTCACAAATAAACTTTCTAATTAAGCGAATTAAAAATACCCAAAACATTTATGTATAATAATAATGACCTCCAATGTAACGTAATTAATATATCACTGTGCCAATGTTTTTATGTTATTGCCAAATGTGGCATAGATCACAGACAAGTAATTAATGTCTATGATCTATGCTACATAGTAGTAGTTAGCATTTTGTTGTAATGCTACTACTAGTAAGTG
>BPLQ01006880.1:0-29893 GCA_021605075.1 Caerostris darwini | reverse complement strand
AAAAAATATATGAATGATAAAAAAAGATTTAAAAACTGTATATAAAAATCTTCACAATGATTTAAAAATAAAAAAAAAAAAACAGAAATAACTTTAACCAGAAATTTAAGTAATTTTGTCCCTAATTTTAAAGGAAATTTATAAAAGCAGTGTCACAAATAAAATAATTTGAAGTTATCTATGTTGATAATGAGTTAGCCAGAGTTAATGTTTGAATGTCCATGTATGTTGTAAAAACATGTATTTAAGTTGAAAGAAGATTGTAGATTGAAGATTTTATTTTTCATATGATCAGGAACAACAGTATTATATTTAGCATTTATTTTAGAGTATTATTACTTATTATATAATGACAAAATAGCATTTGTGTGTTTTGTTAATAATCATTTGCCACTGTATATTATTAACAAAAAATAATGTATAAAATATAGGTATAATGTATAAAATAATGTGTATATTCATAGGTGTTTTGTATTAAAAAATATGTTTACTGATAATGGAAGCAAAATTGAGTACATATTACGCTAATAATACAATAGGTATATTCAAAGCCAGCTATTTTATGCATTGAATAATAATTTGTAACAAATATTATTCTTCAGAACATTTTCTTTATCATTTTTTTTTTCTTCTAATTTTTCACTAGGTGTTTTCTAATAATTTTTTAACACTTTTTATAATCCTTTAAAAAAAAAAAAACTTTCTTAATATGATTCTTTTAACTTAATTATCAATGCCACATCCCTTTACTGCACAATTTAGGTTAAAGCAATCGTCTTATTCCTTTAAATCAAATCAATGATAGATAAATATTCTTTATTTTAGTAGTTTAAAATAGCTTGAAGCGTAAGTGTGGATTAAGATTTTGATTTCAACATTAGAATTTCTAAATAGAATAACTATCTATCATTTATGATCAACTTTTAAAAAAACGAATTTATTTTAAAGTTGTTCATGAGTGAAAATAGTTTGGGTAATAATAACCCATTCATCAGAATGCTAGAGTTATTCAATAAAGTACTTGATTATCTGAAAGCTATAAAAGTTGAGTAGTAAAGCAAGTAGGATAAGAGTCCATTAGTAATTTATAAAATTATTTTCAATTAAGTAATGAAACTATAAAAAATATTTTTTAATTTTTATGTAGGTTTATCAAAAGATTCAACAGCAAGCTGGTTTCATTGAATTCTCTTTATTGCATTTTGAAGAAGCGAAAGAATTATTTCTTGAAGGACAATTGGATGTAAGAGAGGTAAATACTGTGCTATATTTTTTCTTTCCAGTGCATAAAGAATTTTAGATGTTCTTTTCATAAGGCAATTTATTTTGATTTTAAGTGGTAGAAAAAAAGTGTTAAGTGTTCCAATTTTTTATCATAATTTTTTAAAAATTTATTTGTTACATTTTCACTTTTTTATATTATTATATAAATTATATGTTTTTGTAATTTTATTATTATTATTATTATTTTGTTTCATTTTAAAGCCATAATAGCTATTAATGTTTTGGGAATGAATTTTTCTGAAGATTGTTCTCTTTATAAAATGCATATATATATATTATAAATTAAATTAATGTTTATCAATAAACCAATATTTAATTATATTTTTTTCTTTTTACTTTCTTTCACCATCTCATAAAGTTTTCTCTTTTTGAAGTAAAATGTTCATTAACAGTGTTATTAATTTTGAATTGAACTATTGAGACGTAGGATTTTCACATTGTTATATGTATGATGTCAAACTTTAAGTATTAAAATATATTTAGAGGTGTAATTCTTATTAGTACATCAAATTTAGAAGTAGATAAATATAATTTTATAAAATAATTTTCAATTTTATCTTAGAATTTATTTATTAGATTGTATTTATTAGAATTTACTTTTAGATTATATTCCTTTCATATTTGTTCTGATTAATCTATAACATTTTATATTAAAATTAAAGAGTTTATTTTGAAGATCAGCTATAAAATTTTCATTATAGACTGTTTTACATTAATATTCTTTTTTTCTTACGAAGCATCTAAATATTTAAGTGTATATTTCAACTTAATAAATATTTAAAAAAGACTTTATTTCTTTAAAATTCTTTTTAATGCTTTTAACCAATATTTTAGTCTGTTTCTTAATTGAAAATTTAAGTATATAAAAGTAAAATGTTTAAATTGTAAAATAATTTTTAGTTAAAGTAGTGCTTGATTATTTCTATTGTTAAAACTGCTATCACAATAATTGTTAAAGTAATTAATTAAATGCTCATAATCTATATTAAAATATCATATATCTTTAAAAAATTTCTAGAGAGAAATGCCAGAATTATTTTATACATGTCATATATTTCTCAAACTATTTTTGATTTAAGTTATTTGAAATTATTTCTTCTTTTTTCAGACTTAGGTTTCATAATTTTTTATTTTCATTTTTCTAGTTGATAAGTTTATTTCCTGACTTACTTCCAGCAAGTTCTTCTTTTATTCGAAGGAACCCACCTTTACATGATATTGGAAATGTTAGTGAAATGTGTTCTTTCGAATCAAACGAAATCCAATCTTGCCGAAAATTCCTTCTCCATTATTTAGAAACAATACGAAATTCTATGGATGCAGCTGGAAGTAAAATAGTAAGCTAACTTAAGTTTTAATTAGAAATAAAATTGAAGAAAATTTTGTTCAAGATTAAATAATTGATTATACATTGAATGAGTTTAAACAACTTTATTTTCGTTTTTTGGGATATATTTTTTAATTTGAGAATAGGCTGATTTAGGCTGTAGAAAAAAGAAATTTTAAAATTATACTTGCATAAGAATTTTTCATAAGTTAATATTTCTATTGAAAAACTTTTAAAACTTGAAATATTTAAGTTTCAATTTATCAAAATATTAATTGTTACCAAAAAAACGCATTTATGTTTTAATTTAAACAATCAAATGTTATTTAAATCTGTATGTTATTCAAAAATCATTACTTTTTATAAAATTACATAAAATATTTTGTTTTCAATTTTATTTATTAATGGCTTTATTTGTATTAATTTAAGCCACTACTTAAGATTTTAAAAAAATGTTTTTACTTTAGGAAATCGATACTGCGCTTCTTAAACTTTATGCTGAAATGGATTATACTACTTTATTACAATTCTTAAGTGGAACTGATATTGGATGTCAGCCTAAAGAAGGCGTAGAGGTTCTGCATCGATTTCAAAGATATCATGCTTTAGCTTTATTTCATTTGAAATTAGGTGAAAATGATTCTGCTCTGGGAATATGGTCAAAGTTAGTAAATCTTTCATACTAGTATTAATGCTTCCATTTTAATTTTTTACATTTCTATGTTGTTGTTCTAATGCAGCTATCAATACAGACAGTTAATCTTTATGCCACAAGCAAGGGCTGCAATGCTGTTACTTATTTAATACTACCCAGAGGGCATGTGTAGTTTTGAAGATTTGCTACAGACGCGAATAACACTACCTCCTACGATCATATTAGATGGGGATATATGATTTAAAGTGAATTCCGAACCATTACAAACATCCATGGCACTGAAGGGATTCGAACCCGAAACCTGTGGTACCGAGCGCCAGAGCGCTAGCCACTCTGCCATCAGGCCCCATTTTTACATTTCTATAAATTTTAGTATTCTAAAAAATATAAATATATATATATTTTTATAATTAAATTTAAAAGGTTTTAATCGCCTTTAGTTATTATATGGTTTTAAACCCTGTCCAGATAATTTATTATTATTTATTGATTATATATTGAATTTTAATAAAATAAAATCATCTAATGTAATGGAACGAGTTAAAACATTTGTGAACATTTTAAAATACTATTTATTTTCACAATATTCTGTGTAAACTAATTGTATATGTAAAAAATATAATAACAGGGAGATATTATGTATGTATTATTAATCTTTTTTAAAATATTGTTTCTCATCTTTTTTTAAATTTTAGAATCATTAGTGGAGAATTTTCTGATCCATTTTATCCAGGATTAACTCATTTTATTGAATTTTTAAGCAAGTGAGTAGTTTTTAATTTTTCCATCTGTTAAACAATGTCTTTTTTTCTTAACAGTAATTCTAAAATTTTGAATATGTGTAACATAGAAAAAGACAAAATATATATAAAATTTGTTATTAATTTAATTAGTGGAACATTATGTGATAACTATACAAAAAGGTTTTATATATATATAATAGCAATTTAATGCAACTTAATTCTGTTTTTTAGCTATAAGCTTTGAATATTTTATTTCAGGCTCAGTGATCATTTGCTATTATGGAAATATGTTGATTTTGTTTTAGAAAGAGATCAGCGGTTGGGAGTTAGGGTAAGTTGATCCTGAAGGTAAATTATTTTTATTAAAAATGACACAAAATATAAAATAAAATATTATTATAGAATAATATATATTCTAATTTATCTTAATTCACATATTATAAAATTTTTTGTGTATTATTTCTAAAATTATTATTTAATAGTAATTTAACTACAAAAAAAAAAAAAAATCTTTGGAGGTTAGTCAATTCAACAAAAAATATATTTTACAATGATAGAATTTTAATTACAAAAAAAGAAAAATCCAGAATCTATTTCCATTCAGTAAAACAAATCAGATTGGTATTTTTTTTTTTTTCCCCCAGAAAATATCAGTAAGTAGTTAAATTGAAATCTCTATAATTTTCTTTGCTGACTGTTTGAGAGGTTGAAATACTTTTTATTCTTATAAAATGGAAGTTTCTGAGGATTAGCGAATTAGTTATAAAATCAAGAAAAATTGAAATTCCATCATAGAAATATGCAGAAATAATTTTAAAAGACCCATCATACATTATTTGCTCTATAGTTAAAATATATATATAATAAAGGTAGAAATATAACTTAAAATAATGATAATAAATAGTGTGTTAATTTGATAATTTTTAGCATATTTTGTTTCCTTAAATTAAATATACTAATTTTGCTTGTATCTATCTAATTATATTGCTTATTACTACATGTTATAACAATAGGATAAAAATATGCATAAAGGATATTAATGAATTTCATGTATCAATCATAAAAGTTTAAATTTTAAACTAAGATTGTATTTTAATATAATATTTTCATTTAAAAGAAAATTTCTCTAATATAATCCAAATAGTAATAAATCTTAAGCTTGATTATTAAATGTGACATAAATATTGATTGATCATTTTAGTGAAATTTTCAAAACAAAATATTCTCTCATTATTAATAATTATTCGCATATTAGTAAGTTCATGAATTAATAAATAAGTGTATTTTAACAAAGAGTATATATATATTAAAGGAAACATATATAGATATACAAAATATTTTAAGTGATAGCATCTATTCAACTGAAAACTAAAATTTGTTATATTCATTATTACATTAAAACATTTTCAAAACAAAATATTCTCTCATTATTAATAATTATTTGCATATTAGTAAGTTCATGACGTAATAAATAAGTGTATTTTAACAAACAGTATATACATTGAAGTGACAAAAGTCATGGGATAGCAATATGCAAATTTTCAGATGGCAGTAGCATCACGTAGAACAGGTATAAATGTGCAGTGCTTTCGCAGAGCTTTCATTTCTGTTCAAGTTATTCATGTGAAGAGGTTTTGACGGGAATTAACAGACTTTAAACGCGGAATGTTAGTTGGAGCTAGACGCATGGGTCATGCCATTTCGGAAATCGTTAGGGAATTCAACATTACCAGATCCACTGTGTCAAGAGTGTGCCGAGAGTATGAAATTTCAGGCATAACATCCCACCATGGACAGCGCAGTGGTCGACCGCCTGCACTTAACGACCGAGACCGGCGACGTCTGCAAAGAGTCGTAAATTCTAACAGACAAGCAACACTGCGTCAAATAACCGCGGAAATCCATGTGGGGCGTACAAGGGACTTGTCTGTTAGAACTGGGCTGAGAAATTTGGCTTTCTTGGGCTATTCCAGCAGAAGACCAACTCGAGTTCCTTTATTGACAGAACGACATCGCTTGCAGCGACTCTCGTGGGCACGTGAGCATATCGGTTGGTTCCTAGATGAATGGAAAACCGTGGCCTGGTCCGATGAGTCACGATTTCAGTTGGTAAGAGCTGATGGTAGGGTTCGAGTGTGGCGCAGACCCCACGAAGCCATGGACCCAAACTGTCAGCAAGGCACTGTTCAAGCTGGTGGTGTCTCCGTAATGGTGTGGGCTGTTTTTTCATGGCATGGACTTGGTCCTCTGGTGCGACTGGACCGAACATTGACTGGAAATGCTTATGTTCAGCTACTTGGAGATCACTTGCAGCCATTCATGGACTTCATGTACCCAAACAACGATGGGATTTTTATGGATGACAATGCGCCATGTCACCGGGCCACAACTGTTCGCGATTGGTTTGAAGAACATTCTGGACAATTCCAACGAATGATCTGGCCACCTAGATCGCCCGACATGAATCCCATCGAGCATTTATGGGACATCATCGAGAGGTCTGTTCGTGCCCAAAATCCTGCACCATCAACGCTTTCACGATTATGGACGTCTATCGAGACAGCATGGCTCAATATTCCTGCAGAAGACTTCCAACGACTTGTTGAGTCCATGCCACGTCGAGTTGCTGCACTTCGCCGGGCGAAAGGAGGGCCGACACGATATTAAGAGGTATCCCATGACTTTTGTCACTTCAATGTATATATATTAAAGGAAACATATATAGATATACAAAATATTTTAAGTGATAGCATCTATTCAACTGAAAACTAAAATTTGTTATATATATGCATCTTATTCATTATCGTTGTATATATTTTACTATTTACTTTCAAAATAAATATTTCCTGAAAAAAAAATTTTTTTTTTCTCTTTTCTACAATTGTTTATTTGTAGTGTTTCCTATTTATATTAAACTGTTAATATATCCATTTTAATTAGACTTGATATGCATTTTTTTGGAATATACATATAGGCAGAAAAATTATAATTTGTCAAAATTAGGAAATTTTTGTATATGAAAAATTTCTTTGCTTAAAAAACTATATTGTATATAAAAATGGCAAAGTATTTCATCTGATTTTGTTTTATTATAATTATTAGATTTTTACTGAGCGATCACCATCTGAAACTTCTGAGAGATTAAGACCAGATTTTATTGTGGAATATCTCCATAGGTTTCCAGTAGCCCTAGTAAAATTTCTTGAGTACCTAGTATTTGAAAAGAAATTAGAGGTTAGTTATTGTTAAAAATAAATATATCTTTACTAATTTACATAAACATGTTTATTAGATAATTTTTTTGTAAAATGCACCAAGTTTAAATCCGTGATATGCAATTTATTCCTTCAGCTTAAGTGTTTTTATTATAAATTTAAAAAAAAACTATTGTTATTCATATATTATAATACCTAAGAAATAATTTTATTCTACTAAGGAAGTTTTCTTGTGTCTTTCTATGTGTTTTCACTATGAAAGATCTTTTAATTATTGCTATATTTTATAAGCCTATTCTAGTTCTATTTTGCCATTATAAACTATACAATATTTCCAAAAAATTTTTGAATGCTATTAATAATAATATATTTTTATATTATCTTTTTAATACAAATTATGCACTTATTTTAATGTCATTATTTATATTAATCAAATAATAATGTAAGTATTTAATTTTGAAAAAAAATATGATTTAAATATAATTTGTCTTTTATTAGAAAGAAAAATTTCATACACATTTGGCTGTTCTGTACATGGATAATGTCCTTCAAATTCTGAAACTCCCAGAACCAGAACAAACAGATTTAAATGATTCAAGGTACTTTTTTTTATTGGTAATTTACATTGATTGTAATTTTTAATTTGTTGTGAGATTTTTTTTTCACTTGTTAAAAATTTTAAATTGCATTATTATTAATTTGCATATTATTAAATTGTTAATGTTTATTATAATAATGACAGCAATCAAACTTTTACTTTTCTAGGAAAAAGCTTCAGCATCTTCTTCATTCATCTTCACTCTATCGTGTCCAATTACTTCTAGGTAAAGCTACAGAAAGTAATCTTCATAAAGAATGTGCTATTCTCTATGGAAAGGTACAGTTGAATTTAATAATACATGAAATATTTATGTAGCATGGGTGCTTCAAAATACTAACATCTACAATATTTGTATAACTTTTTAAAGATTGGAGCGCAGTTATCTCTTACAGTATTCTAATTATATGCTTAAATGTCAAACAAAATTATTTAAAAACTTTTGAATTATAATTTAAAAAAAAATGTTTTTCATGAAAAAGTGTTATTTTTAAATTTCTCCTTGTGGTTTAAATTTCATCGAAATAATTTAACACAGTTGTTGACAAATTCACTTATGGGTTATATGATTCAGTTATTAGATATCTTAAAAAATTATTACAGTATGTTTTATGTAAAAATATTCAAAAATATATTATGTTTTTTGGAAAATAGAAAAAAATTAGTTAGATATCAAAAGATTCATATTCATATGGAGTATCTTTATTATATCGAAAATTTTTAAATCCTCAAATTTTTATGATATTTTAACGATTTTTTAGATGCGTTTTGAATGTGACCAAATAACAAAGAAGTAGAATTTAAAAGATGTCAGACTTCTATTTTATCCAAGGAAACAAAATATAATTGCCTGAATTGAATGATTTTGGTTTTATGGGTTGTCTTGTATTTGAGATTTATGCTCGCCACTTGGCTGCTTTATCCAATTGTGTCTTTATAAGAGAGAATATAGATACATGATATATATTATTTCCAAACATCAATTATTTAATTAATGCGGTTGAAATTTTTTTTTCCCCTTAATTTATGTTTCATGATCCCAAATGTTATATTATTGTAATTCGTTTGCGCTTATTCTAATGTCTAAATAAATTAGTTTACCACTATTTTTAATTAGCTTGAAGAACATGAAAAAGCTCTTAAAATATTGGTGCATCAATTACAAGATCATGATGCTGCCGAAGATTATTGCATACGAATGTCAAATGGTCGAGACAAGAAGTATAGACACAGGCTGTTTTATGCATTACTAAGTGTTTATCTTGATAGCACTTTAGAGTAAGTTGCAAATATTCTTTGGAAATAAAAAATATTATTTAAAAAAGGAAGACAATTTATTTTTATTTTATTTTAGCTCTAGTTAATATTGATTATTATATGGATTTGTTTATAAAAGTATTTTTTAATGAAAAAAAATTTTAAAAGGTTGATAAATAAATTATTAATGTTGCCATCAAAAAATGGATTTAATAATCAAAAGATTATGGTTTAAAGTTATATTATAATCCTAACCATAGCTGTTATAAACAAAGTAACACATAACATAAAGTTACATTGCAATCCTAAGCACTGTTAGTTAGAGTGCCTATTAGAAATAATTCTTTGTTGTGTTGAATAAGGAGATCATAATTTAGATCCTCTTACATTTAACAAATTTTTTGTGGAATAACATTCATTTTCATAATATCTTGCTCTGTTATTTGACTGTGTTTTTTACTGATATGTGATAGAAAATGTGAACCATCTTAAGAATTCCCGCTATAAATTCATTTCCGCTTATTTGTAGATGTTTAATAACAGACTCCGCTGTTACTCTTTGAATGTTAGTCACTTATTAAATGTTCATAATTCAAGATAAAATATTTATAATTAACAAAAAAAAAATTTTTTTTTCTTTAAATTTAATTTTTGCCTTTGTATATATATATATAAGGCTTTATTTTAAAATTCCTCTATAAAAACTCTGTACTATAATAATAATCTTTATCATTAAGTGAACTGATGTTGTAAAAAGTTAAATTCAATAAAATTTAAAAGGTCTTTCAAGGTATTAATTCTTATTTGAAACAATTAATTGTCCTTTTCATAGAAATGCAAAGACTACTTCACAATTAGCCAAAAATTAATTTTTTTTTTTTTTTTTTTTTTTTTTTTTTTTTTTTTAATGTATTAAAAAAATTTAAATGTTAATGACTACTACTATTTTTTGAATTTTTATTCATATATTTTATAAAATTTTCATCCTATAAAAGTAATATATTCAATAACCAAAAATATTTATTTCATTAACTCAATACTTTTAGAAGCTTTTTATAAGTTTTATGAAAATATATATTTATAATTATAGAGAACAAAAAAGAGAAGAAATGTTGCCAGCTGCAATTCAACTGCTAAATAGTGAATTGGCAGAATTTGATGTTTCTAAGGTATTGCATGCTATTCCATTTATATTGTAGATACTAATCCATTTAAATGTTTAGAGTGAAAATAATTATAGAGTTACATTCTTGGATAAATCCTATTTCTGTATTCTCCTTAATGCCCCAAATTAATTTTTTAATATTTTATGAATTGCTCGGACGTAACAACATTAATTCTAAAACAGTTGTTTAGCATATATTGATAAGAAAGTAAAATTCTTTAATAAACATTATATAATGTTTTTATGATAAAATATTTTGTCCTTCTGCTGATATACTTCAGTTATATGAAATTTTATTAATATTTTTAATATATTAAACATTAAAATAGATATAATTAACAGAAATAGTATAGGTATAATTCTATATAACTAATAATTTTTTTCTCTGTAATTTAAATATAAAAACGAATGTACTGTTAAAGATGGATTCTACTACAAATGTAATACATTTCTTTTCTAAAAATCATACATATTACTGTAATATGCTCCCATATTTCATTTATGCATATTATTTAAAATATAGCAATCCATTATTAACTATATTGAACAAATTGCTACTTTATTTAAACTATCACATTGTATTTTTTCAATTCTAATAATGAAAATCTAAAATAATTTTTATATCTGCACAAATATATTGAGTGTTTAATGTGTAAAATGTTATTATATTTTAAAACCTTCAAATCATATTATTTCTTTTAAATATTATACTTCATATTTTTACATTAGAATTATTTTATTTTTAAGGACTGAAAACAAATTATTTCAAAATAAAAACCGCAGTTTAAAACAAATAAATTAAAATACGCTATTATATAATTAAATTTTCCTTGCAATCTAAAACCCCATAAAATTTTATTCGTAGCTTCAAAAGCTCTTTTAATCTATACTAGTTGTGTATGAATTATTTCTAGGTTCTTCAACTCATTCCATCCCACTGGTCAGTAGCTATTCTAGATCAGTTTCTCGTAAGAGCACTTCGTTCGAGCTTACATCACCGCTATTGTTGTAGACTTCAGAGTGCTTTGGCTCGAGGAGAAAATCTGCAAGTCAAGTTCTCAAAAATACACATAGAAAATACCTCTATAATTATGACCGAGGACAGGTTAGTTTTCCTAATTATCTTTCTCATATTATTGAAAAAAAATATAATTTATTCATAAAAGAATGCATTTGTTGTATATTATTTAGCATCTTTAAACAATAGAACAGTGAAAAGGCTTTTAAATAATGAAAATTCATCATTGAAAACTTGATAATCAACTTGACTTAACAACAAAACTTGATCTAAACTTGAGATTGTAAAAAAGATGGCCTTAACAAGTTTGATTCCTCATCATACACTAGTGCATTATAATGTTCTGACTTATTTTTATATAACATTTAGAATTTCTAATTAATTAAATGAAAATGTTTGTGATCTAAGAAATTTAAATTAATTATAAACATTAACTGAATAAATTTGATTTATATTCAAATATAAATTACTACTGATATGTGACCAATTCTTTTTTTTTTTTCATGTAGAATCTGCGCTGTTTGTAAACATTCGTTTGTAGAACCAGCTTTTGCAAGACATTCCAATGCTACTTTAACTCACCCGCAATGTGCCAAACATCTTAATCTTAATCTGAATGTATCCCAAGAATCTAATAATCCATTTTTATCTGACTTAAGGTGATAAAGTGTATCTTATAATCAATAAGTCACCATGAGTTGCTTCTATACAGGTATTCTATGTTTTTTTTATGAATAAACAATGAAAAATAATAAATTGATTAAAAATTCAAAATAAAAATTAATTGTTTATTTTATTTTTCTAGTGCTTTGTGACCAAGGACTTAATGTCATAGAGGACAGCACGTCCCCTTTCTGGTGTAATCTTTTGTAAACAAGGAATAGAAAATTTAAAGAAATATATGTATGAATATTACATTTATATATATTATTCATATAAAATTAGCAATTACTTTCCATGAAAGAATTTGATGAATATAAATTATTTAATCACTTTTGCCTGTTTGTTTTCTATGAACTCTTTATTAACTGTTAATTGAAATAAATGTTGTTTTTGCATATGTAAAAAAAATTAATGTAATGGAACCCATTTTTAAACATTCAATTGGTTTTTTTATTTATCTAAATAAATTAGCTCATTCTATTGTTAGTGATTACAAAAGATATTTTTTCCCTCATTCTTCTCGATATATGGAGAAATTGTAATTTTTTTTTTTTTATAATTAGGTAAAATATTGTAATTAATATTACCTATATTTAAAAGGGTAAAATATTGGAATTTATATTATGTTAAAGTGAAGCAATACTGCATATAAAAAGTTTTCAGTACTTACACTGATATTATTGAGAATTTTTAAATTCATCTATTCTTTAAGCATTAATTCAAGTTTGTGTTTTAAATTCATTAAATGCAAAGTAAAATCTTATTATTTATTCATCAGTTTTAAGATAGAACAAAATTATAATACCAAGAGAAATTTAAAGTGCATTTTTATTAAAATTTTCAGTATTGTTTAAAAAGCATGACAACACTGACATACATTGGCATTTTATGATTCATTATCAAAGGAATTTAAATGAATCTAAGATTTTGTCCTCTGTAACAAATTTGTGTTTTATAAATTTGGCTGTTGCATCATTGTAAATTTCATAGAAAAAATACTAAAAATCAATTGACAGAACCAAATTATTGCTCTAAATATTAGTAACAAACATAATACTATAAAAACAATATTATATAACTACATGTATTTAAGTTTGCATATCTTGAATAGCTGTGAAGTCTTAAATTTTTAATTATTAATCTTCAATTTTTAACTATTAATCTTCAATTTTTAACCATTCAATTTCAGTTTGTATATTACTTCTGGCTTGTTTTTCGTATTTCTCCCGAAATGCTTGAGTTGCATAAATAGTTGGTATTTGCAAGAAAAGTTGAAGAACCTGTAATAAATGAAATCAAGATCAAAAAGAAAATATCTATAAATGAAATCAAGATCAAAAAAGAAAATATCTATAAAGAAACTAGAGTGGAAAAGGTTATACCTTTGAACGTAGAATGTTGTACTTGGATTTAGGCAGGAAGCTATACTCTTCACGAATTTGTTGAGTATACTTCTTATATTCTATTAAGATAAAATAAACATTAATTTACATTACATGTTTTAAGTTTAAAAAATAAACATTTATACATATATATTTTTTTTCCTACCTGATACATCTGAGCCTAAAATGCTGATATCAAAATCTAGAAAATAATGTACATCATCTTTGCCAAATAAACCTTCTGTTTTGTGTTCTTCTGTACAATGGGCTTTCAGAGCCATAATTAATTCTTCCACTTTAGAAACTAATTCCTCATTCTGAAAAACATTAAAATTAAAGTTTGTTTCCTCTATATAGAAGTAAATTAAATATTAAAATATTATATGAAACACATATAATGGAATGTAGACTTTCCAAAGCATACAACATTAATCAACCATTGAATTAATATATTATTAAAATATTTGGCATTCATGCATTATGTTTAACTAGTTTGCACATAATAATAATGTAATTAAATGATATTTTGGAAATAGCAAATTTAATTTTTTCTACTATTAAGACTGCTTGCTTTCACTAATCAGTGTATGTTGCCACATTCTAAATTTTGGTTATAATCATCCTTTTAAATGTAAAAGATTCTTTGGTTATAGAAGGAAAAGGAATAATTTCATGAATTTATGATAAATATAGAGAAAAACTTTAATTAATTTCAGAATTTTTGCATATATACTACTTACATATTCAAAATGCACACAAAATAATTTTTTTTTCATCTTTTTTTAAAGAAAGGATCCTATAATTTATGGGAAAAAATGAAACAATAAGAAAACAAAATATAAAAAAAATACTTCAAAATAAAACAAATGCTTAGAAATTAAAAAAAAAAAAAAAAGAAAGAATATTAAAAATAAACTTGTTTCTAACACAAAAAAAAATAATAATAACAGAAATATGAGAGAAGGTTAGAAGACTTTTTAATGGAACTTGATAAAACTTTTAATGTATTTTAATATATACCACCAATATTTTCATTACATTAGAAAGTAAATTAATGTTTAATATAGAAAGAGAAATTATTTTCCATAATGTATGATTGATAATGAAGAATATAGATCAGTAAGTAACCATAGAATAATTTATATGTTTCAAAACAAATTAATAAGCTATTAACAGAAATAAATGTTTACAACAATAAAATCAGTAATTAAATAATCTTATATTGAAAATTATAATTTTCCAATTCAAAATTACAGAGGATAATAACTTTGTCTGTGATTGTTAGAACTATGATAAATAATGTAATTAAAAAATTTACTTTCAAAATTCCTGATTCAGTGCAAAATTTATTAAATAGCTTAACACTTTCTTCTTCATTATCTTGAGAACGTGCATCATATATAACACTAAAAAATATGAGTATAAATTATTAATACATTCAAAATACAAATTTTAAAATGTTTACAATTTTTAATAAAATTAATTATAAAAAGAGAAAACATTAAAAGAAACTTTACATGTCAATGTCAAACATATTTGACAAAATTATAAAATGCTAATGAGTATTGTCAGTTTTAAATGAAATTAAAAAATATTTTTACTGTTAATAGTAGAATAAATATATACTATAAATTATTGTTTGATTCATTAACTAAATACAAAAAAAAATTAATAATGGCAAATGAACTGATATAATTGATTTGTCAATGACTATTATTTCAAAATATGATTATTTTCCCTTAATTTATGGGAAAAATCGAGAATATCAACAATTTGGTGGGGTTTTTTTTTATGTAAACGTTGGTGGTCATTTCTCTTTATTAGTGAGCCATGCTTAATCAGAGTGGCTATATACATGGTATCCCTTTCTGTAACATCACAAAAAGAAAATTCACTTTCTTGAAGCCCTATTACACACTTTTATTCAAACTCAGTAGGCTGTGGTTACTGCCTTCATCTCTTAAAAGGCATTCATGCTTCAAATTTAACTCACAATGTCCAACACGGAAGATATATAAGATTTATAAAGTTTACATCAGGTGTAAAGCAAACATGATTTCCATATTCAAAGTGGCATCACTCTTATTCACTTTGTAGGAAATTTGAATGGACATCATCCTTCAGATATGCTAGCACACCTTCCAAATTTTGTTCATCAAGCACAACTCCTATTTCGTATTGGAATTTTATTTACCACCAGTAGTTTTCTCATAGTACTTAATATGACTGAATGTTATAGATAATTAATTCCTCCTTATAAATAGGTACCAATGATAGTCAATAGTCTGACAATACCTGACTTATGCAACCCACAAAAAAAAATCTTGGAGCAGAAATAATTTGGTTATTTTAGAACATGCTCATGAAACAAACTACCATTTTAAATTCAAACACCTTTTTAACTTCTTTGAGACCAAAGTCAAAAGCAATTTGATTAATTTTCATATTATACTTTTGATTAAAATCACATTTTTATTATTCCGATTTTGCATATATTAACTAATTTATTATTAACAGTTACTTTTCCTTTAATAAATACTTAATTACAAATAAGCAATAATAAACGTCAAAATTATATACATTATATAAACCTTTTTATTATGTTCATTTCGTCTTTATGATCTAATCAAGAATACTCACTCATGGAAAAAAATAGCGTAAGATATTGCATTTTTGTTCTCAATCTCATTGATTAGTGAATCTAAGTGATTAAACATTCGTTTTAGGTGAACAAATGTATGATACTTTCTATTTTCAGAAGCATAGTAAGATTTCACAGTATTCCACCATTTTTCTTTAATATTTGTTTCAACATCTGCATTGAGATCTAACCATTTTTGATAGATGTAAGCATTAACTTCATTATCATCAACAGCCATTTCTGTAAAATGAACAAATATTTCACAATTAAATATAATAACAAAATAATTATTCAACAATGTGTGTAAAATATTATAAAATTTATATCCTTATTTAATGATTACCGGTGTGTGTATATATATATATATAATACTTTATTGCAGCATTAATAAAATAATTTTGGATATTTACATGTTTATATATATACTGCTATAATGAATTTTAATTCATTAACATATTTAATGAATTTTTTATAATGATATTTACTGCTTTAATGAATCTAAATATTTATTATGGCATCTGAGATAACTTATTGATTGTGACAAATCAATTTGCAGATGTTGATGATATTAACATCAACATAACTGATAACAACATCGATTTGCTAATGCAGATGATATCACATTGTGAATGCTAAAATTTAAACTTTCATTCATTATATTATTCTTATATTTCATAATCATCATTCACATTGCAACATCTCAATGTGGGCCAAGGCTTCTAGAAATTAGACATTGCCAGGCATTCTTTTGATTTTAAAGGCTAAACAATCCTCTTAATAAAACCTTTAAATCAAGGAAACCTGGGCCTTCCTCTTCTTTTAAATACAAGTGGTTCAGTCAAAAAGATTTGTCTCAAAGTGCAGATGTCATAAATACAAATACTATGAACAACTCAACTGACACAGTTTAACTTTAAAAAAATGAACGTTTGGCACTTTGAACAATCCATATAACTTAATAATACTCCATCTGCCATTTTCTTGAATTTGTTCAAAAATACTTCTTAAGAAAAAAATATATTTTCTTCATTTATGGTCAGGATCCAAGTCTCTACAGCATTAATCACAACACGATGAATAACGATTTTGTACAACAGCAATTCTCTTTCTTGATGAGATGCATGATTTTAATATTCCATAAAAGACTTTATTAACAGTGATTATATACTTTTTAATTCAGATAGAATTATATTATTTGTGTGGAACTCTGACTAAATGAAATCTGAAGCTGTTTCATATCTATAATCTACAATTGAAGATAAGTTAAATCAACATTAGTATTTCTAATTACAACTGCATATTTTGTTTTATAATAATTAAATACAAAGCCTGCCTTTCTTATATTTTATGTTATAACTTTCTTATACCTTAAGCTACATTATAATGTTAATTATTTCAATATTAATTTATAATTATCATTATTTCAAACAAGGTTGCTGCTTCCAACATTTTAAGTAATAAAAAGTGCTGTTTAAAATTTAAATATTAAAAAGTGTTCTGCAATTATAATTACCATGCTTAAGGATACTGGGAAAGTAAAAATCATTTCAAACATCGATTTTTTAAAATTATTTATTGAATTAAATAATGCAGAATTTTATCTTTCCAACAAAATATCACAGTAATTAGGCCAAGAACCAAATGTCTGAAAATTATGCCTATGTTTTTAATACATTTATCAGCTGATGTGATATTTAAAGATGCAAGTAAGAGTTGAAAATTGGTATAAATTTTAATTACATTTGTGAAAAGAAATTTATGACAACAGCAAATTAACAGATATAGCTTCTCCTATCATGAAGGTAGTTAAATCCATTTATTTAATTCAAAATTATTGAAAAGTCTTAATGGGAATAATAATCCTAATACCCTATCAATTATGTAATTTAGAGTATAATTTTGTTGAATTTTTGTTACTGTAGTATGTAACCTTTGTTCTAAAATTGAATGCAGGGTTTTGGACATTGAATTTAGATTATAAAAAACAAAAATAATTATTGTCATTTTTAAAAAAAAAAATGTATAGCACAATGCCTCTAGCACTTAAAATTGTCACCAAAGAGATCTTATAAGAAAATGGATGTGAAAACAAAATATATGTAATTATAATTGTTAGAACATTACAAGATAAAATTGTTGGCACATTTATAACAAATAATCATTAATTTGTAAATTAATATATTAATAATGAAGGACTATTTATAAAATGCAATAGCTCTTCATTATATTTCAGTATAAAGTACTTTTTTTTTTTTGTTTCTCTGCATGTCTATTAAGATGAGGGGAAATTAATTACAATATAATTGCCATCAAGAGATCCAAACTATTATCATAATGAAATACTAAACACTCATTACAAACATTACATATGTGTTGTTGAAGAGAAAATTCTCCTCATATCAAAAATATAGGATATTGTTTAATATAAACAAAACAATTTTTTGTTGTCATTGGTTTTTATATATAAAATTTGCCTTAATTTAAAATAATATTTACAATAAACTAGATAAAAAATAATTACATAAAAGTAGTTTAAAAAGAACTTTATAAAACATGCATTTTATAACACTTTTAAGTCTAATTATAAATTAATAGTTCTCAATTTTAAGAATCTAAAAAGCAACGGTAAAAATAATATCTATTCCACTGTTATTTTTTATATTCAATTAATAGCAGAATTTAAAATTACAACTAATATATTATGTTTGAAGCACAGGGAAGAGTAATGAGTAAACTCTAATATTTTTTTTTATAATAAACATAGAAAAAAATATTTCATAAAGTAGCTATGTTTTAAAAGACATTAGTGAAGTTAAATTAATTATCTTATTCAAAAAATATATTCATATAGTATACACAGTTTTCTATAAATACTTATAAACTTTTTGTTTTTTAAGAATCATAATAATTTTTTAAAAATATACAAAACTGAGAAAAACCTTTTTGCAAAGTATCGAAATAAAATATATATTGATGCAAAAACAATCAATACTATAGGAGATATTAATGCAACTATTCTAATACATTGTTAAATATATTACAAAAGATTAAACTATCTAATTATTTCATTATCAGTGAAGATCACCATTATTTTCTCAGGATATTATTTGCAGATATTGCAAGATATATAACATTATTATTTTATCCTAATATCTTTTCAATTTTTCATATCTAGATATTTTCAATTTGATTCATTTAGCTCTGAAATGTCATTCAATTTTAATTTTTAATAGTTGTTTTCATGTTTTGAGATGCACATCAAAAACATCAGAAATTTTAGTAAAATCAACCATCATTTACAATACATTTTTAATTTTCATTAAGTTTTCTTAACTACACTTTTAATATTCCTATATATAACTAATTATAGGAGAATATGTTTCATTTAATATGATTTTTATACAAATGTAATTAGAAATATATTAAATAAATGCATGAGCTGATTTTGAAATTAGACTAGAAGACTAGACTTGAAACTAGATTATAATTGTTATGTTTAATTCCTTTATATTGGTAACAACTTTCAATGGTGTATTAAGAATAGTGTTTATTTGTAATGAATAATATTAATAAAAAATGATACATTAAATAAAATTGCTGATAAAAATAATCTAATTTTATTTGAATTTGCCTACAGATTTATAACACTTTTTTTTTTTAAAGAAATTTATGTTAACATTATTATATCAATTGTTTGAAAAACTATTTTTTTTTTAAAAGAATTTTAAGTGTATTTGGAATATACTTCCCATTCTTTCTTTATAAATATATATGTATATATCATGACTGTTCATATTATAAACAATTTATCCAAGTGTATTTCATTACTTTGTTCATGCATTACTTAAATTTTGCACATTTCACTAGAAAATGTTTCATTTTTTCATTGCTCAAGTATTTAATCAGCAATCTTTACCTGCGATCAGAGGTCAAACAAAACTATTAGATATATGATAAATAATATTTCATATATTCATATTAAAAAATATTTTGATAATAAAAATAAATTTGCTACAGACCCATTAAGATTGAGCACATACACATTGAATGAATACTTTAAACAAATTGTATATTTCTTCTGCATCTGTAAACAAATGCTGTTTTTAAATAAATTTGTTTAATAAGTAATAAGAATTTGCATAATTTTCATCAATGTTAATCGTCTTTCTAATAACATATTTTTACTTATCAAAATCTTTATGGAAAGAAATTTTTTCTTCTATAATGCATACTATTTAAATAACATATTTCTTGCTATTGGATGTAAAACCTATTGATTTTATCTTGAAGAAATGCATTCATTTCTTTCTTTCTTTTTTCATTTTGTAATAATTTAGTTAGAGCAAATTTGTTAATGTACTACATAGATTCCATCTGCTTACCTGATAGTTTTTTCTTTCTCCATTTCCTAACCCTCTTTCTTATTTCAATTTTAAGTTGTGCTTCCCTTTGTTTTATTAATGAATGAGGAAGCTTATTTTCCAACAATTTCTTTTTCAATCGAGAAAATTGTTGCTCTTTCCTATGTTTTCGTCTATATTCCTCAGCATTTATTTTCTTCTGCTTTTCCCTCCAACGTTTTTGTTTTTCAGCATTAGTTAAAGGCATTGTCTAAAAATAAAGTTACGAAACTCCTTAACTTAATTTATAAGGTTTCCAAGAATAATAATATCATTATAAAAAGGTATATTTTCTGTGTATGCGACGGAGATCTTGCATTATGAATTTCTAATGGATCAATGGCAAAATACATTAAAAATTAATAACGACTTTTAAATAATAAAAACCACACAAAATCACCTGTTAATTTTAATTACAAAATTTTACAATGAAAATTGAATCACAAGGTATTTTTTACGTCCATATTTAAAGTTTCATTACAAGAAAAGTGACATTCTCAATCATTTGAATCTTTTACTAAAAATAAATAAATAATTTCTGAAACATATTAGCTATTTAATCAACTTTTTAGATGGAATTGTCCCATTTTTATTTTAAAGTAAACATTCTTATCAAAATTTAAATACACGAAGAAAAAATTTCGTTGAAACAGTACAATTTTATTAAATAAAGCAAGCATTAAATAGCTGATTTTTAGCAAAATATAATTGATTGCTGAATTTTAGCTATTTTTCACCAAAATGTTAATTGATTAAAAAAATATACAGTATTTTCCTGCATCCATTAACTTGATCAAAAATATAACCTTAAGGAACGAACATATTACTTACTTTAATCAGTTTTCCTTTGTTGAATAGAAGCGTCTGTTAAAAAAATCGAAACTAAACATGAAAAGCTGCTCTAATGGTTACAGTGAGAAAAAAGAAGCCTTCACTTATTCACGATTGCTGCCTAAATGTCCTTAAATAACACTGTACAATGCCCCATTCACTTACATTCTCATTAAAAATTTTTTTTTATCATTTTCAGTGTAGCTGTGTCATTAATTAAGACAATATACTTTAATCTAAATGATTTAAGCAAAAAATATACTCTGTTAAAATAAATGATCTTTCAAAGTTCTTCAAGATAAATACTATAAAATGACTGTTATTTAACAGTAATAAAGCTTATTAGAGGTATTTCCATCTTCTTAATTTGTTCGAAATAGGGAAAAGAACATTAGTTTGGTACATGATTTTTTTTATAAGAGGAATATACAGACCCCAACTTGCGCAATTTTGCTTACGAGAAGTATTTGTACAGCTTTTTCTGAGGCTAATTCTGAGATTGTAATGTTCATCCTTGTTGAATAAAGATGTCGAGTGCCTGAACGCGAAGAGTTCATCTACTCAATGGTATGTGAAGGCAGTAGGAAAGAAAAATCAAGATAAATAGATAATAGTAATCGTATGATTTGAGAGAAAAAAAAAAAAGAAGAAAGTAAGGAAAATGTAAATCATCGGTGATGGAAACATAACAAGAAATTTATGATCAGTAAATATGCGTTGAAGTCAAATATCTAAAAAGCGATAAGTGAGCAGGAAATTATGGTGGTTTGAGGCTTCGATTCCATTTAGAAGTAGAGAAAGGATACTTGTATTTTCCATTCAATTGCGTAAATATAGTTTGTGCCTTGATGAGAGGGTTTTCGTGAGTAGCAATGGTATTGAAGAAATTTCTAGAAAGTTTAGTAATATAGTTGTCAATAGAATCAATTTTTAAATCTTGATGAATTGTAGAGTTGCGGACAAACCAGGGTGCACCAGTGATAATACGAAGAAGTTTGTTTTGAATAATTTGTACAGATTTCTTGTTAGATTGTGCAGCTAGACCCCAGATTGGGGCAGCATAGGTAAGGATAGGCCTAAGAACTTGTTTGTAGAGAATAAGTTTGTTTGACAAAGTTAATTTAGAAAATTTATTAATGAGTGGTAGAGTGAGATAAAATTTTTTCCAACATTTTTCTTTGATTTTTTGAATATGAGCTCGAAGCGTAAGTTTATTGTCTATAATTAAGCCAAGATATTTAATATTAGTTGCCCATTCAATTTGTTGATCAAAAAGGGAGAGATTAATATATGGTTGTCTGGCGTGTCCTTTTCGGAAAATGATAGCTTGAGATTTAGAGACATTAATTGCGATGCGCCATTTAGTTAGCCAATCCTCTAGGATATTCAGAAAATTTTGAAGAGTATTGATGACATAAAGAATAGAAGCACCTTGGGCAAGAGCAGCAGAATCGTCAGCAAATAGGCAAGTGGAAATGTTAGTGCACTGAGGAAAGTCGTAGGTAAAGATATTGTAGAGAATAGGACTTAGCACGCTTCCTTGAAGTGTACCAGCACAAATACGACCGATTTTGGAGAATTCATTATGAAGTCGAACTTGAAAAGTTCTATTTTTAAGATAATTTGTAATGATAAGTGTGATCCAAGTTGGAAATTGAAGTTTGATCATTTTGTAGATCAGTCCATTGTGCCACAATCGATCGAAAGCTTTTTTGACATCTAGAAAGACACCTCCTGTAAAAAATTTATAGTTATATCCTTCAGTGATGATATTGGTGACACGTAGAAGTTGATGACAAGTTGAGTGATGTTGACGGAATCCAAATTGTTCTGCTGGAATTATAGAATTTTTATCGCAAAAAGAAGTAATATGTTTCACTAAGAGTTTTTCGTAAAGTTTTCCTACACAGCTAAGCAGACTGATGGGCCGATAATTTTGAGGAAATTTCCTATCTTGGCCAGGTTTAGGGAACATGATAATATTTGCTTTTTTCCAGATAGGAGGGAAGTAGTGATATTTAGTACAGCTGTTGTAGATTTTTGCAAGATGAGTAATGGCATTAAGGGGGAGACACATTAAGGCTTTATTTGAAATGTTGTCAGGTCCAGAAGATTTCCGAATGTTGAGATTCTTGATTAAGTTAATTATGTCAGATGGAGAAAAAAAAATATTGTTATGATAATTTTGATGATCAGCTAGAAAGGAAGTTACTGTATCTTCAACATGCTCAATTTGTGAGTAATCGCAAGGTTCAGTGTTTTCTTGAAAGGAGAGTTCAAGGTTTTCAGCAAAAGAGTTCGCTTTATCATAAGATGAGAATATAAGACCTGAGGATCCAACCAGGGGAGGAATTTTGGGATATTTTTTGGTAAAATGTTTGTTAATTTTGAACAGAGAATTATCCTCTGGATTTAGGCCTAATAAAAATTCATTCCATCTGTCATTTTTTAATTTGTGAATCATTTGCTTTATTTCTTTTTGGAGCTTGTTGACGGATTGCTTGAACGGAGGAAACTTGGTATCTTGCCATAATTTACGAATTCTGTTTTTTTCCGTAATTTTAGAGGTGATTTCAGTCGGAAGTTTTTGGTGTGGTGTACTGAGTTCTTTAGATTTGCTAGCAAGGTTGATAGCAGAAGTAACAGCATAGTTAAATTTATCAATTATTTTGTCAATATCTTGAATATTGGAGATGACTGGATTACCAGGAATGCTTTGAGAGAGAATTTTAGTAAAAATATTCCAATTGGTAGTTGTGATTATGCTATTGAGGAAGGGAGTAAATGAATTATGAGAGATTTCAACTATCACAGGGTTATGATCGCTGGAAAGATCGTTGATAGAAGAAGCAGGTCCGGCGTTTAAATTTTTAAGAAGTGCGATGTCAAGAGTACTATTGCAAGGATTGTGAAGGCAGAAATATGTGGGATCATTAGGAGCAATAACATTGAATGCATTAAGATTTGTCCAATCGAAGAGAATAGAACCATTTATGTTGCTGCGTCCATTATTCCATACAGGATGCTTGGAATTGAAGTCACCAAGTAGAAGTACTTGTTGATTGGAGTTGGCTATTGTATCAAGTTCTTGTGTGAGGAATCTACCAATTGGAGGGCGATAAATGCTAGCAATAGTAATTTTTAGGTTATTCTTGAGATTAATAACGATAGCAGAGTTTTCAAAGCTGGTTGTAGTAAAATGAATTTGATGATGATTAATATTTTTATGAATGCAGATAGCCGTGCCTCCTCCTCTGTGGGTAAGACGATCGGAGCGATAAATGATATAATTTGGAATTTTGAAGGAATCGCCTGGCCGAAGATGTGCTTCTTGGAGAGCAATTACATGAGGTTTATTTTCAGATATAAAATTTTGTAATTCATTAATTTTTCCTTTCAGACTATTGGAGTTCCAAGTCACGCATAAGATAGAATTATTGGTCGATCTATTGAATGTTATTGACTGGTTGATTTTGAAGAGCAGTTATTAAAACAGAAGGATTTGAAAGTACCCCAACTAATTGTTGCAGAATGAGTGGAATTGGAGGCGTTTCCGTGGAAGCCTGCAGAGTATTGGAAGAAGTAGAGGTCTGGGTAGGAAGAGTTGGAAAGTCATCTGAAGAAGGAGGAAGAGTTGGAAAAGCCTTCTGATGAGCGGGAAGAGACAATTGGGTGGAGTTCTCAGGCTTCATTTGTTGTGCTTGTTTTTTAAGTCTCTCCGTCCAAGCGTTGAACTTCGGGGGAGGAGCAGGAGTGAAATTAGCAGGGTTTTTAGGACAACCCGAGAAATTTGCAGTATGCTCTCCAGAGCAAAGGGCGAGATTGTAATGTTAATCGACATGTATTCATTATTCTTTTCAGCAAAACATTTTTTAAAAAAATCCCAAGAATGATGGATTTCATCAGAAAATCCAGCTTGAACTGCAACAAATTAAGCCATAAATATTGAAAATTATTTTCTGTTTAAGATTTTATCATGCTTATGTAATAATATTTTTATACTTTTCTTTTGAAAAAAAAATCTTTTTACTTATTTTAAAAATACTTTTATTGTAATTAAAAATATTTTAAAAAATTTGCAGGTTATTTTTATTAAATTTATGAGTAAATTGTTTATGAAAATTTTTACTAATAATGATACTGAATTATTGATTCTTGAAAGTACAGTACTGATGAAAAATAAAATTATGTTAATTTTTTATCATATATATATATTTCATGTGTGTTTTTAAAAAAAAAAAATAATAATTTAATTATTCTTTGTGGACATTGTCAATTTTCTGTAATATTGCATTGCATTTGTTATTTTTATAAAACAGAATTAGACAATTGTAATGAATTCCATGAACGATGTGCCATTTAAAATTTTTTTTTTTTTGTTTCGGTTATCATTTATTTAAAATTCGAAACTAAAATAGTATTTCGCTTAAACAATGTAAATTCATTTTATAAAAAAATCTCAATGTTAATATTTAATATTAGATATCAATAACTATTTTTGGTTCGAACCCTGAGCAGACATCACCGGTTAAGTATTGGAAGTTATCTCTGCAGTTTCTATAGTACCCTGATCTGTTGTTGAAGTAGCAGTGTTTCATCGAAGAAGTGGTGAGATTCTCAGGAAAAGAGGTATTGTCCCTATAGGAAAGCAGGCATTGTCAATGCTCACCACAACCTCTTTTTTATTGACAAGGGTCCAGCTTGGTTTTGTGCCTCTCGATATCATTGGATGTAGATCTTAATAAGTTGGCTGCATCCACCTGAAGGCACACATAAGTTGAAGACGAGTTTAAGTCATTGTGTGTGAAGACAGCACTTTGGAGGTAGCAATGTAGTCTTTAAGCTGTTGGAAGAGCGTAGATATTGGACTAGGTACTAGGTTGTAAAAAGTCACCAGGCAGGCGTAAGGAAGAAGCATGCACCATTTCTACACAAGTTACGGTGAGATCCGCTTTCAGCATTGTAGCAAGGATATCTGCCCAGTGAATCGATGAATGGAAATATATGAAGGGCAATGAAGTTTCCTTAAGGAGTACCTGTGGGACTTACTGTCATTAAAACTCCATGTAATCATTTAAAGAAGAAATAAACGAAAGTAATTACAGCATCTAAAGATAAAAATGATAGAAAAATTGGAAAAATTAGGATTTACAGTAAAAAAAAAAAATTCAGTAGAAAAATAAAAATAAACAATTAATGGTCTACTGCACATGACCTCAAACAAAATAAACTTTAAGAAAAAATAAAAAATACAAAAATTAAAAAAAATTATTATATAACAAAAGCTATTTTACAAAAAGAAATTATAATCCAAATAAAGAAATGAAATAAAAAGCGTTTCGTCTGGCTAAAAGGAAACGCGAAAAGGGAAATAGAAGAGACCCTACAATAACCTTGATTCATAAGTAACGTTAGACCTTTGATGATCTCTGAGAAAGTGGCTTCTTCCTTGCAGGAAAATCCCTCTTTCACGGTCGAGTTGCTATTGATATAAAGATTCTGTTGGCTATTGAGATTAGGGGTCAATAGGAGAAAAAAATATTATTTATTATATTAAACATGGCTTGTTCGTGATGGCAACGGGCGTACCTGTTACGGAGTTCCTAGGTGGTTTTAAGAACCACTATACCTCCACATCTTAAATTAGTTAGAAAATAAGCATTAAATGAAGTTGCTTCAATTATAGCATATTAATAAATAAAAGAAAATCAATTTAAAAGTTAGGAAAAACATCTCTTGCTTGAGAACAATTAAAGCAAGAGATCGAAAAAGCTAAAGCTAAGGTACAATTAGGAGTGTGATGGCGTCGGAATAGGGAATCATTGGATTCACCAGTTCCTGAAATTGATGTATTAGTTAAGAAATGCATAATAAGGAGAAGCTCTTTACAAGGCTTTATTCAACAAGAACGCGTAAGTGTTAATAGAATCCAATATCAAATTTATAGTGATGCCACATATATAAAATTAGAAAGCTGCTACCATAAGATGAGATTATAATTTTAACATTTAACTCTAGTAACACAATAATTGAAATATATGACAGGTAACATCCTGGGTTTATTTGGAACAATTTTCTCCTGATGGCAGGTCGACGGGGGGTGGGGAGAGATCCGGACTTTTATTACTAACCCTGCTGGGGAATTTGGGGCACTGGCGCCAGCACTCTGAATAACTGCCATTTCTATTGCATCATTTAAGCGAATGTTTGAAAGTACAATCCTTGGAAAAGTATTGTTCACACATTTAATGCACCTTGGTACCATACGAGAGACTTGAGGTATGAAAAAGTTCCTGGCACCAGAAGCATTGTATAGATCTCTCTATATTTTTATAGTCAATCTATATCCCTGAAGCATTGGCTAGATTCCTCTATATCCTAGCAGCCTTTATATTTTTCAACTAACACTCTGATTCCGAGAAGACCAGTTAGATTGAAGATTTCCCCTGCCTTTAAGCTCTCTTTCATTGCGGAACATAAAATTCTTATATTCAAAATCTGTCGATTTTATAAATGGGGAGATTTCCATACAAGGTGCCATATGAAAACTGACTTATTTTCGCACCCCCCACACATCCAAGTCCCACGCCAAAAAGGAGGGAACTGTCTGTTTATCGCCAAATGACTAAATGTGGCGAAAAAATCCCCCAAATTTTCAATCGTTCATAAAATACTTGTTATTCATTCACTCAAGTTCAAGTACATTTTTTGAACTTGTAGATGACACTGGACGTTAATGCAGTTTTTTCAAATATTAATTCATTTAATTTTAGTTTTTTTTTTAGATGTAAGTTGCATGTATCTACCAATAGATGGCGCCAGATAAACTTAAAAAAATGAATGAAAGTTATTTATAAAGGACTTTCTGCAATAGAGTGAAAAAAAAGTAGGAATTGACTTTAAAATTTTTTTTTTTTCATATTATTTGTTCTCAGTAGATGGAAAAAGATTTCTACATCCCCTTGAAATGAAACCTGAAAACTTTTTTTTTTTTAAACATTTTTTTTTTCTTTCAATTTAAAATTAATTTTAAGTTTTTTTTTTCTCCCCATTTTATTGTTTAATTTCTGTACCAGCAATTGTGTCTGAAAACACACTCATATTTTATCATTATTTTATCATCACCATGTATACCTACATAATTTTATTTTATCAAATTTTAAAAATGCCTTTTTTTTTTCAGTTGTAAATACTGATTATTTATGTAACAATAATTTATATTTTATATCATTCTTTGTCTTTCATTAGAATTGTTAGGATTTTAAGAAAAAATCAATTACAATTTTAAAAAATATAAAACAAATAGTGGGCACATAAATAGTGCAAATGAATTTAAAATAGAACCCTACTAACACCTGGCAATTGTAATAATAAGAATTCGAAAACGAATATAAAATTAAAATCTGTAATTAGTTTGCATCTGTTACCGAATTTTTAAAAGAATTCCCTTCTAGATATAATAAAATGATGTTTAGAACAAATATAAAAATAAGAATAACCATCCTTCCTTTTTTGAAATAGTACTTTTTGTTTACGAGAATATTATTGTTTATGTATACATTTATATATAGTTTATACATAACATATATATATAGTTTTTAAGGGAAACTGTATATGATGAAAAGTGTATATGAATAAATAAGGCAACAATTTGATATTTTAAAAATTCGAATTTATCCTTGCTTCTTCTTTCGTATCATTTTTTTATTGCATTTAGCATTAATAGCAAAGCAAAGAATGCTAATTTACAAAAATACATTAATCCAAAAAAACATCACATCCTAATCATAATTTTCACATCATAATAAGTCTTCGTTATGCATTACATCATTATGTGTAGGGTCTATTCGATTTTAATATGAACAGTCTTGCTCTCCATCCCGATTAGCAGAGATCAGTCTTCTAAAATGTTCATCTGTGCCTGAGTGTAGCGATTTACCGGTACGTCATCTTGTTGATAGGTTGATTCATCTTTAATCAACATAGTATCTTTTCTAAAAAAAAAAATAATAATATAATTAAATTTTCATATATTCAAAATACTACATTTATTTTTAAAATAATTTATGGTTATTACAGAAAAAATAATTCACTGGAAAATAAAAGAAATATCACATTTTATGTCAAAACATAATTGAATCGAGTCGTGAGTTTTTTTTTTCTCTGAAATACTTTTCTTCCTTAATGAATTAGGATGATTCCTTGATGAATGATGTTCCTTAATGAATAAACTTTATGAACTTTGTAATGAGATAATTCATAGTTCCAAAAACCCAGTTTGTAAACTAACATGAATCATGAAAAAGCAATCCAATAAAAGGAGTAAGATATAAAAACACACAGACAATAACTGTAACCTTTTCTGCAAAAAATTTAAACTTATTTATAAAGATATCTTTTATTTGTCAGTGTTGAGGAATTCTTTCTGCCTATTGAGAGAATGACTTGAAAATGCAGATCCAGCAATTTCAGCGGCCTGAGGGCCAATTGGCTATCGCTATAGCCGTTGGTACCACAGGCTTCAGGTTCGAATCCTGGAGATGGCACGGATGTTTGTGAGTGGTTCGGAATGTTCAATTGTAGGTCCCATCCTAAAGTTTGCACAAAATGATCGTAGAGCGACAAACCAAACCGGCAATTTCAGAAAACTGTGCCATAATCACAATCCCATTTTATTAAATTTAATATTATATTGGCATTTTGTTCAATACAAA
>BPLQ01006878.1:0-37282 GCA_021605075.1 Caerostris darwini | reverse complement strand
TGCTAAAGAATGTTAGAATTTTTTTTAGACAAAAAACAGAAAATATTTCAGACAATATGAATTTTAAATGAAGCAACATTAATTTTCATTTTTATTTAAAAAAATATATTTATTTAAAAAAATCGTTTTCTTTTTATTTCACAGTTTAAATTAAAATCTTAAATATTTTTTTTTTGTAAGTGATGGTAAAATAATTAATATTGGGTAAATATTATATTAATACCATGTGTATTTGACATATATATATATATATATATATATATATAAATGTACGTATGTTTATATGTATATATATGCATATATCATATATATATGTATATATATCATAATCGTTGGCGCAACAGCCCAAGGTGGGCCAAGGCCATCTGCCTACTGGCAGATTTCGAAACATGATATGTCTCTTTTTTTTTTTTTTTTTTTTAAGTGGTAGGATTGTGAGCACTACGCCCAAAGCTCTATGCAGTCAAAGCAGTCATGTTATAAAGGGGATTCACATATATATATATACATATAAATATGTATATATATATATATATATATATATATATATATATATATATATATATATATATATATATATATATATGTGCATGTATATTTATATATGTATGTACGTATGCATATAATATATATATACAGCTTTATACGTCATAGACAATTTATTTCTCATTATATAAATACTTCTGCAATATAAAGTAAAAATATTGACTTCCTGATGGTGTGATGGTAACTAAGTACATCTGGTAATAATGAAAGCTTGTTAAAAAGGGATTAAATTATAAGAAACAGATGACAAGATACATAAGAGTAGGGTAATCCTTAGTTTCTAGATTAGGCTGATCCCTAGTTAGTTTACTCTCACATGCGATAAATCATTCAATCTGATACCCCTCTTTGACGATATTTTAATAAAGTATTAATTGCTGAGTTACAGTAACCCTAAAAGTTTTGCAATGCATTTCATTTGGAATTTTTTAATACATTAACGTTTTTTTTTATTAAAATGTATATGCTTTTAATGTATTTGCATTTGTATTAATTATTAATTATTTGTATTACTTGTATTAGCTATTTGTTATTAATAATAAATATTTATTCAGGATCTTTTATCCATTATTAATTATTATTAATTTCTTATTAAAAAAACTTCATTTAACGTCCTTTGTCAAAAGGAAAAAAATGGAATTGTAAAGCAATTAAAAAATAATATGTTAAATATAGATTATTTTCATGGTAATAATTATTAATGATAATTATAGTAATAATTATTAATGATAATTATAGTAATAATTATTAATGATAATTATCGTAATAATTATTAATGATTATTTTCATAGTAATAATTATTAATGATTAGTATCATGATAATAATTATTAATAATATTATGAAAATTATTTTTATGTTTGCACTTTTTATTATAATCATAATACGTAAGAGTACTAATGGAAATATCTTAGAAATATGATTTTTTTTTTTTCGAAAATTAAGATATTTTTAAATTACGATTTTGACAGCCGCTATCAGTTAACTTCACTTGATTCTCGGTAAAATAATTTTTAGAACGAATAAGAAGTATACTAATTTATATTGTTTTATATTTTATTATTATATTCCATTTTATAAGTAATTCATTTTTTGGAACTTTTTTTTGATAAATTATTTCACAGAAAAAATTTAAATTTCCTTTTCTTTTCTATACTTTAATGCAAAATTATAATTTCTCTTCGATTTTTTTTATTTTAAATATAATACTTACATAGTTTCACATGCTTTACTTCTTTTATTTTCTTATTTGTTTTTATAGTTAAGTTTTTCTTTTAAAATTAAGATTGGTTTCCTACCATCTTCCGCGCAAGAAACAATCTCTGAGCTAGATGAGGCATCCTTTTTTCCAATAGCGGCTCTTTTTCTTTGGCGGAGGAAAAAAACAATCGCCAATAATGCACCACGAACTAGGCATTTACCGCTTTAAGAATTACTTCCCTTCGTCTATTTGTCTGCTATATAGTGTCAATTTACACTAAAGTGACAAAAGTCATGGGATAGCAATATGCAAATTTTCAGATGGCAGTAGCATCGCGTAGAACAGGTATAAATGCGCAGTGCTTTCGCAGAGCTTTCATTTCTGTTCAAGTTATTCATGCGAAGAGGTGTTGACGTGATGATGACCGCACGACGGGAATTAACAGACTTTGAACGCGGAATGTTAGTTGGAGCTAGACGCATGGGTCATGCCATTTCGGAAATCGTTAGGGAATTCAACATTCCCAGATCCACTGTGTCAAGAGTGTGCCGAGAGTATGAAATTTCAGGCATAACATCCCACCATGGACAGCGTAGTGGTCGACCGCCTGCACTTAACGACCGAGACCGGCGACGTCTGCAAAGAGTCGTAAATTCTAACAGACAAGCAACACTGTGTCAAATAACCGCAGAAATCAATGTGGGACGTACAAGGGATTTGTCTGTTAGAACTGTGCGGAGAAATTTGGCTTTCTTGGGCTATTCCAGCAGAAGACCGACTCGAGTGCCTTTACTGACAAAGCGACATCGCTTGCAGAGACTCTCGTGGGCACGTAAGCATATCGGTTGGTCCCTAGATGAATGGAAAACCGTCGCCTGGTCCGATGAGTCACGGTTTCAGTTGGTAAGAGCTGATGGTAGGGTTCGAGTGTGGCGCAGACCCCACGAAGCCATGGACCCAAACTGTTAGCAAGGCACTGTTCAAGCTGGTGGTGGCTCCGTAATGGTGTGAGCTGTTTTTTCATGGCATGGACTTGGTCCTCTGGTGCGACTGGACCGAACATTGACTGGATATACTTATGTTCAGCTACTTGGAGATCACTTGCAGCCATTCATGGACTTCATGTACCCAAACAACGATGGGATTTTTATCGATGACAATGCGCCATGTCACCGGGCCACAAATGTTCGCGACTGGTTTGAAGAACATTCTGGACAATTCCAACGAATGATCTGGCGACCTAGATCGCCCGACATGAATCCCATCGAGCATTTATGGGACATCATCGAGAGGTCTGTTCGTGCCCAAAATCCTGCCCCATCAACGCTTTCATAATTATGGACGTCTATCGAGACAGCATAACTCAATATTCCTGCAGAAGACTTCCAACGACTTGTTGAGTCCATGCCACGTCGAGTTGCTGCACTTCGCCGGGCGAAAGGAGGGCCGACACGAAATTAAGAGGTATCCCATGACTTTTGTCACTTCAGTGTATACTAGTCGAATTTTTGCTGTCATGATTTGAATTTGGTATTGATTGTTTTGCAATATTTTTTCCAACAGATATGTGCAGTAGTTGTTGCTACTTTTTGTTGTATTTCTTGTTTCCTAATTAGAAATTAATAAAACTATAGTTTGAATAACTGTATTTTTATTTGGCTGAAAATTGATCAAAATGAATTCGTAATCTTAATTTAGAATAACATTGATCCTATTAACAAAATACTGCCAGTTTTACGTGAAGTTAGCTGTGAGTTTAAGGGCATTTTGAAAATGTGAATTGAAAATATATATATATAGCTGAAAATAAAGTATTCAACAATATCCTTTTTTGATAATCCGAAAACAATTTCTGTATCAAATGCATTACAAATATTTAGGTTTGCTGTAATTTTAAAATGTTAAATAAATAATAAACAATGACAAATTGGTTTTACTATAAAGAATGTTTTATCACACGTAGCATTAAAAAGAGATTAACAAAAATTAACAAAAAAGTAACGAACTAATTCAGTTTTACAAGGAAGCAAATTGATGCCTTGCCATTCAAAAAATGTCATTTGGAGATAATTATGTAAATAAGAGGTGTGCAAACCAGTGGAGCAAATTAAATTAATAAGTAGAACTCATAATTATTAATAATACAGGATTACAGGATGCCTAGCACAAATAATTTTGTAATCATATAGAGTATGTTGATTAAATTCTTATACTATAATGCACAGTAATTAACATGCAATGATTTTTTATATATAAATTCAAAAATTAATATTTTTAAAATTGATGATTTTTATTTACACCCCGGGAATGTCATACTTCAAGTAGATATGCCAAATACATGAATATAATGTCGGTGGTAAAAAAACTTTTAGTGGGGACTGTCTCACAATTGTAATTCATATGCGAAAAACCCTAAAAACGAGTCGACCACAACCGCCTTCGAACCTTCTTCATATCTGAATGTAATTCATATGAAGAAGGCTCTATTAACTCATGCTGTCAGTTTAGTATTGAAATTTGGAAGGAAAATTGATTTTATGCTTCTAAAATTCAATTAAACAATTTGCTTTACAGATAACAGCCAAATAACTTTGAAGTCATTTATAGTATGTTAATTAAATTATTATGCATTACAATAATTATTCAATTCTTATAGTAACACAATATAAATTATTTGTTTATGTTAAGTCAAAAAACTAATATTTATAAATTGATTTATTATTTATACACTGAGGATCTCATGCATTACTTAACTATGTTTAGAATAAGCCATAGACATATATTGAGACACATACACATATATGTATATATATATATATACACTTAGTTTTGGAAATAAAATTGATTTTGTACTTCTTAAAATTCAATTAAAAAGCTTACTACACACATGAGGATGATAAGAATTTTAAAAATTAAATTAAAAATATATGTACAGATACTTTTACGGATTAAATTTTGAATAGGAATTTTTGCGAAATAAATTTATTGAATCAGATCATAAAATATAAAAACTATAACTTGAACGAAAATTGCATAATGCTTATCATATTACAGAAATCAAAATGATCGATAGCCAATATTATAAGAATATATAAAATTTCATCTACTGAATCCCTTTTTATTGTATATCTTTTCTAGAATTTTCTATTTCCTAAAAAAAAATTGAACAATACCACTGCATCTATTCGAAATAATTTTTTCGTATATTTCTCAAGTACACGCGTTTGTCAAGACACATTTCTTCGGTGTCCTTTGTTATGTTCAAAGACAAATTCGAGACTGATTGTATAGAAACGTAGGAAAAAATGCTTTTGATCTTTTCTGCAACAAAAACGGATCACATACCTATTTCGAAACCTATACGCCTACCTGTTGCTTTTACCTGAGTAAAAATATTCACCTTTATACCACTCTGTTCAAAAAAGCAGATCTTGGAAAATATATAACACGTTTTCAAAAGGTCTTGTAATTTAAGGAGTAGTGCTTTTTTTTCTCGTAAAAAGTAGACAAACAGTGAAAAAGAAATCGATATCGTAGAGTTTTGTTTGCTTCAGGGAAAAATTCATTCTTCAAACTAGCCTGTATTTTCTTTGAAGAAACTGTATATTTACATTTCCTTTGTGGAAGATGGCTGAATTTTGTTTTAGCTTTTAGGTAGGCGGATTCTGTGGTAGCACTTCTTTTTTCTTTTAGATAGTTTTTTAAAAGATTTGTATTTAAAAACGTATAATTTCTGGTTTTTAGGTGGGTGTTATAAAGTAGGAGTTTGTACATATTCTATATTCGTTGAGGTAGGTGTAGAAAATTTCTAAGCTAATTTCAACTGAACAGTTCATTGGTCTATGGACATTATATTACTATCTTCAACTTTTTGTAACTTGTTTTCAGGTGGGTGAAATAGATTTAAAATGTGCACATATATTTTAATATTTGTTGAAGTGGGTGTAAAAAAAGTATTTTATAAATTTCATCAAAAAATATTTTATCTACCCAAAAGTTTCGAAAAAAAATATTATCATTAAATACATAAAATACATTGAGGTTTTTTTTTATTTATATTTATTTTTCATTTAATTCCAACTCAGCATTTCGTTGGTCTATGCTGGGCATTATATTACAATCTTCAACTGTAGTTTCTTCAACTTATAGTTTCTTGTTTTTAGGTGGGTGCAATAAAGTAAGAATTATTTTTTTATTCAGGTGGGTGTAGAGAAAAGTATTTTATAGATTTATCAAAAAGAAATATTAAATATACAAAATTTTCAAATAGATTATTGATGAGTTTAATGAATAAATTACATTGAAATTTATTCTATTATTATTTATTTCCCCTCTAACTCCAACTCAGCCGTTCGTAGGTGTGTGTTGGACACTATATTACAATCTTCAACTTGTAGTTTCTTGGTTTTAGGTGGGTGAAATAAAGTAAAAGCGTATGCATATTCTTTATTTGTTGGATGTAGAAAAAGTATTTTATAGATTTTATCAAAAATTTAAAAAAATATTAAATATACAAAATTTTCGAATGGAATATTTATCATTAATTACATAAACTGCATTGAAATTTGTACTATTATTCCTTTTCTAGCTAATTCCAACTCAGCAGTCCGTTGGCCTTTACTAGACATCATATTACAATCTTCAACAGAGTATCTTACAGTTGATCTTAATTTACTTATTATACGCAGTGAATGTATCGCCAATCACCAGATTAATTTGTATAAACAGAAAAAAAAACTGACATTTTAGGGGCAGGTATACAAAAAAAAAATTTCGTCCGTAAATTGAATTCTATTGGAGAGAGTGACCATTGGATTAGAGCCATTGAAAACCATTCTAGATTAGGAATGGTTAGATTTGAAATAAAGGTTACACATTATATAATTATATGATTATTATACAGTTATATTAACATTTTATATTATTTATTTTATAAGTACATAAAAAATGCACGGTCATTTTATAATTAGTTAATTTTTGTGTCTCATTTGTATGAAAAAAATAGATGAACAGGATTAATACTTACAACATTCATAAATAAATAATGTTTCTAAGTACACCAGAATAAAAATTTTTTTCGTCTAGTTATGTAGTTATCCATGATAACAAAATATATAGACGAACTTTCAAAAATTGAGGAAGTCCAATTGTCGATTCAAGATGCTTACTCATGCTATTTACACGTAGTGCTTATACACGGTGCTACTACATACAATTTCGTAATGCAGTTGTGTGTTACG
This sequence comes from Caerostris darwini, assembly GCA_021605075.1. Classification (NCBI taxonomy): domain Eukaryota; kingdom Metazoa; phylum Arthropoda; class Arachnida; order Araneae; family Araneidae; genus Caerostris; species Caerostris darwini. The sequence goes on along the minus strand of BPLQ01006878.1, from coordinate 30,297 downwards.
AAATCACCAACGATTCCCTTCAATTTCGAAAGCAGGGTCTACAATGGACATTGTTATTAGATTATAAAACTTTCTCTTGTTTGTACGATAACCAGAGTTTTACCACTGGGTTAAGAGTTGAGCTTCATATTTATTAAATAAAAATATTTTATTCGTGGTTTTTTTTAATTTAATTAAATTTTTTGTAATAAATACGAATTTAGTTTTACCCCATTCGTCACTCTGAACGAGGAAATTCTGCTTCTAAACCTATTTACTACTGTGTCCAAAAAGTAAGACCAATTTTAAATTTAAAATTCCTAGGGCTTATGGAATTTCGGAAAAAAAGTTTGCATAAGTGCATTGTGTCCGGAGGGGGTTACTTTGAAGGCGATGAAATAAATTTGGAAGAATAAGTAAAGAGTGTTTGGAAAAAAAAGTAATTGTTCTTAATTTTTGAGCACAGTAGTATGATTAAAAATTTGTTTTTAATACGCTTTTATTACGCTTTACTGACTTTTTCCCCTGGAGATACGTTTCTCCTCATATACACTATTTAAGCTGCAAAGAAACATTTACAGGCATCTTTCAGAAAGAAAACAGTTGATTCTTTTTAATACGCTTTTATATTAGTTTCACCTGTTTGTTTGTTTGTTTGTTTGTTAAACTAAAAAGTAAAAAATAAAACAGTGACAACTTTTAAAACAGTGACAATCATTTTCTCGTCAGTCATTTTATTCTTATCTTAACAATTATTTTTTACTTTTTAGTTTGATTAACTCTAAACGCGTGTTTTTTAGTTTTTTTAAACTATTAATTTATTTTTTATTTTCAAAACCATATTATTTAAATCATAAAATAATTAAGATTGGTTTTTATTTTTTTTTTAAATTAAAACTAATGTGTATTGTTTTTTTTCGGATAATTCTTCATTATGTGTTAATAATATTGTGACATTTTTTTTTAAATTTACGTAAACTAATTTTCTGTATATTTAAATTTAAAAATATTATAACTTCAAGCAATGTCGAGGTTCAAATATTCTGCATAAAGTAAACTTCTTTGTCGAACTTGCATTGATATTTTGACATTTGAATTTTATTTTAAAAATTCAATTATTGTTATTATTTTTTTTTGAAAATTAAAAATGAACTAACGTTGTTTGAAGAAATATTAATTCATAATTTATAAAATGGTTTACTTATATTAAATAACGTTATGATAATATTAGCCTTCCATACTAATACTAATAAATTTCAAAAGCAGCAATAGTTTATCTTGGTAAACTAATATTTGAGGAAAGTAAACACATTTTTAACATTTTTAAATATTTAGTACAAATATTTCTCAATTCATTTCAAAATAATTTAATGATTATATTATTAATTATTCTTCCTATTTAAACAAACTAACAGGGATTCTTCTTGATATATATATGAATGGTATCTAAGTTTTATATTTGCAAGTTTATTTTACATTTTTCATTACTGGAATAGTGCTCCATGAACTATTCAAATAGGTAAGACTCTTTACTTTAAGAAAAATTACATAGTACTTATAATCCTGTTTTTATTCTTGGAAATCTGGTCAAATCATCAATTCATTTCAAAATAATTTAAGGATAATATGATTAATTATTCCTCAAATTTGCACAAATTAACAGTTATTCTTCTCGATAATTGCATGGATGACACTTAAATCTTATATTTGCAAGTTGCATTATTTGAATAGTGTTCTATATACTATTCAAATGTGTAAGAATCTTTACTTTAAGAAACATTACACAATACTTATAATTCAATTTTTACTCTTGGGAACCAGATCCAATCATCTTTCATCCAATTCATTTCAAAATAGATAATATTATTAATTATTCTTCCTATTTGAACAAACTAACAAGGATTCTTCTTGATATTTACATGAATGACATTTAAAGCTTACATTTGTAAGTTTATTTTATATTTTTTATTATTGAAGTAGTTCTCTATGAACTACTCAAATGGGTAAGAATCTTTACCTTAAGAAAGATTACACAATACTTGTAATCTAATTTTTACTCTTGGAAATCAGGTCAAATCCTCAATTCATTTTCAAAATAATTTAATGATAATATTATATATTTAATATTTGCGCAAAATAACAGGTATTATTCTTCTTATTTGTATGGATGACATTTAAATCATTTACTTGTAAATTTATTTTACAGTTGTCATCGCTAGAATAGTTCTCTATAAACCATTTAAATGGATAAGAATCTTTACTTTAACAAATGATTACATAATAGTAATAATCATATAATTACTATTGGAAACCAGATCAAATCATTAATTCCTTTCAAAATGATAATTATATAAAACTTTTACTATATTTTTTTCATATTATTAACATTATTTTATATTACAATTTTTTTTATCCGTAATGTTTTAATATGTACTCAAATTGAAAGAAGATTTTACCATGTATTGGGTCACCAAATCAATAGAATGTTTTCCCTGCTAAGCAACCGAAACAAAAAGTTTAGTTCAGAAATTTTAATATATTTATCTTTAATCATTTATATTTAATTTATATATTTATTTCTATATTCAACATTTATATTTAATCCATATATTTATCATTTATAATTAATTTATATATTCATATATTTATTTATATTTAATCACTTATATTTTAAAAACAAAATTTGCTCTGATTTTTACTAAAATACCTTCATGATTTTCCTTTTAACGTTTCCAGAGGGACATTTAAAAATAGACCTTTTAAGAACAGAATTGCAAGTCCCCACAGAATTCTACAGCTCAGAACCATCTACTCAATACCCAAGTCAGCGATTCTTTCGAAATCTGTGGCGCCAATGGCCTCCACTACCCATCCATTTCACAGTTAACTTCTTTTCTTAATGAGGAATTATCGCCATTACCCGTCGCCAACCACAAACTCAAAGTCTATGGAGAAGGGGGGAGGGGTTAATATGTATCGATACATTCATAAACATTACGACCTGCTCTCGACTTGAGATGCTTACATGAGCGTTAAATTAGAATTTTCAAGAGCATAAGAGCGAATTAACGTGTGGGTGAATGTCTTTTGGGAACTGGAGAGCAAAATCAATATTTTCCTCGTTAGATCTCTTCACTCTGTAGGGGGGAGGGCGAAGTCTTCCACCCCCTACTTTTAGTTAGTATTCAAGAGAGATCCAATCAAGCAATCACAAGTTGCCTAACCCTCTATTAGATAGGGATAAAATTCCCTACGCCAGCTAGTGACTGTATTTATTTTTTCAGTTTTTCATTTAATCTTTTCATTCCCTGTAGGCACGGCTTTCATTATGCTAAGGGTACTTTTTTTAATTATTTCAAGTGAAAGATTTTTGTTGGAACTTTCTTTATTTCTCTCGTCAAAAAAGGGGTATTTGTAAGAGGCGTCTGGGTTTTTTTTCTCGTGTGTGTGTGAAATTTGAACTGGTTCGTTGTAGGTGGGGAAAATGAGTTTATGAATGGACCCAAATTTGTATGTCGTGGGTGTAAGATGACGTTTACTAAGATGTTTGCTGATGTCGATAATTTATTTTGGGGATTCTGTTTTCTGTTGAGGTATTTTTAAATGTCAGAGATTTCGTAAACTTATTTTTAACATGGTTCTGTACTTAAGTAATACTATTAATTTCGAATTTACAGCATTTTAATTGATTTGAATCTTTGAATTGAATTCGGGTTTGAATCTATTGAATCGAATCTTTGCAATTATTGAACTAAATCTTTGAAAATATTGAATTGAATCTTTGAATCTTAATATGTATCAAATTGAAACAAACTTATTGAGAGTAAGAATTTAGTCATAGTCAAACAGTTTAATAAATAACAGATTTCACCATGAATTGGGTCACCAAATAAATATAATGTTTTTCCTGCAAAGCAACAGAAACCAAACGTTTAGTTCATGCATTTTAACATATTTATCTTTAATCATTTATTATTTAATTTATACATTTATATTTAATCACTTATATTTTAAAAACAAAATATTTTCAGATTTTTACTAAAATATCTCCACGGGTTTGCTGTCAATATTTCTGGTGGGACATTTAAAAATAGACCTCTTAAGAACAGAAGTGCAAGTCCCCACAGAATTTCTACAGCTCTACCCAATCCCCAAGTCAGCGATTCTTTCGAAATCTGTGGCGCCAAGGGCCTCCACTACCAATCCATTTCACAGTTAACTTCTTTTCTTAATGAGGAATTATCGCCATTACCCGTCGCCAACCACAAACTCAAAGTCTATGGAGAGGGGGGGGGGGGTTAATATGTATCGATACATTCATAGACATTACGACCTGCTCTCGACTTGAGATGCTTACATGAGCGTTAAATTAGAATTTTCAAGAGCATAAGCGCGAATTAACGTGTGGGCGAATGTCTTTTGGGAACTGGAGAGCAAAATCAATATTTTCCTCGTTAGATCTCTTCACTCTGTAGGGGGGAGGGCGAAAACTTCCACCCCCTACTTTTAGTTAGTATTCAAGAGAGATCCAATCAAGCAATCACAAGTTGTCTATTAGATAGGGATACAATTCCCTACGCCAGCTAGTGACTGTATTTATTTTATTTTTTCTTTTTCATTTAATCTTTTCATTCCCTATAGGCACTGCTTTCATTATGCTAAGGAGACTTTTTTGAATTATTTCAAGTGGAAGATTTTTGTTGGAATTTTCTTTATTTTTCTAGTCAAAAAAGGGGTATTTGTAAGAGGCGCCTAGATTTTTTTGCTGCGTGTGTGTGAAATTTGAACTGGTTGGTTGTAGGTAGTGAAAAGGAGTTTATGAATGGACCCAAATTTGTATATCGTGGGTGTAAGATGACGTATGCTAAGATGTTTGCTGATGTCGCTAATTTATTTTGGGGTTTCTGTTTGCTGTTGAGGTATTTTTAAATGTCAGAGATTTCGTAAATTTATATTTAACATGTGCTCTTTACTTAAGAATCTATTAATTTTGAAATTATAGCAATTAAATTAAATTGAATCGTTGAAGGGAATTAAACTAAATCATTGAATTGAATTGTGATTTTAAATCGTTAGAATTATTGAATTGAATCTTTGGATCTTAATTTGAATAAAATTAAATCAAACTTATTAATTGTAAGATTCTAATAATAGTAAAACAGCTAATAAACGATTCCGAAAAAGAATCATCATGAATTATCAAAGTTTATCCTTTAAATTTATCCTTTAATTTTTTCCTTTTTTTTTTACTTTTTTGCACATTTATTAAAATAATAAATATTTCAACATCAAAGTTAGCAATGTAGTAAAAAAAATAATAAAAATATCGAAAACTTCAATTTATTTTATAAAGTTTAGTTTTACGGAAAAAAACCTTTATTTTTAATTAGTTTTGATAAAGTTTTCGAATTTATTTTCATTTTATAAAAATTGAAATACAGAAACAAAACAAAAACTGAAAAAATGGCGAGAATTGCATTAGAAGTTCCATTTCATATTCATGCTCGAATTCCATGCTGTAATCGCTCAACATGTACCAAAATTGCAATATATATATAGCTTCTATTCCTCTTCGAATTATCTCAGAGACAGGACGGAAGGCGCACTATATTCTTCAGGAGGGAATTCAGGTAACTGCCAAACATTTGCATGTGTTGTGGAAGAAAAGCGTTGAAAGCATCCAACAAACAGCAGAACTTTGTGTTCGAGGCTTACACTCTCAGTATAGCTATTGAGTTTAATTAACTCACTTCGCCAGATCGTATGATCCATTTTTTTACAATAGCTGTTTTATTATCACTGCGTAATGCGATGGGCAGCCAATTGCAATTTGAAAATATTCTTGGAACTTTAATTTCTACTACATTCTTTTTGTTAAGCATAAAACCTTATCTTATGTAGCTTAAAATAATAAATTTTGTTGGAACGCATCTCGTTAGTGTGATTACGACGGAGAGAGTTATTGGGATTACTGATGGGAGTTGTCCGGATTTTCTTACATACGATTCGCTAATGCGGAATAGTTCTCAATAAAAGTCCTCCTGGAAGGTACTGCTTTCTTTCTTCAGCAACACTGAACCAAGTCAAACTCCTACCTACGGATGATCGACCGTGCGCAGTTTTTAAGCATACACCTTTTTTGTTTAATTTTTATAGCATTTTTACACTCTCAGAAATTGGAAACTTTTCATTTCATATTTCAATTTTCACAAGTCAATTATTTTTTTTTCTTAACATTGAAGACAATGATTAATTACTGTGTGCTATTATAAAGTAATTACTTCCTGCTTTATTATAGAATACTATAATAAGTTTTTTACTTTAATAAATATTGTTGATAAATTCGAAATTTTACAATTTCGACCACATATTCACATAATTTTAACTATTTTAACGCATTTTTTACACATACACTTTTTTTTGTTTCATTTTTACAACATGTTTACATTGTTAAATATATGAAAAACATAATATATTCTCAAACTGTTAAAAACATTTTGTTAATACTTATTGAGTTTAATTTTTTTTATATATATCCTATAATTTAAAGAAGACTACGCATGATTTAAATCTTTTCAAATAACTTTTTTTGATTAATAATTTATTTTAAAGAATGAATATGACTCAAGGATCTTTTACGCAATTTTCTTAGAAATACTAAAAGATTAATATAAATTCATGTTTGTCTTAAGAATAGAAAAAAAAAGAAACATCCAAAACAAATAGCATAAACTTGCATCTTTCATTATTAAATTTGAAATTATTCGATTGTAAAAATTTTTGAAATATAACTTCTTAAATGAAGGCTGTTTCTTAAAATATAAACGCTTTCAGGTGAAATTATTTCCCTGTAAAATATATATTTTGCCATAAATAGAATTCTGAGAAAACTTTCAGTTTTCTATCGTTTATTCTCTCTAAACGATGCATGAAGATATTTTAAATGTTATATTTAGAAATTCTTCTTCCCCCTTCACACTCCTGTCCCCAAATTAAAAAAAAAGTCTTTTAGTTCGATTTAATTTGAGAATATATTCACAAATATTTTTCCTTCAAAATAGATTTTTCACATACCTTTCTTTAAATAAAAAATAAAAAATCTCTAGATTGGTTTATTTAATTAAATATACTGTGTATTTGAAAGAAATCCATTTACACTGTACATGCAAATCTCATTAAATGAGTGGATTTTCTTAAAGGTTGCAAAGAAAGGAATAAAAAACTTTTCGAAATTCAAACCAAAGTATAACCCATTTATAATATTATTATATTATGAAAGGATTTATATTTTAAAGTTGATTGAATGGGATAATGAGGTCCATTGTATAATGTCTTCTTTTTTAAAAAAAAGAGAGCAACTGTCAGTGAAGGGAATGCTTTTTTATGCTGAATTATTTTGAATAGTATTGAATATTAATAAAAAATTACCGCATTTTAATAAATTTACAATTAAATGCTTAATTTGTTGTAATGTATCTCAGTAATAAAATTAAAAACTTTAAATAAATAATGCAATTATAGTTCATGTTTTATTCATAAAAGTTATACATTATATATGTTGAATTAAGCATATACAGTGAGCCACAAAATTGAGTATACACCCCTAAAACTTTTAGACTTCTTCCAATTACAAATTAAATATTGATTTAAATAGATAATTTTTTTTTATCCTAGATACTATAACCTCTGCTTTACCTTCCTATAATAACACAATTCTATAGTTAACTTATTTATTACGAAAAAAGTTAAGCGATTCGAAGAAAAGATAGAAAACCATGCCACAAAATTGAGTATACACCTCTAATATTTGTAAACTATGCCACCACATTTTTTAGTTTCAGGAGTAGCTGCTGCTTATAACACGTGCTATTGCACTTCAACGCTTTTAAATAGTATTTTTTCTCATTAAAAATCGTAAAATGAGCTCTCGTAGAGAAACTACTGAATCTGAGCGTTTATTGGTTGTAAAATGATCGAAAGAGGGCAAATCTCTTCGAGAAATCGCTTCGTTGATTGGTGTAACTCATGGTTGTGTCAAAAAAAAAACTACAGAAGTATAAAAAAACTGGATCTGTGGCCAATATTCCTGGAAGAGGACGTAATGAAATACTGAGTACTACAGCGAAGAGGAAGATCATTCACTCAGTAAAGAACGATCCGAGGGTGAGTACCTCTAAACTAGCTTTATCGATGTCCTCTACAATCGGGAAAAAGATCTCAGTTGAAACAATTCGACGTACCCTTCACCAATATGGGTTTCATGGCCGTACACCAATACGAAAGCCACTCATCAAATATGTGAATAGACAAAAGAGAGTGATTTTCGCCAAAGAACATCGTTTAAAGCCTATTTCTTTCTGGAACACTGTAATATTTTCTGATGAAAGTAAGTTTAATCTTTACGGAAGCGATGGACGATTTAAAATATGGAGAGAAACTGGGAAAGCACTGGCACCTAAAAACATCATTAAGACAGTCAAGTTCGGAGGTGGATCTGTACTCGTTTGGGGTTGTATGTCGGCTGGAGGAGTTGGAGAGCTTGCTTTTATTGATGGTATTATGGACAAACATGTATATTTGGGGATTTTAAATGATAACTTGAAAAAAAGTGCCAATAAGTTGGGGCTTGGGTCAAGCTTCATATTCCAGCAGGACAACGACCCCAAGCATACAGCGAAGATTGTGCAGTTATACTTGCTGTACCATTACAAGAAGCAATTACACACTCCAGCCCAGTCTCCAGACCTAAAAGTCATCGAAAATTTGTGGTCCCAATTACAGAAAGCTGTACATGAGCAAGAAATCCCAAGCAAGGAAGTTCTCAAGAAGGTTCTGAGAGAAGAATGGGCTAAAATTTCTGTTGAAACCAATAAAACACTAGTAGAATCTATGTCCAGAAGATTATAAGCTGTAATTCAAGCAAAAGATTATGCAACAAAATATTAATTTGTACGTTAAAAGGAAATTAATAAAGGTGTATACTTATTTTTGTGGTGTTGTGTTTCGTCTCGTCTCAGATCTTTTATTTTTTTTCGTAAAAAATCAATAAACGTAACAATTTTATAAGTATAGTACGGTAAAGCATAGACTAAAGTATATAAGGTAAGAAATTCGATCATCTTAAGCAATATTTAATTTGTAATTGCAAAAAGTCTCTAAGTTTCTAAGGTGTATACTCAATTTTGTGGCCCACTGTACTTTCTAGCACTTTTGCGATCTGATGGCCGATCAGATCTCATCGATCTGATGAGCATTTGGGTATCATAGGCTTCAGGTTCGATTACTCGTGGGAGGCATTGATGTTTGCTTGTAGTTCGGAATTGGGGCCTGAATGGCCGAGTGTCTTGCGCTCGGTGACTCAGGTTTTGGGTTCGAGTTCCGGCGGTGCCTTAGATGATTGTAATATTTCGGAATCTATTTTAAGCCGTAGGTCCCTGTCTCATATGACTGCAGAGCATCACATCATACTTTCTCAGTCAGACTTCTCATGCACGTCATTCCCAAGCTATATAGGGTCAACTCAGCTATAGGCAGAATGATGTGGTGTTATTTAGTAGTTGTTGGGAATCCACGTTAAATTGTAGGTCCTGATCTAATTAGCCTAAAGTGTGCAAAAAATGACCGCAGAGCGACAAGCCAAACCTCTCATACGATACGCAAATTCGAAGTAGTTCCCCTAAACATCCTCCCGGAAAGCACTGCCCTCCTTCTTCAGCGACAAGGGACCAAATCAAACTTCTACCTACTGAAGTTCCATCACAACAAAAGCTGCCCCTTTTCCCCTCCATCCATTAAGCTACTCATGGAGTGTCTCTCACAAGCTACCGGACACTGAGGATTAGCCCCAAAAACAAAAACCCATAATAAAACTCAAATGACTAGATAGTGCTCTGGATTTCAAAATTAAGATATCTCGAATCAAAACCCAGTTAGCCTAACTGGAATGATCACACATGTATGTAGAGGATGGGCATAATAAATCTATATCTTAGAGAAAACATTTCCTTAGACTGGAGTAGGAGGACATCAATCCTGTAGACACCAGCATTTAAGTATTCTTTCTAAATTGTAGTTACAAGAGGTGGATGAAGTGCAGTAGGCACACTGGTTAATCCTGGGTAATGCTGAAATTGCTATATATCTGTCGAGAGAAACTTTAATGGTATTCAACCAATTGAGTGCAATTTTCTGATAAATTTTAAGTAGAAAAAGCTGCCCTATAACTTTTGGAATAAAGACTCTTTGTAAATGTGATTGCAAATTTATGTTGCATAATTCTTTATAATTTTCTGTACATGAGGGATACTTTATAAATGATTACAAATTTTACTATAGCAGTAAATTGGATTTTTATCTTACACGTCATATTATGATTTGAAGCAGATAAAGTAATTGTTTTATGGACCCAGTAAAAAAATGTAGCTAGTTGGGAGGGTACTTACGCTGTTGCAGTCACGTCAATGATCTTACTTTGCTGATTATTGAGTTTCGCTAATGATAATGATAGGACGAATAATCGAGTTAATTCTGATAACGATCAAGTCTTCTTTTCTCTTTTCAAAAAAATAGAAAGGAGAAAAGTTGATCGAATTATTCGGTTAACGAACTCAATTACTGAATAAGGAATTCGCAGCATTATACTTAAGAATGTTAGATTTTTTTTAGACAAAACCGTAAATATTTCATGCAATATGAAATTTAAATGAGGCAAAATTAATTTTTATTTTCGTTTAAAAAAATATGTATATATTTAAAAAAACTCATTTTCTTTTTATTTTACAGCTTAAATTAATTAACATTTTTATTTATAAAATTTTTTATATAAATAATGGTAAATTAATTAATATTCGGTAAATATTACATCAATACCGTGTGTATTATATACATATATATATACATATATTTACACTGAAGTGACAAAAGTCATGGGATAGCAATATGCAAATTTTCATATGCCAGTAGCATCCCGTAGAACAGGTATAAATGCGCAGTGCTTTCCAGAGCTTTCATTTCTGTTCAAGTTATTCATGTGAAAAGGTTTTGACGTGATGATGACCGCACGACGGGAATTAACAGACTTTGAACGCGGAATGTTAGTTGGAGCTAGACGCATGGGTCATGCCATTTCGGAAATCGTTAGGGAATTCAACATTCCCAGATCCACTGTGTCAAGAGTGTGCCGAGAGTATGAAATTTCAGGCATAACATCCCACCATGGACAGCGCAGTGGTCGACGACCTGCACTTAACGACCGAGACCGGCGACGTCTGCAAAGAGTCTTAAATTCTAATAGACAAGCAACACTGCGTCAAATAACCGCAGAAATCAATGTGGGACGTACAAGGGACTTGTGTGTTAGAACTGTGCGGAGAAATTTGACTTTCTTGGGCTATTCCAGCAGAGTGCCTTTACTGACAGAACGACATCGCTTGCAGCGACTCTCGTGGGCACGTGAGCATATCGGTTGGTCCCTAGATGAATGGAAAACCGTGGCCTGGTCCGATGAGTCACGATTTCAGTTGGTAAGAGCTGATGGTAGGGTTCGAGTGTGGCGCAGACCCCACGAAGCCATGGACCCAAATTGTCAGCAAGGCACTGTTCAAGCTCGTGGTGGCTCCGTAATGGTGTGGGCTGTTTTTTCATGGCATGGACTTGGTCCTCTGGTGCGACTGGACCGAACATTGACTGGAAATGCTTATGTTCAGCTACTTGGACATCACTTGCAGCCATTCATGGACTTCATGTACCCAAACAACGATGGGATTTTTATGGATGACAATGCGCCATGTCACCGGGCCAAAACTGTTCGCGATTGGTTTGAAGAACATTCTGGACAATTCCAACGAATGATCTGGCTACCTAGATCGCCCGACATGAATACCATCGAGCATTTATGGGACATCATCGAGAGGTCTGTTCGTGCCCAAAATCCTGCACCATCAACGCTTTCACAATTATGAACGTCTATCGAGACAGCATGGCTCAATATTCCTGCAGAAGGCTTCCAACGACTTGTTGAGTCCATGCCACGTCGAGTTGCTGCACTTCGCCGGGCGAAAGGAGGGCCGACACGATTTGAAGAGGTATCCCATGATTTTTGTCACTTCAGTGTATATATATATATATATATATACATGTATGTTTATATGTATGTATGTATGATGTATGAAAGTATGTATGTATCCGTATAATATATATATTTATATAACTTTATACATCGAAGACAATCTATTTATCATTATATACATACATCTGCTCTATAAAGTAAACATGTTGACTTCCTGATGGTGTGATGGTAGCTAAGTACATCTGGAGATAATGAAAGCTTGTTAAAAAGGGATTAAATTGTAAGAAACAGATGATAGATTACATAAGACTAGGTTAATCCTTGGCTTCAAGATTAGGTTTATCCCTAATTAGTTTACTCTCACATGCGATAAATCACTCAATCTGATACCCCTCTTTGTCGATATTTTAATTAATTGTATTAATTGCTGAGTTAAAGTAATCCTAAAATTTTTGCAATGCATTTCATTTGGAATTTTTTAATGCATTAACTTTATCGTTTTTTTATTAAAATGTATATGTTTCAATGTATTTGCTTCTTGTATTAATTATTTATTATTAATAATAAATATTTATGTAGCATGCCTATGCATTATTAATAATTATTAATCTCTTATTAAAAAAGAAAAATATTCGTTTTAAGAAAAGAAAAAAAAAACGTTACTTTAACGTCCTTTGTCAAAATAAAAATAAAAATGGAATTATAAAGCAAGTAAAAATATAAAACCAAAATTAACATTGGCTGTCTGCCATCTTCCGTGCCAGAAAAAATCTCTAAGGAAAGTGAAGCATCCTTTTTCCAATAGTGGCTCATTTTCTTTGGCGAAGAAAAAAAACTATCGCCAACAATGTACCACGAACTAGGGATTTACATCTTTAAGAATTACTTCCCTCCTTCTATTTGTCTCCGGATTGACTCATTTTATGCAGGTTGAATTACTGTTAACATGATGTAAATTTACCCTCAATTGTTTTGCAGCATTTGTTGCAATAGATCTGTACAGTTGTGGTTGCTACTTTTTGTTGTGTTTCCAGGTATCTGAATTAGGAATTAATAAAATTATGTTTTGAATAAATTGTATTTTTAGTGTACATAAAATTATATTTGTGTACATGAAAACGAGATTGCCAGAACCTCCATAGAGTCTTCTCCATATCAGAAAATAGTGAGCGTGACTCGTGGCTCAGTGGTAATATACGCCGCTGGTGAATATTAGAGTTGCAGTTCATTTTGTTGGAGGCACTGTTGCAGACTGTTTCAGAAAAGAGAAATCTCGACGGCGTTTGAGATGTTCAGAATCTTGCCTCATTAGTTAGACTTCCTGGTAGTAGTTTTCCGGGTTTTCTCCCATATGATACGCATGTACGGTGTAGTCCCCCATAAAGGCACTTCCTGAAGGCATTGTCCTAATTCTTCAGCGACTCGGAGGTAAATCAGACTTCTACCTAAGGGTGCTCCATCACAACAGAAGCTGCCCCTTTAAGTACATCCATAAGTAGACTACACACGGGATGTCCTTCCCACGCTTCAGAACACTGAGGATGTGCCACAACAGAGAGTAGTAACTGCAACACATGTTATACATTTAATACTTAGTTTTGGAAGGGAAATTGATTTTTTACTTCTTAAAATTCAATTAAAGAAATTACTACACACGTGCACATGATAAGAACTTTAAAAATAAATTGAAAAATATACGTACTGATTATTTTAAGGACTAGATTTGAATTTGAATTTTACCAATATAAATATATTGAATCAAAACATAAAATATAAAAACTGAAGCCTTATATTGCTTATCATATTACAAAAACCAAAATGATCGATTGCGAATGTTATAAAAAAATACAAAATTTCATCTACGGAATACCTTTTTATTATATATCTTCTCTTGAATACTCTGCTTCCTAAAAAAAATTGAGCAATACTACTACATCTATTCGAAATCATTTTTTCGTATATTTCTCAAGTACACGCGTTTGTCGAGACACATGTCTTCGCTGTCCTTTGTTATGTTCAAAGACAAATTCGAGACTGATTGTATAGAAACGAAGGAAAAAAAATACTTTTGATCTTTTCTGCAACAAAAACTGATCACATACATATTTCGAAACCTATACGCTTACCTGTTGCTTTTACCTGAGTAAAAATATTCACCTTTATACCACTCTATTCAAAAAAGCAGATCTTGGAAAATATATAACACGTTTTCAAAAGGTTTTGTAATTTAAGGAGTAGTGCTTTTTTTTTTTCGTCAAAAGTAGACAAACACTGAAGAAAAAATCGATATGCTAGAGTTTTGCTTGCTTCAGGGAAAAATTCATTCTTCAAACTAGCCTGTATTTTCTTTGAAGAAACTGTATATTCACATTTCCTTTGTGGAATATGGCTGAATTTTGTTTTAGCTTTTAGGTAGGCGGATTCTGCGGTAGCACTTCTTTTTTCTTTTAGATAGTTTTTTAAAAGATTTGTATTTAAAAATGTATAATTTCTGGTTTTTAGGTGGGTGAAGTAAAGTAGTAGTTTGTACATATTTATTTGTTGAGGTGGGTGTTAAAAAAATTGTTTTATAAATTTTATCAAATATATTTTATGTATTTAAAAGTTTAGAAAAAATTTATTATCGTTTAATAAATAAATTACATTGAAATTTATTATATTATTATTTATTTACCAACTAATTTCAAATCAGCAGTCCGTTCACCTATGCTGGACATCATATTACAAACTTCAGCTTATTGTTTCTTGTTTTTAGGTGGGTGAAATAAAGTAAGAATTTATAATAGTACATATTCTTTACTATTTATTCAGGTGGGTGTTAAAAAAGTATTTTATAGATTTTAACAAAAAAATTAAGTATACAAATTTCCGAATTAAATAACAAATTGTACATTGAAATTTATTCTATTATTATTTATTTACCAGCTAATTTCAACTCAGCTGTTCATTGGTCTATGCTGAATATTATATTATAATCTTCAACTATAGTTTCTTCAATTTATAAAAAAGCGTGTTTTTAAACTATAATATTTAAATGAAGTCCCGATACTCATGACTGGAACTATAGTCCTGATAATAATTTAATTGTGAGTAAAACAAAGGCGAAATGCAAATATGTCGAGCCAGCCAGGATTCGAACAGGGAATCTCCTGATTCGTAGTCAGGCTTGTTATCCGTTGTGCCGCTGTCCCACTTAGGTTTGAATGTCTGTATTGAATAATTTAATTCTACATGGGTTAAATTGCTCTTCATAGGTTAAAATAAAATCACTAATGCTGGCAATCCTAATCATAATGAGATAATAAATTTATCAAAATATTTTAGTGTCGTCTGTCCTTGATTAGTCTACAACGTTTAAATTAAATCTGATCACTTAAAGTAGACCGAAATCGAGTCCAAAGAGTCAGTTACAAACAAACATACAAGTGAAACTAATAAAAGCGTTTTAAAAAGAAAGCAACTCTGATTGAGAAAAAAGAACCTGAAATTTTAGGCGTATGTAATATGAAAATAATATATGAAAATAAAATTTCGTTCTTAATCTGAATTCTATGCGAGAGAGTGACCATTAGAGGAGAGCCGTTGGAAAACATTCTAGACAAGGAATATATAGATTTCAAAACCACATAATCTACATAATAAATTAATTTTTTTTAAATCTTTTAAAAATTAAAACTAACGTGGATTGTTTTTTTCGGATAATTCTTCATTATTTTTCTTTTTATGTGGATGGTACTGTGACCTTTTGTTAAAATTTACTTAAATTATTTTTCTGTAATTAATTGTATATTTAAATTTATATATATTACAGTTTCAAGGAATGTCGATATTGAAATCGTCTACATTACCTTCTTTGATGAAAATACGTTGATATTTTGACATTGACTTCTGATATTTTGAGATGTATTTAAAAAATTCAATGAAATAGCTTGCTTTGGAAATTCAAATTGAATTAATGTGATTTGAGGAAATATTAAATCACAATTTATTAAAAAAGTTTACTAATATTAAATAACGTTATGTAATTTCTATACTAATGCTAATAAATTTCAATAGCAGCAGTATTTTGGCTTGATAGCTAAAATTTGGAGAAATTAAATGCGCGAAACATATTTAAATTTCTAATTCAAATATTCCTCAATTCATTTCAAAATAATTTAATGATAATATTATATATTTTATATTTGAACGCACTAACAGAGATTTTTCTAGATATCTGAATGAATAACGTTTAAAGCTTATATTTATAAATTCATTTTTTATTTTTTATTACTGGAATAGTGCTCTATAAAACATTCAATTGAATAAGAATCCTTACTTTGAGAAAGATTATACAATACTTATAATCCTATTTTTAATTTCGGAGACCAGATCAAGTCATCAATTCATTTCAAAATTATTTAATGATAATATTATTAATTATTCTTCATATATGAGCAAACTAACAGGGATACTTCTTGATATTTACATGGAATGATATTTAAATCTCATATTAGTAAGTTAATTTTACATTTTCTATTGCTGGAATATTGCTCTATAAACTATTCTCATAGGTAAGAATCGTTATTTTAAGAAACATTACACAAAACTTATAATCCTATAAAGCATTTTACTGTCAAAACCCAGGTTAAATAGTGATTTTATAAATTTTGCAATATTAATAACATTTTATATTACAAAATTTTTATCTTTAATGTTTAATAAACACTCGGAATGAAGCAATATTTTATAATGAATAGATAAAATGGAATATTTTATAATGAATAAAATGTTTTCGCTTCTAAGAAGCTGAAACAAATAATAAGACAAAGTTTAGCTCATGAATTTTAATATATTTATATTTTAAAAGCAAATTTTTTTCTGATTTGTATTTGAAATATTTCCGTAGTTTTCCTTTAACGTTTCCAGAGGGACATTTAAAAATAGACCTCTTAAGAACAGAATTGCAAGTCCCCACAGAATTCTACAGCTCAGAACCATCTACTCAATACCCAAGTCAGCGATTCTTTCGAAATCTGTGGCGCCAAGGGCCTCCACTACCCATTCATTTCACAGTTAACTTCTTTTCTTAATGAGGAATTATCGCCATTACCCGTCGCCAACCACAAGCTCATGGGGGGGGTTAATATGTATCGATACATTCATAGACATAACGACCTGCTCTCGACTTGAGATGCTTACATGAGCGTTAAATTAGAATTTTCAAGAGCATAAGCGCGAATTAACGTGTGGGCGAATATCTTTTGGGAACTGGAGAGCAAAATCAATATTTTCCTCGTTAGATCTCTTCACTCAGTAGGGGGGAGGGCGAAGACTTCCACCCCATACTTTTAGTTAGTATTCAAGAGAGATCCAATCAAGCAATCACAAGTTGTCTAACCCTCTATTAGATAGGAATAAAATTCCCTACGCCAGCTAGTGGCTGTATTTATTTTTTTTAGTTTTTCATTTAATCTTTTCATTCCCTAGGCACTGCTTTCATTATGCTAAGGCGGCTTTTTTGAATTATTTCAAGTGAAAGATTTTTGTTTGAATTTTCTTTATTTTTCTCGTCAAAAAAAGGGGTATTTGTAAGATGCGTCTATGTTTTTTTGCGTGCGTGTGAAATTTGAACTGGTTGGTTGTAGGTAGGAAAAATGAGTTTATGAATGGACTCAAATTTGTATGTCGTGGGTGTAAGATGACGTGTACTATGATGTTTGCTGATGTCGATAAGTTATTTTGGGGATTCTGTTTGCTGTTAAGGTATTTTTAAATGTCAGAGATTTGGTAAAATTATATTTAACATGTGCTCTGTATACTTAAGCATTGCTATTATTTGTTAATTTATAGCAATTGAATTGAATTGAATCTTTTAATTGAATTGGGATTTGAATCTTTAGAATTCTTGAATTGAATTTTTGAATTTTAAGAATTTTTAGAATTATCACTTTTTTTTTTTAATATTTGAAATTATTGAATTAAATCTATGGATTTTAATGTGAATCAAATTGAAACAAAATTATTGATTGTAAGATTTTAGTCATAGTCAAACATTTTAATAAACGATTCTGTAAAATAATAAATGTGAATTTCAAATTTTATCCAATTTTGTTGCATCTTTATTATATTAAAAAAAATAAATATTTTAACTTCAAAGTTAGCAATGAAGTAAAAAAATATAAGCAAATATCGCTAACCTCAGATCCTTTTATAAAGTTTAGTTTTTCATAAACAAACTTAATTTTTTTAATTAGTTCGGATAAAGTTTTCAAATTTATATATAATTTATATATTTGATCCTTTATATTTTTTATTAGTCACTTATATTTTAAAAACACAATTTTTATCTGATTTTCACTGAAATATCTCCATGGTTTCCATTAAACATTTCTAGTGAGACATTTAAAAATAGACCTCTTAAGAACAGAATCGCAAGTCCCCACAGAATTCCTACAGCTCAGAGCCATCTACCCAATCCTCAAGTCAGCGATTCTTTCGAAATCTGTGGCGCCAAGGGCATCCACTACCCATCCATTTCACAGTTAACTTCTTTTCTTAATGAGGAATTATCGCCATTACCCGTCGCCAACCACAAGCTCAAAGTCTATGGAGAAGGGGGGAGGGGTTAATATGTATCGATACATTCATAGACATTACGACCTGCTCTCGACTTGAGATGCTTACATGAGCGTTAAATTAGAATTTTCAAGAGCATAAGCGCGAATTAACGTGTGGGCGAATGTCTTTTGGGAACTGGAGAGCAAAATCAATATTTTCCTCGTTAGATCTCTTCACTCTGTAGGGGGGAGGGCGAAGTCTTCCACCCCCTACTTTTAGTTAGTATTCAAGAGAGATCCAATCAAGCAATCACAAGTTGTCTAACCCTCTATTAGATAGGGATAAAATTCCCTACGCCAGCTAGTGACTGTATTTATTTTTTTAGTTTTTCATTTAATCTTTTCATTCCCTAGGCACTGCTTTCATTATGTTAAGGAGACTTTTTTGAATTAGTTCAAGTGAAACATTTTTGTTTGAATTTCTTTTTTTTTTCTAGTCAAAAAAGGCGTATTTGTAAAAGATGTCTGGTTTTTTGCGTGTGGGAAATTTGAACTGGTTGGTTGTAGGTAGGAAAAAGGAGTTTATGAATGGACACAAATTTGTATGTCGTGGGTGTAATATGACGTATTCTAAGATGTTTGCTGATGTCGACAATCTATTTTGGGGATTCTGTTTGCTGTTGGTATTTTTAAATGTAAGATATTTCGTGAAATTAAATTTAGCATTTGCTCTTTACTTAAGCATTGCTATTAATTTTGAATTTATAGCAAATGAATTTAATTGAATCTTGAATTGAATTGGGATTTCAATCTTTGGAATTATTGAATTGAATCTTTGGATCTTAATGTGAATCAAATCGAAATAAATTTATTGATAGTAAGATTTTAGTCATAAACAAACAGTTTAATGAATCATTCAGAAAAATTATCATTATAAATTTAAATTTTTATTATCGATGCACCTTTATTTTATTAAAGTAATAAATGTTATAACATCAAAATTATCAATGTAGTAAAATAATAAAAAAAAAATGTCATTACCTTCAGTTCATTTTATAGAGTTAAGTTTTACTGAAACAAACTTAAGTTTTTTAATTAGTTTGGATGAAACTTTCAAATTTTTTTTTAATTTATAAAAAGAGAAATACAGAAAAAGGGCGAGAATTGCATTAGAAGTTCTATTTCATGTTCCTGCTCGAATTACGCGAAATTTAATTGCAAAATTCTACGAAATTTGCAATATATTTTGAATTCACCTTTAATACAATTGTAGCTATTTTCTTATTTAAATATAGGTTATCTGTGGATAGTCATACATTTATTTTCTATGTTATATAAGGATGAACTAAAATACACTACCAATGGATAACTAGCATGCACCTTTTACTGAAACTCTTGTGCACAAACTTGAAATCATTAGCTTAAATTAACACTAAACTTCTTGCTCGATAACTAGCGTGACCTACCAATGGATTATGATGGTAAAATCTAATTATATTATAAATTATTACTCAATAATTATTTCACTATTTAAAAAATAACTTAATCTTTATTCTATAAATCGATCACACGACCAAAAACACAAACAAGCAGCTGATAAGAATTCCCACAACTTTTTCAACACCCAAGTCCCCAAACCTATCACATCCGACAATCTTCGTAATTAACGGGCGAATCCAATCATGAACCCATCGGAGCGTGATAAGATGTTCGATGCTCTTATCTCGGTTTCGAAATAAGCTTATCGGATTCCGCTTTAATATTATTCCCGAATCCAGGATAACTGGTGCGGGAAATATTCACTCGAACCGGAAATTATCGCGGGTAGGGGACAAAATGGGAAAAGCGCTAAGAGGAGCTTAGAAGGAAATTAAGACATTAAAATATGAATGCGGCCCCCATGTTGCACTCCCGGTAAGAGTGGATATTGAATTGTTTTGTTTTAACGTAGAATATGTTTTGTGGATGGGTTGTAACACAAAAGACGAGATGTAGTTATTCCTGTTACCATGGTAACACATGCGGAATATTTAAACAAATATAAAATTTTAATACAAAAAAATACACGTAAAGTGAATCAAAAAATATAATGGCTTGAAAGATATAACTTACTGTAGTCTAATCGCATTATTAATAGTTGGTTTCACAATATGTTGACGGCTAAAGCTTGATTCTCACAAATATTTATTGATGTAACCGTGATTCCTCTTACACGCTGGTAAGTGGCCTGTGACATTCAGGAGAAATAGTCAGTCGGCGTTGAGACTCTCACCCAAATGAAAGTACAGCGCGATCATGATCTCCTGCTGAGAAACATTTAGGTTATAGTCTCTCATCTATAGAGGGAATATATTTAGCTTAACCTTGCGTATTATTTGGCATACTGATTCTCATCGAGAAAGGAAACATATTTTGCGCACCTTTGCTTTCTTTAAATGTGTTAAATATTGTCTGTGTCTAATTGCATGTGCGTGCGTAAATACAGCTGTGAGTTCTCTGCGCGCAAGTATCTTAACCAAACCTTACAAGCTTGTTTTCCAACCAGCACCTATATCGATAAATTTTGAAACCTAAGTCTAATGAGTGTATGCTGCAAGAGGTGAAACGACGATATATGTAGCGAGTTATAGTATTATGGAAATTACATTTAAGACTGGATAGTCAATAAAAACAGGACGCTTATGTATCTATGTTAAGGATGGACTTTCTAAATCTATAGTCCAGAAAATCGTGACGTTGGTGGGGAAGAGTATGAGGAAAGCTGTTAACATTCCATATGCCCTTCTTGAAAAGTGTTCATAACAAATTGGATTGGAAAATGTCAGTGGCATTTTCGTAGTAGCTACATCTTTTGTCAATCAAGTAACGGTGAATCTGCTATATTTCTGTTGCTTTAACGTCGAATGATCTCGGTTTAAAGTAATTTCATAAAGATCTCTAGCAATATCTAATGTTCTTAACCTCGTATGTCAATCAAATGGTTCGAATATAATATTCGAGTTTAATAAGACTAACAATAAATAAATTGGCTCGTCTATAACTTATTAATTAAGAAAATTTTTAACGTTCAATATTTTTTTAGGTGGGAAAAAAGGCTAAATTCATCACACTCTAAGAGAGTCAGAATTAATTTTTAGTAATGCAGTTTAAACATCAAACATGCATAGAGTATGCGATTTATAAAAACCGCAAAAATGAGTTCTAAATTTTTTTTCTGCAAACAATTCATTTTTTCAATTTAAAAGTAACCAAGCACCGTTTTAAAATTCCCAATAATTATTTTAATTAATTTTTTTAATGATATAATAACATTTTTGTATATATTTGGTCAAGACATAATGGTTTTTATTACTGTTTGTATACATACGTTAAATAACACAGACTAAAATAGAATGAACTGTTAGGTACAAAGTATATATAATTAAAAGTATGAAGTACTTTAAAAATTAAATTAATTCATATTGTAAATACATTTCCTATTTATATTACTATATTTATATATACATTTATACTACATTAATCGTATTATATATAAGTATATATAAATAAACCATATTTATATATTATATGTAAACTTCACTTCATATTTAGTTATACTTTAATTAAGTATAAATAAAATAAAATAAAATTTATTAGGTACATAAATTTTCTTTACAATTTCAAATTTTTTCCACAAAAGCAAATAAATAAGGCCTAGTATGTATTTTTTGTCTCATTCAGTTTTAAATGAATTGAATTTAATACATATGCATATCAAGATGGTACTCCTGTCATGTTCTCTGTAGCATACCTTTATCAATAGTGTCAACACTATCACATCCTTTGTTTTATATTAGTCATGCCCAGTACCTTTGTTCAATGGACGATATCTTTCACGTAACCATGGATACCTCGTACACTATAGATATCATTTCCCTCGAATTCTTTCTCGGCGTTATGTTAAAGATATTGCGTATTTAATAGAGGTAAGGATTAGGACTAATCTAAAGCAGATGACCACTGACATTATTGCTACAGAGCTTATTGCATTGATTATTATCAGATGAGAATAATTATTGCTCTGATGAGAATATGCTACAGAGAATATGGCAAGAATCAAGGTAAATCTTGATGTGTTTCTTATAATTAGTGGTGTCCTCATAAAGGTGTGTTAAAATAAATTAAATTAAAATTAAATGAGGCAAAAAGACTCGCAACTCATTTTGTAATAAGTTTCAGTTATCTGTTTTTTTTTTATTTGTCTTTGTAATTAATTTTTGCACTCATAAAGAAATTTTATGAGTATAATTTTTCTGTGTTGCAGTTCTTATACAAATCATCAAATCTGTTGAATTGCAAGACTAGAACAAAGTTACGTAACAAACATATATGCTTTATAATATTAAGTTAGCATAATATAACGTATATATAATATAAAAATATAACTTATATATCACTCTAACTAAATAACAAATACAATACCTGCATAGTAATTATATTTTGGTTTGTTTGTATTTCTGGTACTCTTAATATTTTAAATTACTTTAATGCAAATATCATTAAATATTCTTAACTTATTGCAAAATACAACACATTATTTAAATATTTTCAATTGTAAGAATTTAAATTTATAAAATTGTTCGTTGATGAAATACGTGAAAATTCTGACAATTTTTTTTGTGTGAGTTTTGATTTATTTAAAGAAATTTATTCTCAAATAACGTTCAGATTACTTGAAGATTAAATACATTCAGTTGTAAATAAAAATTGCTTTGGATTTTTTTATTATTAATTCGAAATGCATACATTCATTAAAAATGTCATAATAAGTTTCTTATTAAATCTGAGTTTTTGTCTGTATCCAAATTAATTAATACGAAATAATTACATTTGCTTCATTTTTGTGAGGCAATCATGCTGTTATGCATAACCTAATTAAGAAAAAAAGGAATTTAATTTAGAGAACTTGCAAAAAGAAAAATGTATCAAAACTCTTTTCGTCTAAGAATATACTTGTATTTTTTTTCTAAATAAAGTAAAACTGTGTTAAATTCGAAATATCGACATCTTGTAAAAAATGAAAAGTTATTCTTTCAGTAGTTCGTATAGGTTATTGTCTCAATTAAATTTGCTTTTATAGCGCATTGTAATAAGTAACATCATTTTGAAGAATCAATGAATTTTCGTCTACGTTTCTGAACTTTGTTCCTTAAAACGGTAAGATGAATTAACAGCTTAGTGCAGGAGTATCCAAACCTTTTGGAAAGAGTGCCATTATTTGAAAAAAAAAAATTCTATAATTATATTATTATCAAGCAAAATAATAAATATATATCAATAAAAATTATATTATTATCAAATATTGTCCTTTCCGCACTGTTATATTCAGTAACTTACAAATAGGTTTATTACAGATTTTGACAATGTTCCTGAAGATAACACTGTTTCAAATGTTTTAATTGTTCAATTACTCTTCACATGCCACTGTTAAAACTCATCCATGCCGTATTGTGGCACGCATGTCATGGTTTGGCTATCCATGGATTAGAGTTAAGGATTAATACATTAACGGATTATCATGTGTATATTCCTACATGTATCGTGCTGATATACCACGAATTGAATTAATATTTAAATATGGATTAAAACCAGTATTTTTGTTTTTGTAGCCATAGTAGTCTACATTGTTACCACTCTAAAGTAAATAGGAGTCAACAATTATTCTATATCAATTCCAAGTTATTTTATAGACATTCGAATTGATTTTCGTCAGTACTCAAAAGATGGCAGATGAACTGTTTGTCATTTTCTTCTTATGAACTTTTCTTAACTTTTTTTCAATATAAATAATGTATTTCTTAACTGTCTATATTATCTAACCGTAGGTCATCGTATCTTTTCTTTCTACCAAATAAATTAACTTTACCTGCAAACACAGAAATGGACCAATCTCTTGGAGATATTCTATACCAAAAGGGAAAAGAATTCGCCTTCTCTGTTATCTCTTCCCGTTAAATGAATATCATCAAAAGACAGAAAGAATAGCTTTGGGCTTTTTCGGTATCAGGTTCTCACTTAGGCTCCAGATGATAACTTTTCCTATTCCTTAAAGCACTCTAATAATGGAATATGACACAGATCCAGATCTCTCAGTAACTTAGCTGTCAATATTATTTGGAAGTTCACCGATGTACTTACAGAAGACAGTTGTCACAGGAAAAGTTTATCTAAATCCTTAGCGGATTATCTCGAATTTTTTTAGAACACCAATACTATCGCATCTCATACTCATATCTGTTCGCATCTCATACCTTTCAGGCTATGTTCAACATCCCATACCTCGTACGAAAAGTTTTGCCATATCTTTTGAGACCTTATACGAAAATTATTTTTAAATCTAAAGTAAAACGAATATTTTAGGCTACCTTAAATTATTCTATATCAAGAACGAGGTTCTACGTACGGACGTATTCTATTGCGAATCTGTATTTTACAGACATTTGACATTGCATTTACTGGTAGTATATTTTCAAAAAGTGTAAAATTAAAGACATTTTCAATGGAAACCACAACTATTTATCGCATGGTGATATAATGCTCTGACGATAAATCGGAGGACTATAGTTCTGCTTTTAATCAGAAATCCAATTTTAATCCGGATGGCTAAATTTATAATTGAACTCCTATAATTAAAATATCAATAAAAAGGAACAAAACACTTATTGATGATTGTTGCTGTGACTCCTTAGTGTTCTGTAACGCGGGTGGGACATCCTATGAGTAGTCTATCCACGGATGGTGGGAAAGGAGGCAGCTTCTGTTGTGATGGATCCTCAGTAGGTAGAAGTCTGATTAGGATCCAAGTCGCTGAAGAAGGAGGGCAGTGCCTTCCGGAAGGAATTTTAAGTGGATGTACCCCTCATTTGAGTTTCGTATGGGATAAAAGTCGGAAAACTCTAACCAGGCAGTCTGACCAACGAAGCAATGTGCTGAACATCATAAACGTCATCGAGTTTCCTCGGGTTTTGAAACAGCGTCTCAAACAATGCTGCCAGCTTGTTGAACCTGAGACCTAATGTTCACCAGCGGCACACGTTGCCACTGGTCTGACACTTATTGTTTATAAATCATCATCCTCATCGGCTCAACAGCCCAGTGTGGGCCAACGCCGTCTACCTACTGGTAGATTTCGTGACGACAGATGTTTTTCTTTTTTTTACGGGGTAGGGTTGTCAGCTCTACGCCCAACGCTCAACAGTCATAATAGGCCGGGACCTACGGTTTAAAGTGGATTCCGAACCCCTACACATATCCAAGGCTCCGCCGGAACTCGAACCCGCAACCTGTGGTACCGAGCGCCAGAGCGCTAGCCACTCCGACATTCAGGCCCCATTGTTTATAAATCAGTCAATGTATATTTTTGATATTTTTAAAAATATTCTTCTGTAACAAAAGTGTATTTTGAAAAATAACTGATACATTAAGGGGGTAAATTCGAATTTCTTCGAATGGGTAAAATGCCTGCTACTCATACTACTCTGTTAAACACCAATTCTATTTGATTTTCGAAGCAATGTCTGCAATGCATGATTTCAGCTACAATCGAACTCTGATTCTCTTCCATGATAGCAAGCATGCATTACTGGACCAGAAGTGATATGTAAAAATAAAAGTAAGTTATTTCCTTTATGAAAAAACATTACTTTACTGAATCATTAATTCAACGCAAATGAAAAGTGTTTAAAATATTTCCATTTATTATTATTATTTTTCATAAATAGAACACATGCACATACATATAAGAAACACATACACATACATTTTAACCTATTTCCTCATGTTTTCGCCAAATCGTCAATAATATTTTGCTTTAATATATTTCGATATGTACTGCTCATGAAAGTCAATAATATTTACGTTTAAAAAGAAGAACTAAATTGAACTTAAAAAATAATAATTATTATATACTTATAAAACCTCAGTAAATATGCTGTAAGTATATTAATTAATATTAAAAATTTTATAAATAATTTAAATTAATTATGGTGAATACGAATGTGATAATTAAAACATATAATTTATGCATATAATTTAAAATTTACATAGAAATCTTAAAAAAAATAAAAAGATACATTATAAACAAATCCATACATTACATACAAATATGCATTACATACAAATATACATTACATACAAATATACATTACATACAAATACATATTACATAGAAAAGGAAGAAATGTTTTATAATTAAACATTTACAGAGTCATGAGATTAACATATTCGATGAACAAGTATCTTTTTAAATCTTAAAATGTATAATAATGCATTTATGCACTCTTGGTTTTTTCTAACCATAGTTTTACATGATGATTGATTAATATTAATTAGAATTAATTAAAATTCCCAGTGTCATGTGCATAAATAACTTTCTTACGTTTTCGTCTTAGAGAATGCTTCATAAAAATAAAAAAGCAATATTCAAAGTATAAGGATTATGAATTATTTCTAATTTGTTGTTTTTAATATAATCTGAACTTATATTATTGAAATTAAATAATTAAATTATATTTCAAATATAGCTGTACTACTAAATTTGTAGTCTTACTTAAAAAAAGAAGCACCGTTTTCCACTTCTAAATGATAATAAATAATAGGATTACTTTAATGCTATTTAATTTCTTCTATTCTATACGTATTTAATTACTTTCTACAAGGAAGTGAAAAAATTCTTTTAATTTTGATAATAACGTGCAAGTTTTTTTCCTTAAATATTAGAGAGTTTTTGTATACCGTACGTTAGTTACCGTAGGACGTCCGTTAGCTTTTTCTCACTAGCACGCATGCTCATAGGAAACATTATTACAGATACGCATGCGCAGTTTCCTATGAGCATGCGCGCTAGGGAAAAAAAGCTAACGGACGTCCTACGGTAACTAACGTACGGTATGCAAAAAATCTCTATCATCTTAACTCAACTCGTAGTCGACTTTAAAATTAGTTAGTGTGCATCAATGATGATTGTGTATGCGTGTGTGCGTGTGTGTGTGTAGATTCTTTGCATCGTGACTGTTGGGTAGAGTTTTTACCCATGTGTCACGCAAATGAAGGACAGTTACACTTAAAAGTCAACTTGGGAAACACTGTTTTTTCCTTATCTCCTGTCGACTCACGGTTTTTCTTATACATAAATGTTACATAAAATCTAATCAACATTAGACCATAAGTTCTGGTATAATATGTTTGTAGAGCGTTGGGTGTAAAGCTGACAATCCTATCTAGTAAAAAGAAAACATCTTCTCTTTCAGAAACTGCCAGTAGGCCATGATGCACCATGGGGAATTTAGTTAGTTAGGTACATGAGATATCATCATCATTGGCTCAACGTCCCCATTGTCGGCAAATTCCGTCTGCCTACTGGCAGACGGAACGAGAGATGTTTTTCTGCTTACGGTAGGGTTGTCAGCCTTATGTTGTACAGTCACATTAGACCGGGATCTACGGTTTAAAGGGGATTTCAAATCCCTTTAGCATCCATACCACCGCCGGGGTTCGAACACGAAAACTGTTGTACCTTGAGTCAGAGCGCTAGTCACAAGGCCATCAGACCCCAAAAATATATCATCATCATCATCATTGACGCAACAGCCCCATGGTGGGCCAAGGCCAACTTCCTACTGGCTGATTTCAAGACAGGAGATGTTTTCTTTTCATGGGGTAGGGTTGCCAGCCCTACACCCAACGTTCCACGGTCATATTACACCGGTACCTACGGTTTAAATTGGATTTCGGAACAAGAGATCTACCAATGTTAAATAAAAAAACCCTCAAATTTGTGATTGTTACTTAAAGAAGTATTATAAATATATGATAAAAAAGGATAAGTCGCTTTTTTATCCATAAAATATTCATAGTATTCATAATACCTTCATCTTTAACAAACAAAAAAAATGTTTGAAATAACTTTGTTGGGCAAAGTATTTCCCTCGCAAAGCTCTCTCGTAGTTTGTTTCACATTCATAATAAATTAGAATTGTTCGGTTTCAGCTACTGAATAGAGAGAATAGGTTCAAAATAAATATGAAGAAATAGGATTTCGATTTTTTTTCCTTCACCGAAACAGCTAGATTTTTATATGAGTTCAGCATAAATATGAATGAATTCAATTCGTACATTTAATATGCAGAGAGATATATTATTCTTTTATTTTTATGGGAAAAAAAACTTCGTGCAAGTTTAGGCTGTTTTCTGAAGGAAAGTTTATTGTTTAACTGTGTAAGGATTTTATTAAAAAAAGTTTTAAGACTTTAGCTTCTACTACTATACTTTTTTATTTATATACTTTATACTATACTAGACTATAGCTTTTTTTTATCGAAATTCTTTTAATTCTAACTTTATTTTTAAAAAGTAAAAAAATAATGTACTGAATTTCAAAGTATTAGAATTGAAAGGAATCGTATTTTTTTAAATCAAATAATTAAATTAGTTTTAAATAAATAAAATAGAAATTTAAATTGATATATTCCCAAGCTAACACTATTATATTCTTAAAAATAATATATAATAAGCTATGGCATGGAAGGTTTGATTGGTTACTCTTCAACAAGACAAGACATGGAAGGTTTGATTGTCTATCCTTAAATTAGACATGGCATCAAAGTCTGAAAGGCTAATCTTCAATAAGCCATGGCAGGAAGGTTTAATTGGCCACTCTTCAACAAGTCATGGCATGGAAGGTTTGATTGGTTATCCTTAAATTAGACATGCCATAAAATTCAGAAAGGCTTATCCTTAACCAGACATGTCATAAATGTCTGAAAGGCTGATCTTCAACAAGCCATGGCATGGGAGGTATGATTGGCTAATCTTCAACAGCCATGACAAAGAAGATTTGATTGGCTACTTTTCTTAGAAGGCTTAAAAGGCTATTATTAAACTAGACAGGGCATGAAATGTCTGATAGGTTACTCTTCAACCATATGTTGTAGTGTGTTGCATAAATATGGGGTAACGTTTCTTAAAAATACTCGTTGAAATAATAATATTAGCTTTTTGTTGTGTAGAAAACACTCACCGTGTCATTAATGGAGCGGATGGCCATAAACAAGATGCTGCAAATCAAAAAATATACATAATATCTACATACAATGAAGTGCTATTTATTTCATTTCAGTTTTTTATTTTGACTATTATGAAATTTCTTGTCGTTATTTTATTTATTATTATTAGCAATTTCATAAAAGTTCTGGGCAGATTCTACGTTGCAAAAAAGGGATTTCAAAAAGGTACGTTTTCAGTACTCTTGAAACCCTTCTGAAGTTGTTGTTGTTGAAAGAATATTGGCATGTCGATCCATCATCATTGTATCGGAAACGAATTCATTTGCTGAAGAGCCAGTTTGACATTTCAAGAGGGTAGTTCTCAGTTCGAAGGAGCACTTAACTGTTAGTTATAGAAGGCATTCTTTCAATTTGCATTTCAAATTAGCTTTTATAGAATTACATTGAAACGCATTTTTTTAATTTTCTATTCCTATTAAAATGTTAATAACAGACAACAATGCTGACTGAACTTTTAATAACAGAAAAAACAGCATTGTTGTTGGTGAATTGAATTAACTGCAGTTATGTTGATATTAAAATCATAAAGATAGTTACACTAAAAAAAATGAAAGTATAATTACTTATTATAAACACATAAGGAATTACACTTCCTTATTATAATAACATA